>CM067310.1:4974509-5397009 GCA_034231615.1 Meghimatium bilineatum | reverse complement strand
TATCATATCCATATAACTTAACCACACCCACTGCTGCTAGGGCGGGTTTGGAAGCACATGCTCAAGCTGTTCAAATTGCAGCACGTGCTGCCGCTGAAGGAGGAGCTAACAGGGATGGGGTACCTTGTGTTGAAAAAATATCACTCCATCAGCACTTTCCACGGCTTCCAGTCAGCTCGCTTTTCTCTCCGGCTCGTGATATTGATGGCATGAGATCTCAGGGTAAGTCGACTTCCCACAATCCTTTACAACTACCTGTGTGACATATAACCTTGCTTGACACCAATACCAAGACTTTGACACTAAGGCCAAGACCTTGACATCAAGGCCATATAGCGACCAATAGCTAAAGAAGACATACCAGCAAAGCCAAAAGAAAGCAGAATCTGCCTTCTTACCAGGCTGGTAGATAAGGGAGATATTTTTGGGTGTTCAAACCTCTCCCTTAAGAAATCTAACTTCGACTTTCAGCAGTATGGACTTAAGCAAAATGTCGATAAAACCTCATCCATTCGCGATTTTTCACGATAAGGACTTCAAATATCCCGTTTATAGTGATATTTATACACGAAAACGACCGAATTATCTTTTTTTATTTTTAGGAAAAATTTCCTACTTATGGGTAAAATATTAACGGCCCTGTTTCTTACGTGATGTTTTTGGTGTTGTTTGTGTTTTATTTGGTCACTACTTATACACTTTTTTGTCGCCTAGAAGTCGTCAGTCAACGACGACTAATGAAATGTAAGGGATTATTAACAAAATGCCCGAAATGTAGGGAATTATCGAAAAAATGCCCGAAATATAGGGAATTATCGAAAAAATGCCAGAAATGTAGGGAATTATCGAAAAAATGTCAGAAATGTAGGGAATTATCGAAAAAATGCCAGAAATGTAGGGAATTATCGAAAAAATGCCAGAAATGTAGGGAATTATCGAAAAAATGCCAGAAATGTAGGGAATTATCGAAAAAATGCCAGAAATGTAGGGAATTATCATAAAAATTCCCGAAATGTAGAGAATTATCGAAAAAAATATCCGAAAAACCTTGATAAAATTCTATTGATACGTTGTCAATTGATGAATGTCACAGCTATAGCTATCACCTTAGGCAAGCCATACTTGAGAATAATCACACAGTTCTCAAATAGTGCCACTTATCTTGGCCGATACGAATATTCATTTACACTTTACGTATACCTTGTCTGTTCAACCAATGAAAATCACGGAGAAAACGATCAAGTATGACAAAAGCGACGTTACTTGGGACAGTGGCGCAGGAATATTATACAGAGAATACAAATGGCTAGAGAATTTATGATGTACTTTTTTAAAAAGTGTTCAGATGTCCTTTTTATTTGGTCGATATTGGGAAAAATGGGTGGGGAGGTAGTGGGGTCGGCGTAGAAAGACCGGTACAGTACAAGTAGACGCCACCAAATTTTTAATTATGTCCCTTGTCTATGTTTGTAATTTTCATTTCCATCGTTTAATATGTGAAATAATTTATTTTTTTCGGGTTGGGGTTAGAGTTAGTTTTGTAAAACTCAACTATCTTAACCCTAACCCGAAACCTAAAATAAATTAATATTAAATTATTAAACGATGAACATGAAATTTATAGACATAGACAAGGGGAAATAAATCGACTATGTGGTGGCGTCTACTGGTACTGTACCGGGAGACCTAAGCGAGATGCGACTTACTATCGTTTATGATTGCTTCTTAGCAGTACATTTTATAATCAATTTACCTAAATTCTAGAGAGAAGTATAAACATTTCAAATCAATCTTTCCCGTATCTACACAGTTGCGTATCACGTGGCTACACAAAGCACACATTCTTTTCTTTATAAATACAACTAGAAAAACGTCGCGCAGCACATTTCAAATGACACACAACTTCACGACACTTTTTACTTACTCAACATAACTTCCCGTAACAAAAGTTTCCGTGACATAACTTCCCGTAACAAAAGTTTCCGTGACATAACTTCCCGTAACAAAAGTTTCCGTGACATAACTTCCCGTGACAAAACTTCCCGTGACATAACTTCCCGTGACAAAAGTTTCCGTGACATAACTTCCCGTGACATAACTTCCCGTGACAAAACTTCCCGTGACAAAACTTCCCGTGACAAATCTTCATGTGCTTCTTGTCTATTCTAATTCCTGTATTTGTGTTTGTCCTGATCGTGACAAAGATCGTGATATTGTGGTAAAAACTTGAATCTGTGTGTTCGTCCTAATTCAGAATATGAGCAGAAGAAGAAGAAGAAGACATTATTCGGGCTGGATAAACACATGACGATATTACTTTTATATATACCTTTTATATTACTTTTATATACCTTTTATTTTAATTTTATATACCTTTTGTATTACTTTTAGATACCTTTTATATTACTTTTATATACCTTTTATATTACTTTTATATACATTTTATATTACTTTTATATACCTTTTATATTACTTGTAAAATAACTCATATTTGAGGAAGATATCTAACATCTGAGATAGTTATTGCACATCTGTGGTAGATATCTCGCATCTGAGATAGGTTTAATTGATGTTATCAATTGCGTCTCTTCCGGGTACGACAGTACACTTTTGGGCCTGATAGTACACTTTTGAACCCAACGGTACACTTTTGCGTCCGACAGCACACTTATGGGTCTGGCAGTACAATTTTTACCCCAAAAGTAAACTTTTTTGGCCCAACAGTACACTTTTGGGCTTGACAGTACACTTTTGGGCTTGGCAGTACACTTCTGGGTCAGGCAATTAACTTTTGGGATCGACACTACACTTTTGTACAATACACTATAAATCTTGACAGTACATTTTTCTGTCTGACTATACACTTTTTGACCCGACATAATACTTTTGGATTCTACAGTTAACTTTTGCGTCCGACAGTGCACTTTTAGGTCTGACAGTAAACTTTTGGATCTGGCAGTAAACTTTTGGGAACGAAAAAGAGACACGCAAAATGATTCATTATATCATAAAATCTCAGTTGTTGATTCTTCTAGCTATATAAAAATATCAACTCACTTTCACTGGAGGAGCCAAATCATATATTAAAGCTCTCTAGTGTCGAAACGTCTATCCAAGTTTTTCATTTGAAGAACTTGATTTGTTTGTTGGTCTTGATGTTATTTTAGACATAAATCATAAATATTAATTAAGGAATACAGTTATTCTATAGATGTGTGAATGAATGAGGTATGTAAGATTCGAAACGTCTGAGGCGGGCACAGTTACAAGTGGGTGATACATTACGTATTCTAGTGCTGATACAGAATGACTGTTTACACGTGCCATCTCCTATTTGCATCACTCCTTGATTCCTAGAACATACAGGAAGAACTGTAAAAATGAAAACTGTAAAGATACCCCCTACCCTGACGGTGGTAAAATGCAGTAAAAAAGGGGGGGGTGAGACAATGCAACACATCAATCAAAAAACCCTTATAAATAACAGAAAATAACGTGGTTTCTCACCCCCCCCCCCCCCCCCAATGAACGAAGACGGTACAGGAAAAGACCGCGTAGGCATCTGAATCTACTTGTGGGAACAACAGCGATGCCGGAAATAGCCTCGTAACTAAGACAGGTCCACTAAAAAATTTTGCAGCGCAATTCGCTTCGGGTGCCTCTCACGTTTATTGTCCATTACTTCAGAGAACACACTCAGTATTACTCCAACAACTTCAACTGATGTTTACAGATTAAGCAGACATGAGATGTTTCACTTTCTGACTGTTTTGGCTGTAACTTTCAGAAATAATTGTTGTCTCTTCAACCATAAAATGGAACCAGGCCAGTCTCCACGTGAAGCCGTTCTTATCCTGAACCGGTTCTTTAATAAAAAAAAATATATGTAAGATTTTCTAGTCACTCCATAATATGCATAGAAGTAAATATACTTCTGTACGCGGGCCGCGATAGCATAGTAGTTAGAGTTTTGACTTCCTAGTCTAGTGATAGAAGGTTCAAATTAAAGGTTCATCTCAAAATACGAGTATTTTAAAAACTGTCCCCTTGGTCGGCTCAACCGAAATGGGTACCAGTACTTCTAAGTAAAGGTGATTGGCGTGATGTATATCCCATCATCGTTTAGTATGTCCTTGCCCAAATCTATGTCTATAATTGATCACCATCTTCTTCTACGCTTGCTCTGTAACTCCTGCATGTTAGTAGAATATAGTCTAGAAAATGGAACAAAAATACTGTGTGTCATTGCTTACAGCTTAGCTGTGACATTTTCACTTGTCGACCTGAAGCATCGGACTTTAGCAGGGGTTATATGTCACTTTGAATCTCAATCTATTGGGGCGGCCAAATCCATACACATAACCTTCTTAACTACCTCTAACCGTATAGAGGGTCACTATTCTTTACTCCTCTTTCAAGTCCCGGGCAACACGGGCAACATTAGTCATCAACTATCTAGGTATTGCCGTAGCAAGAAAAATAATCAAGTTAACTCTTGAAGCTTTCACGACACGTCCAAGAAGACAAGACTTCCGCCTTGACTAAAATGGTTCCACTTCCGGCCTTTCATTTGCGAGACTCCAGGAAACATCAATACTCAACCTTCCTTATTGTCTAAATCTCCATTGTTGCCTTTGACCTCTGTTCTTGTTTTATTCCGCATGGGTGTTTTTTATATTATTCTCTATTCTAAGTTTCATCGCAAAATACTTTCTATAACATTAGATCAACGCTGTATCAAATTGCATTGGCTTCCTGACAACCTGTTCGCTATTTCGATTTATCGATGACATTTCTGATCTTGTACGCAACGGCCCTGCTACACTTGCTACCCCACTTTGATCTTATTGTCAACAATAGTCTCTCCCCAGCGGCACATTTTCTTGCAGAATTTTATCGCGATGTTTCCCTCAATACTGAGTGCTTTGCTTTCATTATTTGTTGATTTTTTCTCTTCCAGAGTTTCCCAATTTTCCCACTGTCCTTCCTGTTGTCGATCTCCGGCGATGTTCATTTCCTTTCTGTCTGCGATATTCTAGCTAGCTCCCAATCGAAGACTGCCAGTTCCCAATGCCCAACAATGATCACGACATGGGCATAGCTGACAAGTCTCTGTTTAATTCTGTCGTGCTAATCCCGGAAGCGGAAAACGGAGACCGCGAGCCAAGAGAACGAACGCGATTGGATGTAATTTGCGCGGGCTGATTCGTATGCATGTCCACGGCCACTTATGTACGCAAACGTCTGCCAGCACAGACGTTGCAGATTTAGTTCTGGATTATAAGCAGCGCGGGAGGAAACAACCGACGGTAAACGGATTTATACGGGGGGCAAGAAATGAATTGTTTCTGGCTAACTTCCTAGGTTAAAGAGCTCACGCAGAAACCCCTGTTTTCCTGGGCATTTTTTTCTCCAAGACACAAGCCCGAAAGGATAAAAGGCTGTATTGATTTCAAGATATTGTTCTACAGGATTCCTTTCTTGTGCTTCTGATTTCTTTTTTTTTCTTCTGAATTAGCGTGTTCGTTTATTGTTATTGATTATTGTGTTGCTTGGATTTATATATTTGGTCAGGTTCTGTGGCTGATAGAAAAAAGAGAGCGTTTAGGCTACACAATGTGCCTCTTTTGATTTCACATACAGTCAGTTGGACATCCACTGTTCATAAAGTAATGATATCTTCTTCTTCTTCTGCGTTCGTTCTCAAACTCCTGCAGATTAGCAGGATGTAGTACGGAGAACGGAATGCGCTGTGTTATGGTTTACATCATTACTGCGACATCTGCGCCTTTCAGCCTGACACATCCGACTTCAGCATGACTTTGAGTCACTGACCCTATATGGATAGGACAGCCAACTCCATTCCATAACTTCCGTAGTCGCCTTTTACGACATGCGTAGAAGGTAAACAGTGTTGCTATTCTTTGCTCCCCCTTCGGACCCGGCAACACACTGGCGGTAATGATAACTTACAAAAGTATTATATAGGGATCACTACTTTGATAACACATAACAAATCTATCCCGATTGAAACCAAAAGAAAATCATAATTTAATTTTGATAGTAACATTTTGTTATCAATGTCAGACATGGACACTAACTGGAGAACAAGAGAGAATGCTACTACGTATGAAATGGCAAAACTAAGACAAGTAGCAAGCATAACAAGAAGAGATCATGTGAGAAATGAAGAGACTGCACGAATTGTTGCAACAAAATCTGTGAGCAAATATATTGGGGGTAAAAAAACTGAGACTGAAATGGTTAATAATTAAGTGGCAATCAATATAAGGTAACTGAGTGAAAATTAACAACAATTGTACTTACTTAAAACACAAGTTGTTATAACAGTTCCACTCAGACAGACGGGCTATCACTAAAACTAGTGGGTAATGATGTGCACACAAGAAAATATACAAATTACAATACACAAAACATATTCAACGTTTCAACCAAAAGGTCTTTATCAAGATACGCACAAAACATCAAAAGACAATGTAAATTGGAAAATTATAGCAACACACAAAAGTATCCAACGGAAATATGGAAATGAGATGCCGGAGGAGAAGAAAGTACATAAATATTTGTGGAAAAGAAACGAACAAAAAGATGAAGTAAATGACGGAACAAAAATAATAAAGACAAAGACAACAACAACAACACAGAACTAGACATAAGAGTGGTCGGAATTGAGTCCATAAGGCTTGAGGGTACCAAAGTCAATAATAAGACGATTTTCAGAATCTCACTTCCATATTTCCGGTTTGTGTGTTGTTATAATTTCCATTCGTCGTCTTTTGACATTCGTCGTCATTCGTCGTCTCTTGATTACGCCATTTTGGTTGAAACGTTGAATATGTTTTGTGTATTATAATTTGTATGAGATGCGACAGCCAACTTCACTCCCTTTTACACAGTAGTCACCTCTTGTGACAAGCATGGAATGTAAACAGTGTACGCATACTTTGCTCCCGTTTGTGGACCCAATAACCAACAGGCGATATAATAAAGAACCTGTATGTATGTCAGAATTTGGAGAAAAAAAAGGAAGAAAACGTTTGAAACCTTCAATAAACACATATATGTACTGCTTCACGTAAAGATACTGTTTAGACATTTTTTTTATTTTTTTCCCTATAAGTACTAAACAATTGTTTCACAGCCAGCGTTAATGCAACCCTCTTTCATTTAATTTGCGGTACTCAGAACACACAACTCCCAATAACATATATTCTTTTTCAACCCCAAAACCATCCCGAAATCGGATTTGCTAGGTCTGCATGGCGCAAATTGAACGGTTGCATAACATACTATAAGCACCCCACCGGAAATCACACGCAAACAAATGTAACCGCAAACAAACAAACGGTTCATTACGGGGAACAGTGGCCAGATTTCAACTTTAATGTTATGTGTAATTTCATTCAGCTTTCGTAACCTCGCTGAACTCATATTAAAAAATCGATTTGTCTGCATCGATACGCGCGCTAGGAACTTACATCCCCACCCTCTCAGTTTCACAGTGTCATAAAGGGGGCGGGGCACTCAATGTGTAACGGGCGGATCGCTGGTAGATCGCGCGTCGATCCGCCAATAGTCTTAGCTACTGTGGAATACATCGTTATCAATATTTTCTTTCGCTAAATAATGTATCTATTTGTTTCGTTAAAATGTAGCCACTGCTGCCCGTAATGTACCTCACAAACAGCACCACAAATATGTTACCATAATCTCTTCACATTATCTAAATAAACTTTCAGTGTTTTCCTCGCGATTTACACTCTATTTCTCCCGTGTGTTGCTGGGGCCCGAAAGGGGAGCAATGAATAGCAACACTGTTTACCTTCCACGCATATCGTAAAAGGCGACTAAGGAGGTTATGGGATGGAGTTGGCTGTCCCATCCCATATAGGGTCAATGACCCAAAGCCATGCTGAAGTGGGTGGGTCAGGCCGAAAGTCGTAGATATCGCAGAAATGCTGTAAACCATGACACAACGCATTCCGTTCTCCGGACTACATCCTGCTAATCTGCAGGAGTTTGAGAATGAACGCAGAAGAAGAAGAAGAAGACACTTTATTTAACCTGGCGTCATGGTTATATTAACCATACACATATTTGACATACATTTCTGAGAAGGTCCTCTGAAAATCGTCCTGCATGTGGGGAATATGGCCACCACTCTCAAAACGTTGAACTCTCGAATGTCAAACATTGTGACAGTTATCCATTCATCAACCACACTGACTGTCGGCGTAAGATTCTTAAAACCAATCACTTGGTATTAGAAGTTGAGAACCGTCTGGAGAAAGTGCCTTAAGTCCTCATCTGGCGGCACGCAAGAGCCCTTGTTGTGTTGATGATGTTTTGATGGTTCAGCAAACAGATGCCCAACTTGTGAAAGATCTCTGTTTCTCTGAGAGTTATTAATGTTTCATTTGTGATAGGGATAACTCTTGAAGAGAGTTATCTGAGCTGAAACAGGAGCAGAGTAGTGTCCCTTTGTGTCATGGTGTGTTCAAACATTGACAAAATGAACCGTTGACTTGGACAAGGTCAAGAAGTGAACTTTTTGAGATGGCATGAACTAAAATTAAATTTAGAAAGTCAATATAATATTGACAGTCTGCACCTCATTCTTCTTCTTCTTGTTCCTTCTCAATTTTCTGCAGGGTATAGTCTGGAGAACGGAAATTCTTTGTGCAATTATTTACATCATGTTTGTTATATATGTGTATTCCTGTTTGACATATCCGATTTCATCATGACTGATGGTTCGGTGCAGGGTCGTAGATGCCGTTCCTGTAAGGGTATGTAATTTAAATATAAACACGCCATTTCCTTGTTTTCATGAGAATTTCGGGTAGCCTATCTTTGGGTGGCATATTTTTTGGTGAAAAATTTTTATTTTTCTATTTTTGGGTGGCCAAATTTTTGATGGCCTATTTTCTTTGGACTGCATATCTTTGCACAACCTATCTTTTAGTGGCTTATCTTTGGATGATATATTTTTGGGGTATTACATTTTTAGAAGAAAACTATGGCCTAAAACGAAGATGGAAATACCTTGGTCACGTTTTACGACTAGGTGTAAACATAATAAACCAGCAAGCCCTTATGTGGTCACCTGACGGTAAAAGAAAAAGAGGAAGACCTAAAACAACCCTTAAAAACACCATTCTTAAAGAAGGGGAATTAATAAGCTGTAAGACCATCCAGGAACTAAAGCTGCAGGCAAGGACCGCATCATATGGAGAACCAAAACCTCTACCCTATTTGACGCGTGCGGCACGAAAGGAACAAACTAACTAACTAACAGTTTTAGATACCTATCATTTGACGGCTTATGTTTAGGTGGCCAATCTTTGGACTTAACTTTACACACAATCACTATGTGGCACACTCAGAGTACAGTGATTGTATTTTTCTACGCCTTTAAATCCAGCTTTCAGCACCCCCCCCCCTCCCCCAAATAAAATATAATTTTAAAAAACCGTAATATGTTTAAATCAAGGTTTACAGCTACGCCCGACAAGGGCCATTGGCGTGAATAAAACGGAGACACAGCGCAATTCCATTCTCTGAACTACATCCTCCTGGAAATCTAATAGGACCCATGGTCCCGCTACAAGAGAGATCCAGCGGGAGTTTGAGAATGAACGATGAATAAGAAGCAGGTTTACAGCGAGATTGCGATGTATGCCTCTCAGTCTGACACATCCGTGTTAAGCATGGCTGTATGGTAAGATGGAACTATGGGATGACGTAGCCAAACATACCCTTAAACCTATTCGAAGATCACACAATCAACACCTGACCGGAACTCTGAGTCTACATACACTGGGATGGCTGCTGGAGCGGAGGGCGGAGCACTTATGGGAATGTCCCGCATCCTGTGAAGATAGTTTCTAATCAAGAATCAAGAAGAACTCTTACACCTGCTTACTTGTCTATTACAAATTATATGTCAGAAGGTAGTGATGCTGTGATTACTCCCTGTTCAGTTGCCTTACACACTCGAGCGCCTTGTGCTTAGATATCCCTAGATTCTTGATTCTTCATTGTAGATTCTTGATTAGAAACTGGCCTGACAGCTCGTGGGGCATTCCCATAAGTGCCCCACCCTCTGTTCCAGCAGCCATCCGACTCGATTGTGTTTCGAGTCTAATGCCACCGAAACAGACGTCGATATCAGGACACAACTCTGGCCCTTGCGACAGGTTTCTTTGTTGTTGTGCCCACAAACGCCGTGCCCGTAACTAGTTCAAGCACAACGCCGGCCTGTCGGAACAACATGGTAACTGTTATCGAAGGTTACGACTACGGGATTGTATAGATGACGTGCCATGAAGCTTCTATAAGAAGATAACCTCAATATAAAGGCACGTCATCTACTAAGGTTTTCTGTTGCATGGTTGGTTTGTCTAGTGGGCCATTGGAGAGACCCACAGACGCAACCACATGCACACAGACATCCCTAAACTAGAGGCAATGTCTATTTGTAGTCTAACTGACACACCATGGCCGTACGGGAGATACAGAGTTAACAGTTGGTTCCGAAATTTTTTTTGTTTGGGGAGATTAAAGCCTCTTAGCTGAGGCACGACACTTTCAACCTAAGACATAAGTCTATTTTCGTTATATCAGGCCGTATTAGCTTTTATCTAAATGTCACCTAATGGTCTGGGTGTTTGGATAGCATCTATTCTGTTAGGCGGAGTTGATGTTTATTTCTGGCCAAGATGCCTTTTATCTAAGTGTGATCCTATGTTCTGGGGAAATTGAGAACCGTGCGCGCTATTATTGCAATAGAATGTTATATTGCTAGATGTATTATGGTGTTTATATCCGGCCGTATTGCCTTTTACTTATGAGTGACACTAATGTCTGGGGGAGTTCGAGAACCATGCGTGCGATTATGCATAAAAATTATCCGTATTACAAGTCGTATCCTGTGGTTATCGTTCCTCTGTTGTATTTTGTTAAAGCTGTGGAGAGAGACCTGAAGAAAAAACTCGACGACAGACAATGACTTACTTTGTTTTGACTTGGTTGGGTTGTTTTTAAATTCGAACTTTACTCCTAGTTATAAATTGTTAAATAGTTTTAGTCTATTCTTCAGAAGTAAGAATTAATTAATGTATTTATACTAAATCATTTCGGTTGCTTCTGAAATTCACTATCGTCTCGTTACAACTTAACAGCATCTTGAGTCATTCTGTGAACCATCTCATGCTTGGCTCATACTAACCTCGTAATGAATTTAGAATAAAAATCCGAGGCCAGAAATCGCGTTCCGGTTCTTGAATTTGAATAAAGGAGCCTGCAAAATATCCACGAGTGATCACACTTGAAAGAGAAGTGAAGATTACACACACAACGAGCGCTGGACGAGCGGAACAATCAAGTCCACGATAGTGAAAACAATATTGAGAACTGTCTGTATGCCTGGTTGCTGAAGTCAGATCTTGTTCAGGCACTGAGCATCTGGACAAGACGGTTTCTCATAGAACTTTACACAAAGAATGCCTTCTTCTGGGAATCCAACAGTAGATTGTTGTGATTGTGTCGCCCTTGCTTGGAACAGCTACTAGAGGTGTGATAGAAGTGGTCGAGAATCAAAGAGATCGCCGTACCTCCCGAAGAAAGAGGATTATGATAAACTAAATATTAGCGTGATCTTGTTTGGTTCATATTAGATTAAAAATTTAGAAATAACTGTTGCAATAGAATGAACAGTTAAATGATACAATAAAGAAAGTACCAAGAAAAATCAAAATATACAGAATTTAAAGTTAAAATAGAAATTTGAAATGTAACACTAGAAATATAGAATTTAACGTTATAAAGCTCAACAATAGCAATTGAAAGTAAAATTAGAAATTGAAACATCGCACTATAAAACTAGATTATAAAATTACACGTAACACTAGAAAATTAGATCAGAAAGTTAAACACTGCACTGGAAAGTATGATTGTAATGTTAAACGAGGTACTAAAAAGAATGATTGCACGTGATATTAGAAAATGTGATTGGGAAGTTAAACGTGGTACTAGAAATAAGAATGTAAGTCTAAACGTATCAGTAGAGAATATGATTGTAAAGTTAAACGTTGCACTAGAAAGTATGATTGGTAAGTTAAACGTGGCACTAGTAAGTATGATTGGGAAGTTAAACGTGGCACTAGTAAGTATGATTGGACATTTAAACGTGGCACTAGTAAGTATGATTGGAAAGTTAAACTAGACACTAGTAAGTATGATTGGAAAGTTAAACGTGGCACTAGTAAGTATGATTGGAAAGTTAAACTTGGCACTAGTAAGTATGATTCGAAAGTTAAACGTGGCACTAGTAAGTATGATTGGAAAGTTAAACGTGGCACTAGTAAGTATGATTGGAAAGTTAAACTTGGCACTAGTAAGTATGATTGGAAAGTTAAACTTGGCACTAGTAAGTATGATTGGAAATTTAAACGTGGCACTAGTAAGTATGATTGGAGAGTTAAACTTGGCACTAGTAAGTATGATTGGAAAGTTAAACTTGGCACTAGTAAGTATGATTGGGAAGTTAAACATGGCACTAGTAAGTATGATTGGGAAGTTAAACGTGGCACTAGAAAGTATGATTGGGAAGTTAAACATGGCACTAGTAAGTATGATTGGGAAGTTAAACGTGGCACTAGAAAGTATGATTGGTAAGTTAAACATGGCACTAGTAAGTATGATTGGGAAGTTAAACGTGGCACTAGAAAGTATGATTTGGAAGTTAAACGTGGCACTAGAAAGTATGATTTGGAAGTTAAACGTGGCACTAGAAAGTATGATTTGGAAGTTAAACGTGGCACTAGAAAGTATGATTTGGAAGTTAAACGTGGTAGTTGATAGATAGAAGTTTGGGTCATAGGGCATGAGCCCATAGACCGCTGGATCAGCAACCAACCAACAAACCAACCAACCAACCAACCAACCAACCGTAGATAGAGGTTGGATTGGGAATTCTTCTTCTCGTTCGCTGCTCTATGCAGTTAATCATTACCATGCTAGTGGGCATCTTTGACACCAGCAAATGTGCTTGCTTGGACAGAACTGTGGCACTGCTCGTTTTTTATGCGATAGCCTAGCAGACTTAGTTTTCACCTTCTGTTAGCCGAAGTAAAATTGAATTTCCATTTCAAGAAGGTGGCCTCGATGTGGAAATTGGGAAGTCAAACGTGATATTAGAACATTTGAAGTTTAGTAAGATGGGCATTTCATTTTCAATCATTCATTTTCCTTTTGCGCTGCGGTTAGCGTATAGGGCAGAGGTCAGATCTCTCCAATTCTGTCTGTTCAAGGCTATTCTGTGCAGTTCTTGAATAGTATGAATGTTGGTTGTTTTACTTTCTCTAAGTATTGTTCTTCTGAGTGTTTCATTTAGTCTACCCAAGAACGGCATTATCACAATCACAGCCTAGAACACTTCGGAGAGGTTGAGGTGATTGGATGTCGCTCTAAATAAATCAACACAAAATAACGAAATTGTGTCTGTTTTCAATGGCTCTACAATGTTACCGTAGACATGTTTTAGATAAGGGATTGTGTTTATTTAAAACAGCAAATTTTTTATTTCGTATGAGACTTTCCGTTTGGTTTATTTTTACATATTTTTTGTGTGAAATCCAAGAGGGAGATACGGATAGAGAGGGAGAGTCCGGGAGGGTTCACCTAATGGTTTGTCTTACTAGTAATCGAGTCCGGGAGGTTTCACCTAATGTTTTGTCTTACTAGTAATCGAGTCCGGATGGTTTCACCTAATATTTTGTCTTACGAGTAATCGAGTCCGGGAGGTTTCACCTAATATTTTGTTTTACTAGTAATCGATGTTCAAGTTATCATTTCCTAGGAATATGGAGTCAAATCTGTCTATCCATTCATCAATACATTCTTCCATCCATTTACACATCCATCCGACTATCTATCCGTCATTCCATGAATACATCATTTTTATCCATCCATCTGTCTATTCATTCATGCATTCATCATTCTTCTTCTTCTGCGTTCAGCATGTGGTCATGCTATACCGTCAGACCTGTCGTCAAGACGAAGTCCGCTGTCTTCTCCGTGTCAGAGCGGCTGCCCCATAGCTTTTGCCTCAAGTCTGTATCCTCTGGCCAGGTCTGCTGTTTCTGCTCTTTGTATGTTGGGCAGTCCTGAAGTATGTGTTCTGGAGTCTGGGTTCCGGATACACATGGACATTCATCTGTGTATGAGATCCTTAATCAGTAAAGGTGACCCAACAGTCTGCAGTGGCCTGTTCTGAGGCGAAATATTGTGGTCTGTTGATATCTCTGGAGGAGATGTATTGCATCATGTTCGTATTCCCCTTCCATTTCTTTCTTCCACTTTGCCGTGTATGTGTTGCGGATTATTGTTTTTACTTCTCCGTAAGACAGTGGGTGTCTGTGTTGCTACATTTCGCTTCTTGCCTTTGACAGAGCATCCGCTTTCTCATTTCCCATGTTTCACAGTGTGATGGTATCCACTGAAGGGCAATAGCTGTTGATTTTTGGATCTGTCTTAGCTCATGTCTGATGTTGTGCAGAAGGCTTTCGTTTCTGCTGCTCTGGATTGATTCCAGTAGGGATCTGCAATCTGTGAATATGGCTATCTTCTTTGGTCTTGGCAGTCCTGGTTCAGTGAAGACTTTCAGTGCTTGATGGAGTGCAACTGCTTCTGCTCTAAAATTAGAGGAGTATATCCCGGTTGGAAAAGCTTTTGATATTGTCTTCCCATCTTTGAGTCTTATAAAAATTCCACCTCCTCCATTCCTTACTGCTCCTTCTGCTGATCCATCTGTGTAGGCATGTGTCCAATCCTTGGGATTGAATTTTATTTCTATCATCTCCAGTGTCAATGCTTTTAGTTGAGGTGGAGTTTGGTATTCCTTATTAATTATTCCAGGAATCTGTGTTATTATGGAGACATTCTGGATACTATTGCCTGGCTCTTCAAAGTCCGTTAGTGTTTCAATTTCATTTGGGAGGTTTGTGAGGATTTCATGCATTCATCATTATATACAACCATCCATCCGCCGAGCCATCTATACAACCATCCAGCCATCCATACAACCATTCAGCCATCCATACAACGATTCAGCCATCCATACAACGATCCATCCATCCACACAACCACCCGGCCATCCATACAACCATAAAGCCATCCATACAACATCCGCCATCCATATAACCATCCATCTATCCACACAACCATCCGGCCATCGATACAATCATCTAGCCATCCATACAACATCCAGCTATCCATACAGCATCCAGCCATCCATACAACATCCAACCATCCATACATACATCCGCCCACCCTTTTATCTATCTATCTGTCCATCCATCCATACAACATTCACCCACCCATCCACCCATCCATACATTTATACATCCTTATATCCATCGATATATCGATCAATCTAATTATCTCTCTATCTATACGTATTGCGAAGATCGGCCGGAGCTAAACTGTGCAGGACTACACATGACCGAAGCCCCCTCCCCAAGTTTCCGCACCAATTCAATAAATTAGATCTCTTCCAAACAATAGAAAATAATCTAACAGATAATTCTATCGGCCTGCCCTCGTTTATTTCAAACATCCGTTCACTGCCTCTCGTGGACCAACTCCCTACAGACATCAATCCGTGACTAGCCCACAAGACAAGAACGGCTCTCAATCTGGCTATCGAACTCGGGCATTCTTTGGCGAGTATTAATTGAAATACTGGGAGTAAATGAAAAGGAAGGAAGACATGAATGCGGAAGAGGCGAGGAGGAGGAGGAAAAGGATTTGCTGTCGGGAGAAATGAATGAAAGACGTTATTGAAAATCAAACGTTTGGGAGGGGAGGGGAGTTGAAGTGTGGGGGGTGAAGAAACAGTGGGAGAAATTGATCGGGGTAATTAGAAAGTGAGTCGCGTTACTGGCTCCCCGTGTGATCCATACGACCCACGAAGAAAGCGCGTGTTTGTTGAGGAAGTTAAGAGGTATTTTCTTGTCAAAATAAATGTGTTTATTCAATACATCGATTGTTGCAGTGAGGGTGGAGGAAAGGGAGGTAGGAATAAAAAAAACGGAGCATTGTAAGCGAAAAGGAGAAGGGTTAAAAATATAGGGGGAAGGGATATACAGTTGTTTCTGGGACTGAGTGAGAGAGGAAACTCAATAGAGTGATATGGTTCATATTGTATACATATTCTGCCGAAGACGGATGTGTCGGACCATCAGCGCAAATAAAACGGCGACACAACGCATTTCCATTTTCTGGACTACATTCTGCTGGAAATATAGTTGGGCCATTGTTCTGCTACAAGAGAGATCCAGTGGGAGTTTGAGAATGAACGCTGAAGAAGAAGTATCCTTATATATATATATTCCTCGTGGCAACCGGGGCGTGGACTTCTAGTTCAGATTGAAAATAGAAGAGGGTCACTGTCTTCTTTCCAGGCATGTCGTAGGAAGCGACTAAGGACAGTTAGGGGATAGGTTGAATAATTTGTGGGAAAAAAACATTTTCACATCTAGTTTCGATTTCTCATTCCCCCCCCCCCCCCCCATATATGGTGGAGAGAGGCAGGACAGTGAACATAGCACCTGTGTCCTTTTGTGGCAGAGTTCTAGATAACAGGGAATTCTAGGTGACAGGGAATGCTAGGTGACAGGGAATGCTAGGTGACAGGGAATGCTAGGTCACAGGGAATGCTAGGTGACAGGGAATGCTAGATGATAGGGAATGCTAGGTGACAGGGAATGCTAGATTGCCATCATTGCAGATTCCCATCTAAAAAGGTGGGGGCCCTAAGCTATAGTTTGTTTAGCTTATAGCTAAATCCGGCACTGTTTATACACCAACCATAGAACAATGTTTTAAAATATACCGGTAAAGTACCAATAAAAAAGATTGGTAAAATGTCAATAAATAAAACAGTAATAAGTTTTTAAAAAAACAACAACAAAAACAAATCTTACATTTTTCGTGTATCTCGTAAGGTTTTGTTTCTGTCAACTCTTGTCTAATTTCTAGCGACTCCTTACCTGTCAGCAACTGTCAAACTGTCCACTCTCCTCCATAAATTATTCACGTAGTTTCTGAACATCCTCTAAGGCGATTTGGGAACTATAATCTCCCCCTACCCTTGGCGAGAACTATAACCCCCCCCCCCCCTTACCCTTGGCGCATATCACTGACTTTTAAATTTGATAAAGGAATTTTCCTCTAGTTACGCACCAAATTATAATGTCATACACGCACACATGACGTCGACAAATTATAATGTCATACACGCACACATGACGTCGACAAATTATAATGTCATACACGCACACATGACGTCGACAAATTATAATGTCATACACGCACACATGACGTCGACAAATTATAATGTCATACACGCACACATGACGTCGACAAATTATAATGTCATACACGCACACATGACGTCGACAAATTATAATGTCATACACGCACACATGACGTCGACAAATTATAATGTCATACACGCACACATGACGTCGACAAATTATAATGTCATACACGCAAATATGGCGTCACAAAATTATATCATACACGCACACATGGCGATGTACGAATGGAAACACACAAAATATAGAATATGCTTCTCATAAATACATTCATTACACGACACAGAATAATGAAATAATTCACGGTCACACAATGAAACGTAATGGAATCACGTAATCAGCTTCCACTTAAATTAGCAGCTAACTTGGGGAGAAACAACGTTTCCGAATGACGAAAACAAAGAAAGAGATCAAAGATCATAACATAATTATATAAAAGCTGCTCTTTACAACGTTCCCGACTAGTCGAAAACTAGTTTTTTATGTTTATTCAATATCTTCCTCAATGAAGACCTTTCAATTAACGCTTAAACATGACCTAGGGGGTCCATTTCTGTGCTATAGTTGGACAGCCGTGTCTATTTTTGGCATACGACTCCGAGTATATAAATAGTGACCAACTAGAATCATGATAATAATCAAAAACGTCACGAATGGTGTCCTGTTTAAAGTTCTTATAAGTATTGTCGACAGTCACGGTTCATTTTTTTAAATTAATTTTTAGACGCATTATGTGATCGTCAGTAATATAAGACATGTTGGATAATGGATAAACTGGCCTCCAAAATGACTCAATTGACTTTTTCGGTAGTTTTAATTCGTCACATTGTGTATAATTTATGTCGACAGATAATGAAAATCACGGAAAAAAGTTCAAATGAATCACTTTGCAAGGATGATTCCCACTGAACCAGCAGGTCTTATATGTTTTGATGGTCACGACTTGAATACACGGAACTGACGTATAATGTATAAGAAATAACGGCACTTATTGTTTTAATCGCATGCTGAATCGGATGTGTCTAACCAGTAGTTTTAAGTCAGGGAGTATTCCACGATATGGCGGGTTTTTGGGTTGTCTTTGGGGGTGGGGTGAGGGTACGCGGGTGGGGGAACTGAACTACAGGCTCAAACATTTGGAATATTATATTTGTAATATCTTCTTCTTCTTCTTCGCTCGTTCTCAAACTCCTGCAGATTAGCAGGATGTAGTCCAGAGAACGGCATGCGTTGTGTCATGGTTTACAGCATTGCTGCGATATCTGTGCCTTTCGGCCTGACACATCCGACTTCAGCATGGCTTTGGGTCACTGACCCTATATGTGATTGGACAGCCATCTCCATCCCATAACCTCCTTATTCGCCTCGTACGACATGCCTGGAAGGTAAACAGAGTCGCTATTCTTTGCTCCCCTTTCGGGCCCCGACACCACAAGGGAGAATATTTGTAGAATAATAAAACTGCCAAACAAAAAGAAGAAACTGGGTTAGACAATGGTATTCTAAGAAACTGGGTTAGACAATGGTATTCTAAGAAACTGGGTTAGACAATGGTATTCTGAAAAACTGATGCTATAGTACACAGTTTGTCACAATATAATTCATTTGAATGAAAAAGAATTGGAATGAACTGACTTCTGTTACACAAATTGGAATGTACTGACTTCTGTTACACAAACTGGAATGACTGACTTCTGTTACACAAATTGGAATGTACTGACTTCTGTAACACAAATTGGAATGAACTGACTTCTGTAACACAAATTGGAATGAACTGACTTCTGTTACACAAACTGGAATGACTGACTTCTGTTACACAAATTGGTCAAATAGAGCTTATTAGCCATCTACGAACTATTAGGCAAGGACATAACTAACTGAATTTTCAAAAGTGGGTGTAACAAAGGGTCATCATCACTTGTGATGGACGAACGAACAAACAAGGGAGACGTAAACACTAACAAAAACATACACAAGACATTTTCAACGTTTCGTTTTGTTAAGTTTTACATCAATATTTACCTTTTATTGATTGTCGTAACATAATTATTATAACTGTTATTTTTTTTTCTCTACAGTAATGCCACCTCCAAGATTGATAGTTGATCCAAGCCTCTGATGGGTTCCTGCATACCTCCAGATCATTATTGCTCTCATCGTTTTAGGAAGAGCGTTCAACAGCCGCCATTTTCTTTTCAAACTGAGTCGTGCTAGTCAACAAGTACTCTGAATTGTTACCATGACAACAATGGCGCGTTCTACATGGTTGATTTATCCCCTCCGAGTTTGAGACTTCTCGAATCATTCTACACTACTGAGAACTGGAGGGAGGGGGGGGGGGGGTCTTCTGCGTATGAAATAAAGCTCTGGAGAAACAAACCCATTGCATATAGGAAGAAAGAACGAGTTGATCGTAATTCCATGTAATCCAAACAAGAAAAACATACCTGATTTGACGTCATCACTTTCAGTGCACCAGTCAAATCTGGATACAGATTGTATAAAATTCATGTCTATGCTTTATATGGAGAACACAAAAAACGATTTAAATATTGTTTAAAAATTAAATTGTAGATTCATTGAGAAAATGAAAGGAATGAAAGATATGTTACTGTATGCATCTAGATGACTTCAGAAACATATACATATATACATATATATATATATTGACGTGTGAATGATCATTATCAAGTGCCGTCTTCACATTGAAAGTTGGCTGCGTCGGACCTCTACTATTCTCTATAGCTTAAATTGGATGTACACTCTGATAGAATGTACCTTGCCCCTCTCGTGATGTTTCCCTCCAACTTAGGGGCTGTCGTAAACTACATCAATATTTGAGATTGGGGTAGAATAATTGGGACAGTTATGGATGGAATAAGGGAATGTAGAGTTTCAACAGTTGACGTCAACAATATCGTTTCTTTTTTATATAACAATTAAATTATTTGAATTGGACAAACTTTTTGAAAATCTTAGCAATCATTATCTTTTTCGCACTTTTTGAGCTAACCACATTTTGTAATGGGTTTAGGTAGAGTTATTTTGTTGTTGACATAACTAACCAATGGCATGGTTCCTTGAATTTTTGACAGGTTGTTTGTATCAAAGGTGGATGAGGGGTCAATAATTAGCAAACTTTCACGTCGTTTATTTAGAGCCTCCTTCTTTCTTGCTGCTCCTAAACTTTACCTTCAAGTAAGGTCTTCAAGTAAGGTCTTCAAGTAAGGTCTTCAAGTAAGGTCTTTAAGTAAGGTCCTCAAGTAAGGTCTTCAAGTAAGGTCCTCAAGTAAAGTCTTCAAGTAAGGTCTTCAAGTAAGGTCCTCAAGTAAGGTCCTCAAGTAAGGTCCTCAAGTAAGGTCCTCAAGTAAGGTCCTCAAGTAAGGTCTTTAAGTAAGTTCCTCAAGTAAGGTCCTCAAGTAAGGTCCTCAAGTAAGGTCTTCAAGTAAGGTCCTCAAGTAAGGTCTTCAAGTAAGGTCCTCAAGTAAAGTCTTCAAGTAAGGTCTTCAAGTAAGGTCCTCAAGTAAGGTCCTCAAGTAAGGTCCTCAAGTAAGGTCTTTAAGTAAGTTCCTCAAGTAAGGTCCTCAAGTAAGGTCTTTAAGTAAGGTCCTCAAGTAAGGTCTTTAAGTAAAGTCCTCAAGTAAGGTCCTCAAGTAAGGTCTTTAAGTAAGTTCCTCAAGTAAGGTCCTCAAGTAAGGTCTTTAAGTAAAGTCCTCAAGTAAGGTCCTCAAGTAAGGTCTTTAAGTAAGTTCCTCAAGTAAGGTCTTTAAGTAAGGTCCTCAAGTAAGGTCTTCAAGTAAGGTCCTCAAGTAAGGTCCTCAAGTAAGGTCCTCAAGTAAAGTCTTTAAGTAAGTTCCTCAAGTAAGGTCCTCAAGTAAGGTCTTTAAGTAAGGTCCTCAAGTAAGGTCTTTAAGTAAAGTCCTTAAGTAAGGTCCTCAAGTAAGGTCTTTAAGTAAGTTCCTCAAGTAAGGTCCTCAAGTAAGGTCTTTAAGTAAAGTCCTCAAGTAAGGTACTCAAGTAAGATCTTTAAGTAAGTT
Source organism: Meghimatium bilineatum (assembly GCA_034231615.1). Taxonomy (NCBI): domain Eukaryota; kingdom Metazoa; phylum Mollusca; class Gastropoda; order Stylommatophora; family Philomycidae; genus Meghimatium; species Meghimatium bilineatum. The sequence continues at coordinate 5,375,570 of CM067310.1, read as the reverse complement.
CCTCAAGTAAGGTCCTCAAGTAAGGTCTTTAAGTAAAGTCCTCAAGTAAGGTCCTCAAGTAAGATCTTTAAGTAAGTTCCTCAAGTAAGGTCCTCAAGTAAGGTCTTTAAGTAAAGTCCTCAAGTAAGGTCCTCAAGTAAGATCTTTAAGTAAGTTCCTCAAGTAAGGTCCTCAAGTAAGGTCTTTAAGTGAGGTCCTCAAGTAAGGTCCTCAAGTAAGGTCTTTATGTAAGGTCTTTAAGTAAGGTCCTCAAGTAAGGTCCTCAAGTAAGGTCTTAAACAATGTGTAATGTTATTTAATATGTGCAAAATATTTGATGTGATTGAATGTTTTCCACATTTAGTAGTTCTGTGTTCATACGCGGTGTTGTCAGAATGTCTTTGTTTATTTTCTTCTCTTACCATGAATTGCTCCATATTCATATATCGCTCTCTAAAATTCATCAATTCTATTTTGTCACTGTTTCATTATTTATGTTTCTCAGAAATACATTAACGCATAGCAGATATAACGCTTTACAAGTTTAATTTTTTTAGTTAGTTTGTGATCTGTTTCAATGTTTATATTTTTCTCATGTTTATTGAGGAGCGCGGCAGCCTAGTGGATAGTGAGCTTGCTTGCTTGCTATCATCTGGTTACAGCGTGCCAGGTTCGAAACCACGTCCAGACATTTAAAAAAAATCCGGGTTGTGATTTCTCACTTGACACGACCACTCCTCCAGTCGACTCAGCTGTAAATGAGTACCTGGCGCATGAGTTAGGGAAGGTAAAAAAACAGCAAGGAAGGGAACTGGCCACCCCACCTAATAGTTGCTGGGGCTTAGTACATGAAGAGTTATCTTCATCCCCGACTGCAGAAGGCATGGGACCTACCTTTACCTTTTTTATTGATAGTACGTTTATTCCTATTCTCCTTTAAACTTCTGTTTCAATCTGTCATCAATTGTGATTATGTGTCCGACATATTGATAATTGACTGCTTGTCGCAGAATTAAGAGATATGTCTCCAGTGTCAGGTAATCCGAAACTGAAAATAAGGTGGCTGGAGTAACACAGGGTATGTATTAAAAAAACAACCGAAATATGTCAACGAGGTTCATGTCTGTGTTTATATAGACTGGTATAGTGATATATTTCACTTTTAGTGAAATACAGTGAACTAGTAAAAACCTACTAGTAAAACCTAATAAAACGTACTAGTTTTAGCTATAGTCTGTCGTGTCTCATTGAAGAGATATATAAACCTGTGTTTTACGTAAGTACAATTGTTTTAGTTGTTGTATTTAGGAAAAATCAGAATCTCGTTTTTAACAAAAAAAGAAATGAAATTGTTTTCATTCCATGACGTTATGTTAATAGCGCACAGATGGATGATATCCATTTACTTTTAACCAAAACTAATGTCCATCAACGACGTTGGTCCTACATCGGGCATGTCCTACGTGCAGACACCAACAGAATACACCACCAATCTCTTGAATGGATACCTACAGGCAAAAGAGCAAGGTGTAACCCAAAAGAAACACTCAGAAGAACAATACTTAGAGAAAGTAAAACAACCAATATTCATACTATTCAAGAACTGCACAGAATAGCTTTGAACAAAAAGAATTGGAGAGATTTGACCTTTGCAATATGCGCTAACTTCAGCGCAAAAGGAAAATGAATGAATGTCCATCAATACTTGGTAACCGTCTACTGATAGATAAATATATAGAAGTACAAAAAAGTATCTATATTTGCTTCATAGACTTTAGCAAGGCCTTTGACAAAGTCCAACATAAAAAATTAATCAATTATTCAAATGTCTTCAAGAAATAGGCATAGATGGAAAGATATCAGACTGATTAGAAATATATATTGGGAACAGACTGCATCAATAAGGTGTGAAAATAGCTACTCTCCATACATAGAAATAAGAAGAGGTGTAAGACATGGATGCATTTTATCACCAAGCCTATTTAATATCTACACAGAATATCTTTAAAAATATAGAAGACATTTCAGGACTCAAGATCAATTGGAAAATAATAAGCAACATTGGATATGCAGATGACACTGTTCTTTTAGCAGAAAGTGAACATGAACTACAAAGACTAATAGATCAAGTCAATAAATCAAGTAATGAATATGGACTGGATATAAATATTAAAAAAAACAACAAAAAACATGATAATCAGCAAAGACACAGAAGAACAAAAGCTAAACATAAAAATACACGGAGAGAAACTACAACAAGTAGAACATTATCAATATCTTGGACACATAGTCACAAATGATGGAAGATGTGAAACAGAAGTTAAAAGGAAAATAGGAATGGTCAAAAGTACCTTCAATGACATGAGGAAAATATTAATATCTAAACAAATTGCAAACAAGTTAAAAATGAGAATTAGAAAATGCTATATCTATTCTATATTAATGTATGGATCAGAAACAGGGACAGAGATACCAGTGGGAGTATACCATCACAAGATGGACAGGTTACATTCTAGCAGCGTGCACCACCAAAACAAGAGACAGTGGATGTTGGGGATATGTTTGCAGCCAACCTTCGTTGCAGAGACGGCACTTGATGATGATGATGATAAATGACCATCTACTCTGGGAACTGTTAGGCAAATGTACTTAGTGATTTAAGCAATAACAAGGCATCAGTTTGCTAAACCCCCATGCCTGACATCAGCCTAGGCAGGTTCGTTGTTTAGGTGACAGTTGGACAAATACACAAAACGGTTGTCAAGAACGCATTACGCCATGTTTGTTTGCGAACATAAACAAACGCTATAGGTTACCTGGCTAACGTCCAAAGTGGCATGTTCAACATGCGATTCTTGAATTATCTGGTCTCTAGGGACACCGTGTGTATGTGGGTGAGGAGTAGAGGGGGAGGGAAGTTTCAGAAACTGTCACCCTTAAGCTTTTGACTGGACCACTGTGAATAAGGTTGGCTCGTGACAGGGATTACGGGAGAAGGAATTAGCTTGTGACGTGCGTTTTCCTATTTATTTTGTATTCCTAGTTGGTTTTTGTAATTTTTATCTCTCCATTACATCCCACGGCTGGAATTGATTGGACCATTACGATTTTAACATGATGTTTACGGTTGAAAATAGTCGTACCACTCTAAACTTTGCATCACAACCCTTGGCTGCAACTGTTGAGACCCACTCTGATTTCTACATCACATCTCGCCGCCGTGAATGATCAAGCCACTAGCATTTCTTTAACATAGTCCGTAAATTGTCCGGACACTGACTTCTGCATCACATTCTGTGAATCATCGTTGCCACTCTGATTTCTGCATCACATTCTGTGAATCATCGTTGCCACTCTGATTTCTGCATCACATTCTGTGAATCATCGTTGCCACTCTGATTTCTGCATCACATCATGTGAATCATCGTTGCCACTCTGATTTCTGCATCACATTCTGTGAATCATCGTTGCCACTCTGATTTCTGCATCACATCCAGTGTTCCCAGCTATATACAGCATATACTGCGAAAAAGTCTTTGTGGCTTAGATTCGTCTTGTGAGTCACATCCATCATGGCCATTGATCGTATATTATATTTCTTTTATCACAACACTAACACTATCATCTGGACAGACGGAAACTTACTCAAAAGTTGAATCTATTTAGCTGAAACTGTCTAAGCTAGGATTTGAACTCCTTTATATTTATACCTAAGCAAACAAACTAACAACTTTAGTTCGTCACAAATATATATTTTGTTACTGTACCCAGAGTTATAGAAATGCAACCACCAACATGCTGACAATATCGAACAGTAATCATAACAAAGTAGAGGGCGCGATAGCGTTACAAGTAATTCAATAACTGGAAGACATATTTCATGTATCGATATATACCAACAATTAGGATTTCTGGTGTCAGATGTTAGCCAATTACCTACCCTATTCTACACTGTGGTTATTGATTAGGCTTGCAATTGATGCAAACATTACGATCCTAGTTGCACATCTTGGTGCGCAATCTGTGTGCATTGTTCCTTGATAAGGGACATTGCTTAATTAACTTCTTCAATTGAGCCACGTGATATAGATACCATCTGTCCCCTGGTGTTAAGTGTGTTATATATTTAAAACACAAATTCTGAAAACATGGAACAAAAGATCTTGTAGAAATTAATGATGTAGAAATGTATCGTAAAACAAGGTCATTTCATTTGTATATCTCTAATTACTTTGGAGTACTTTTCCCCTTTCTGTACATTTACTTAACATCGAAGATTAATTTTACGCAAATTAATTGTTAAAGCCATACTTATTGTATATATATATATATATATATATATATATATATATATATATTTCTTTTTCTTTTACAAGGGAAATGAATTGTAAAACATAGAAAATTCTGATTCGAATTATTTGATTTAAAGGAAATAACAATTGTCATTTGGAAGTTAAGAGACAAATGATCTACAGTATAGTCCTACCAACACTGTGTTACCAGTGCCAGACCTTGTCTCTCTCATCTTCACATTACAGAAAGATAGTGACATGTGAGATGAAATGCTTGAGGAAAGCTGCCGGGGTCACCAGGTGTGATAGATTGCGGAATGAATATATCAGGGAAAGAATAGGTATAATATCTTGTACAGATTACATAGAGAGAGAACAGATCAAGTGGTTTGGCCACATTATGAGAATGCATCACGAAAAGTTGCCCGTATAAGCATATAACCAAATTAGATCAGGGTACAAAGCCAGAGGAAGACCACGGAAAAGATGGATAGAAAACGTCAGGGACATCCTGTACAGACACGGTCATAGCACAGCCGAGACCACACATCTGGTTTTAGAACGCAAGCTCGAACTCCAATCACCCCAACGCGTAACAGCAAGAGTGGATCACAAACCACCTGGGGAAAGACAACAGACAACAGTTGTCATGTCATCTTACCTGTTATCGATACAGGTAATTTTTGTAAAGTAAAGATGGATGCTGTGAAGTGTGAGTTTTGAGAGAAATGACGAGAATACAATAAGTATGTAAGAATATATAGTGAAAATATTAGAGGTCCTCAGAGATGCCGGAGTAAGAAAGTTAGAAGTCCTCAGAGATGCCGGAGTAAGGAGATAGAGGTCCTCAGAGATGCCGGAGTAAGGAGATAGAGGTCCTCAGAGATGCTGGAGTAAGGAGATAGAGGTCCTCAGAGATGCCGGAGTAAGGAGTTAGAGGTTCTCAGAGATGCCGGAGTAAGGAGATAGAGGTCCTCAGAGATGCCGGAGTAAGGGGATAGAGGTCCTCAGAGATGCCGGAGTAAGGGGATGTAAGTAAGAAGTAAGTATAGCAAAAATTATAACATCAGAGACAGATGGACAAAATGTATAGGGCATGTAATGAGGAAAAAAAAACGTGAACATTTAGTAACCACAACTGCTTGTATGTTGACGGGGATAGAAAGGGGATCAAAGAATAGCAACACTGTTTACATTTCATGGCTGTTGTAAGAGGATAATAGGGAGATTTTGGGATTAAGTTGGCTGCCCCATCCCATTTAGCGTCAGCGTTATCCAGAGGACATGCTGAAGTTGTATATGTCAGACCAAAAGGTGATGATAATAGCAGATAAGCTGTAATTCATGACGAAAACATTCCTTTCTCCGGACTATATCCTGCTAACCTGCAGACTTTTGAAACATTCCTTTCTCCGGACTATATCCTGCTAATCTACAGATGTTTGATACATTCCTTTCTCCGGACTATATCCTATTATCTACAGATGTTTGAAACATTCCTTTCTCCGGACTATATCCTGATAACCTGCAGACGTTTGAAACATTCTTTCTCCGGACTATATCCTGCTAATCTACAGATGTTTGATACATTCCTTTCTCCGGACTATATCCTATTATCTGCAGACGTTTGAAACATTCCTTTCTCCGGACTATATCCTGCTAATCTGTAGAAGTTTGAAACATTCCTTTCTCCTAACTATATCGGACTTTCTCCGTTGTTTCTCGAGAGGAAGGTGGCTCTCAGGTACGGATGAATATCTAAACCCATAACAATACGCCCATGCCTTCCACAAGGATCATCCCTCTCACCCGTATTATTCAGAGTCTACACCGTGGCAATCACACAGCAGCAGCTCGGCGGACGAAGTAGAACACTGTCTTGAGCTAGACTATATTGCCTCCTGGTGTGATGATTCAGGGACATTGATCAGCCAAGAGAAGACTGCAGTGGCATTGTTCTCTCTTAACAATCACATCGAAATGCGTGCGAAACCGACGGTGGAGACGAGGGGATTCGATGTAATGAGGACCTCATCTTTGCAATACCTGGCCGTGCGGTTTGATCGTAGTCTGTGTTTCAGGTAATACGTTGATCATGTTATCGCAAAGAGCTTTCAGCTCTGAGAGTAATGGCAGCGGCTGGCACTAAACAACCACAGCTCGTAATCTTATAAGAGGCTCTTGTCCACCCTGCCATTGAACATGCAGATACCATTATCACGGCGGCAGTCACACACAGATTTAGAGGCTGGTGAGAATTCAAAATGAAGCGATGCGAATTATCCTTAGGTGCACAAGGGACACACCCTGTATGGCATGCTTATAATTATCCTTGATTTTATGAGCATATCTCATAGAATTGATATATATGTCGTGCCCGTCCATACCTTAGAGTGAGTTCTGACATAGACCACCCTATACACAGCGAGCTCCCTCGTGTGAAGGGAGACAGGCTCAAGAGAGGCAAATGGTGGATAGGTCGGGCCGAGGATACCGTTAAACATATGTGCGCCCCAGAAGACACAACTCCTGACGAGGAATGGGTAACTATTCCTACGGTCTTTCAAGAGGCAGTCAAGGTGGTCATTACGCTCAAAAGAGAGTGTAGGAAACACAGCCCAGTGAGCGTGGGTGCTGAGGTCAAGGCAGTCATCTGCGCGCATGTCGATGACACAGTTGTTGTGAGTTACACGGTCAAGTCGGTTATCCGTCACCACCGATGAACGTGGGCCTTTGCTGCCAGATCAAAGGGAAGAACAGTCCATGAAGCCAGTGGTGCCTTTACCGCAATAACAAGCAGCATAACAATATGGAAATATTCGCAGTAACGCAGGCACTTAACTAGCTGGAATCGCAAGCCTATTCCCATGCGTGCATACAAAGGTAATCAATGAATATGATTCAGAAAGTCAAAACAGGTGATGTACGTAGGGGATGGGTGGAGTCATTAGATAGAGAGCTAAAATTTTAGCATTACTGCGAAAACTCACTCTTGTCTTTGTTTATGAACACCCGGGCTTGGAGGGAAACGAACGTGCCGATAAACCACCTGGGGAAAGACAAAGCACCTGGGGAAAGACAAACCACCTTCTTGGGAAAGACAAACCACCTGGGGAAAGACAAACCACTTTGGGAAAGACAAACCACCTGGGGAAAGACAAACCACCTGCTTGGGAAAGACAAACCACATGGGGAAAGACAAACCACTTTGGGAAAGACAAACCACCTGGGGAAAGACAAACCACCTGCTTGGGAAAGACAAACCACATGGGGAAAGACAAACCACATGGGGAAAGACAAATCATCTGCTGGGGAAAGAAACATCTCTACTGGGAAAGACAAACCAACTGCTGGCTGGGGAAAGACAAACCACCTGTTGGGGAATGACAAACCACATGTTTGGGAAAGATACACTTCCATTAGAGAAAGACAAATCACCTGCTGGGGAAAGATAATCCATCTGCTTGGGAAAGGGAAATCACTTGCTTGGGATATACAAACCACCTACTGGTGAAAGAGAACAAATATGCTAAAGGCGTCACGGATTCGGATCCTACTAGCTTCGACTTGTTCATAAAGGTGATTTTTTTCCGGAGAACCCAGGAGGTTGTCGCATGAACTTACGGAGTTACGTGCTATTAATGGTACTCACGGCAAGCGGCGTGTCGCTTCGTTGAGAGACGGAGTACATATCGGGTAAATTGAGTACAATAAATTCAATCCTCTACAACCTTTCAAATAATAAACTGTAACATTTCTTTCAGTTTTCATTTTAGGGATGGGAGCTTCAGCTTACGATCCGAGGCCAGATGTGTCGCCGCAGTTGCACTGTCCATATTTGTTCAAAGTTATCTTAATGTTTTCTATCCACCGTTTTCTTTGTCCACCAATGGCTTTTTGTCCGGATATTCTCCTGTTATATGCTCTTATTGGTATTTGGTTTGGCTTCATTCTCATAAGGTGACCGAACCATTTTACTTGCTTTCTCTCAATATGTTCCCGGATATTAAACCAGCATTTTTATAATTTCTTCATTTCTTATTTTATCTAGTTTAGTAACCAGTGATAATGTTCTCAAACACTTCATTTCAAATGTAACGAATTTCCTCTTATGCGAGGCTGTTAAGGCCCATGTTTGACGTTGATAGCAGAGTGTTAGTATACAAATTGTAGATATTATCTGTTTTTTTAATTTCCATCTTGATCTTTGAATGGGTAAGTAATGGTGAAGGTTGGTAGGTCACTGTGTTTTCTTTCTAGCCCCTAGTGAATATTTCTCTGTCTAGTCTTCCATGTTCGAAAAAAAAATTACAGTTGAATTATTGAAATATATCCTAGAAAAGAAACTGAAAAAAAATTACATTTCCTTTTTATATATTTTCCCAACGACATACGTGCAATTATTCCTTGAATCCCCATATCAACGGCTTCAATCGTTCCTCCTCTTCAGTGATTGTTTAATCTGTACATCTTTTCTCAAGAAACAGAGAATGTTGTTTAATCTGTACATCTTTTCTCAAGAAACATAATTTTATTGACGTTCTTTGAAAAAATTCAAATTTATCTGTGTTTTGAGAAAAAAATTACCCTTTGTCCAAAAAACTGTCACAGCCTCTGTTAACAGCGCATGATTTTCTGCTGAATTCACCAATTACTAACTATTTAACAACAAATTATTTCGCCACTCGGCCGATAAATAAGTCTGGACGCAGGACAAAGACATTTACTACAAAAATATGACTTCACGCTTGGTTGGTAACTGTAAATAAACCCGCTCCACTTCACACTCTTGTTCTTACTCTCAAACTTTGGCGTCGGGTGTTCAGAAGTACCGTTTTTTTGGAAAGTACGTATGGTTTATATAATATATGCCTTATGCTCGTAGCATCAATCAATTAGATCACCAATGCACACGCAAAGAAAAGTCACGTGACCGGCTAATAAACAAGTCATTTATCAAAGAAGAAATAGTTCTGAATTATTTTTAGCGTAATAAAATCCTTGTTTGAAAATTGTTAAACTTGACTAACTTCTGTGAATACTCCATTAGACTACAAGAATCTATGAATTGAGCCAATGTGTTCACTGAAATTGTACGCAACATGTTGCAAGATTTAAAAGAATTAGATCACTGTCGTTTATTTTTGTTTTGTTTCTTGCAAGAAATATATAAGTGATTTTGGGGACTACCTTTCTGAACGGTTGAGTGATTAATCGTGATTGATGTATGGAGTTTGTTTGCATCTGTGGCTTAAGGTAAGTTTGAACACAGAGCTCATTGACAAAACTTTAACATAAGAAAGACATTGGTTAGTTATTAGACAATTGTGGAGAAAGTATATAATCCTATATTCGACTTTTCTAAAGACGAAAAACAGGATTAACTTTAGGATTAGCAATAGAGTTAGGGTTAAGTTTCGAGGTAAGACACTGGCACAAGACTTATTTCTTCCTCTTCTTCTATTACTTCTGCTGTTTTCAAAATTTTCATAATATGCATAACGAATTTGAACATCTAAATAGAGTCGGCACTTGATGATGGTGTATACGGAAGAAGAACTGACAGACGTTAATGTTTAATAATTGATGGTGATTAATACGTCCTTTCTCCTTGAAATTATAACTTCAGGACAGCTCTTTACCAGTTGTGTCCTATTAAATACGAAAGACAACATCCTGCTTAAATTTAACTTCAGTACAATTTCTTAGCAACTATGTCCTATTAAAAAATTTAACAAAACTTTCTTCATCTAACTTCAGTACAGTTTCTTAGCAACTGTGTGCTATTAAAAATTAAAGAAAACACAGTCCTAAAATGTAGCTTCAGTACGGTTCTTTAGCACCTGTCCTATTGGATATGAAAGATTTAAGACAACACCGACTTTAAATCTAACTTCGGTACAGTTCCTTAAATCCAGCTAGTTCTTTCTTATATTTATCATGGAATGTAACAGTGTTACTATTGCTCGCTCCGAAGTTGTGTCCCAACATAACATTGACGTGTCGCGTGTACAACATAAGATTGACGTGTCGCATTTACGCCATAAGATTGACGTGTCGCATTTACAACATAAACACGTTTTGCATGATTTCAATGAGTTATTTACATCACAGAATTAATAAATCAATCAAGGATTACGTAGGTGTGTCATTGAAGTGAATAATCTAAGCAATTCAGAATCAGGTCTGAGTTAAATAATAAATTAATCGGTACCCTTCAATGGATAACTTTTCTTCTATAATCCACATTTAAGAAATGCAAACACAAATAGAGAAACAGATGTCGACTTTCAAGAAAATGGACACAAGGTATGAAAGGTAATTGATTGTACGGAGAGCAGTGAAGGCGAATATTAAGGGATACAATAGTGTATGTTAGTGTGTCATCTCAAATGAAACACAGTATAAGTTGCACAAATACAGGCTCTTAGTCAGTTTCAGCAAATAGAAAGGGTTGTACACGCATGGGGAATGTGCAAAGTCAATATTGGATAGATCTCAAGTCTGTGTCATATACTAAAACCAATCATGGACAACTACAGTACAAGATAAACGTAGATTTGTGACAGCTGAAATGGCATACTAATGTAGAATCCTAGGAATATCGTTAAGATATTGTGCTGATATTTTGAATAAAATCAAGTAGGTAGTCTACTTACATGATGTCGGGTGTATTTTTTTCTTAAGTGTCTATGGCTAGAAACAGGACATGGAGATTATGAGAGGTGATGCAAGAAACAATGTACATATAGGAATCAAAAGGAGATTTATCAACTAACACAGAACCGATACATTCAGCTACTAATGCTGAAGGGAATAGTGAATTTGAAATCGATGCAAGTATAAGGACTGTGAGGATGTTGATCCGACGACTAACTACCGCATTTCTAAATATTACACATCGCTATTCATTGAAATAATCTTCAGCTTTCATTCTCAAACTCCTGCTGGATCTCTCTTGTAGCAGGACCATGATCCATTCTATATTTCCAGCAGGATGTAGTCCAGAGAATGGAAATGCGTTGTGTCTCCATTTTATTTGGGAATTAGTCTTCTGCGGCGAAATAGTCTGAATAAAAAATAACACTTTGAAGGAATCTGTATGTAACTAACACGAGCTATCTTTATTGTAATTTCTGGGAAGGTAAATAAATATCTTTTGCCACTTTATGTTGGTCCAGCTAAGAGGATGTCCATAATTTACATCAGTATTTTATTGCCAATTTTCGCACTCCCCCTTTCCCCGTTAACAACAGTCAAGTTTTCATGGACAGACTGCTTGATTATAGCAAATTACTGTATCCAACTGTCCCTAACAAACATTTGCAGAAAAAGTACGAAAAAAACCCAGCCTATTTTGTTAAATATATTATGAATTTGTTTCTTCTCAATTCATACAATTTAATATGCATAGTAACAGTATTGATGACGTCAACTTTTGTCACCCTTCCCTTTTGTTAAAAACTCCGAATATTTTTCAGGCTCCAACCTACCACCCCCAACCCCCGTCCATCTCAATTGTTGATGATAATTTTGGAAGTCCCTAAGCAGTGCAGGGATACTTTTATTTTTACAGCAGTGGAAATAAATACTGCTTTGCCAACAGTTTGCCACGCCGAATACATGAAATATTTTCTATGTTCAAGAGCAGTATTAAAAAAACCCATCTTTTCAAAACTTGCCACGACGTGTACGGGAATAATTGCTGTATGTTTAAAGGCTGTGGGCAAAACTACTGCTTTGCATCGTTTGCTACGATGCGTATTTGAATAATTGTTCCATATTTAAAAGCAATAGAATTAAATATCGTTTTATTAATAGTTGTCCACGACGTGCACTGCAAGAATTGTTTTCTGTACCTCCGTAATACAACTATCCAGTCCCATCGCAGTTTGAAACCGGGACCTCATAGTTATTACATGTTTTCTGTACCTCCGTAATACAACTACCACGTCCCATCGCAGTTTGAAACCGGGACCTCATAGTTATCACATGTTTTCTGTACCTCCGTAATACAACTACCACGTCCCATCGCAGTTTGAAACCGGGACCTCATAGTTATTACATGTTTTCTGTACCTCCGTAATACAACTACCACGTCCCATCGCAGTTTGAAACCGGGACCTCATAGTTATCACATGTTTTCTGTACCTCCGTAATACAACTACCACGTCCCATCGCAGTTTGAAACCGGGACCTCATAGTTATTACATGCTGATGACAAATATATTTAGCTCTGCCATGTGAAATAGAATAGATCCATTCTTCATCGTTGTTTTGTTGTAAATGTATTCTTGACAATTGCCTTTCTGTCGAAACGTCGATTTGAGTGTAATTTTGTGTGTTTTCAGTGATTAGCACAACTTTATCACACAGTTCCCAGTTTCACCTGTTAGACCTCATAGTTAAAAGACCAGTGTCTCTTCTCATTCGACCGTACACTCTTCACAAACATAAACTAAACAAACCTCCAACGTTGCCACTGAGTCATTCGACCGTACACTCTTCACAAACATAAACTAAACAAACCTCCAACGTTGCCACTGAGTCATTCGACCGTACACTCTTCACAAACATAAACTAATCAAACCTCCAACGTTGCCACTGAGTCATTCGACCGTACACTCTTCACAAACAGAAACTAAACAAACCTCCAACGTTGCCACTGAGTCATTCGACCGTACACTCTTCACAAACATAAACTAAACAAACCTCCAACGTTGCCACTGAGTCATTCGACCGTACACTCTTCACAAACAGAAACTAAACAAACCTCCAACGTTGCCACTGAGTCATAACTAAAACGCAACTAACTACATATCTATTTATTGACTAATTAATCCCCAAAATAATCCGTTGACAAGCCATTCTTCAACATACACATAATTCTTAGATACATCTATTGAAATACTGACTATACACACACCATGGTCTCACAAGGGAACCATGTTTCCATAAACACAACTGGTGACTTTGTAGTCATTTAAGAACACCGACTAATGTACAATCCACTCTGTTCATTGATCCGTGAAATCCGTTCTATGTCCGTTATAGTAGGAGACCAGCTAATCACGGTCTAATCCACGCATATTAAAAATATAAAACCAATTGAGCGTGACATATAATATTGATTTGACGTTGAACTGTTGGGGATTGAACAGCGGTTAGTGACCTGTGGCACCTGAATGTCCTGTTGCTCGATGAATAAGAAATAGCGGCCCTTTATGAATCATATTTAACAGATTTATCTCACAACAGTGGGTCGGCTGAATCATTACGATGCAGGGAGCAGTTGGTAAATTGTGGAGAACCAGGTGGATATCTACGGTGTAGCGGTTAAGCCATTAGCTTTGTGTTTAAGCGACCGCTGGTTCGAATCCGCATCTGTTGTTTTGTTTTTAAAGTTATTTTTATGGGAGATCAATAGGGAGTATGGCTTGAAGCTACAGCGCACGTGGTATAGGAGATCAATAGGGAGTATAGCTTGAAGCTACAGCGCACGTGGTATAGGAGATCAATAGGGAGTATAGCTTGAAGCTACAGCGCACGTGGTATAGGAGATCAATAAGGAGTATGGCTTGAAGCTACAGCGCACGTAGTATAGGAGATCAATAGGACGTATGGCTTGAAGCTACAGCGCACGTGGTATAGGATATCAATAGAGAGTATACCTTGAAGCTACAGCTAACGTTCTATATGAGATCACTAGGGAGTATAGCTTGAAGCTATGAGGCACATGCTATGAGTGTTACTCTCGACAAACGGCGTGGTGAGCTACGGAGTACGTGTGGTGTAACCCAAATAAAATTATGTCATTCCTCTATGCCTTTTTGAGCACTGTTGGCACTTTTCGAGTTCAACATTTAATTGTCTTATTTTTGTTCAGTTTTTGAGTTCACCATTTAATTGTCTTATTTTGTTCAGTTTTTGAGTTCATCATTTAATTGTCTTATTTTGTTCAGTTTTTGAGTTCATCATTTAATTGTCTTATTTTGTTCAGTTTTTGAGTTCATCATTTAATTGTCTTATATTGTTCAGTTTTTGAGTTCATCATTTAATTGTCTTATTTTGTTCAGTTTTTGAGTTCATCATTTAATTGTCTTATTTTGTTCAGTTTTTGAGTTCATCATTTAATTGTCTTATTTTGTTCAGTTTTTGAGTTCATCATTTAATTGTCTTATTTTGTTCAGTTTTTGAGTTCATCATTTAATTGTCTTATATTGTTCAGTTTTTGAGTTCATCATTTAATTGTCTTATATTGTTCAGTTTTTGAGTTCATCATTTAATTGTCTTATTTTGTTCAGTTTTTGAGTTCATCATTTAATTGTCTTATTTTGTTCAGTTTTTGAGTTCATCATTTAATTGTCTTATTTTGTTCAGTTTTTGAGTTCATCATTTAATTGTCTTATTTTGTTCAGTTTTTGAGTTCATCATTTAATTGTCTTATTTTGTTCAGTTTTTGAGTTCATCATTTAATTGTCTTATATTGTTATTGTTTTGTGTTTACAATTTAATTGTCTTATTTTTGTTCAGTTTTTGAGTTCATCATTTAATTGTCTTATTTTTGTTCAGTTTTTGAGTTCATCATTTAATTGTCTTATTTTTGTTCAGTTTTTGAGTTCATCATTTAATTGTCTTATTTTTGTTCAGTTTTTGAGTTCATCATTTAATTGTCTTATTTTTGTTCAGTTTCTGAGTTCATCATTTAATTGTCTTATTTTTGTTCAGTTTTTGAGTTCATCATTTAATTGTCTTATTTTGTTCAGTTTTTGAGTTCATCATTTAATTGTCTTATTTTGTCACTTTGTTACTTTGTTACTTTGTTACTTTGTTACTTTGTTACTTTGTTACTTTGTTACTTTGTTACTTTGTTACTTTGAGTACATCCGAAATCCCATGACAGCCTGAAACTTGTACGCGATATTAAAGAAAGTTGGATTTAAGTCTGTACGGTTTCCACAAGGCCGAAAACGGATGACACCCACCAAATAAGTTATGGTACAAGCTTATCATTGGTGCTGACTTCCATCAGCTAGTTGTTGTACATTTTAATGTGTACATTGCTTATGCAAACCACTAAATAGAACAGCGTTTCGTACTCAGTGACCTCCTCGTGCACTTGCCGAATGGTGTGAGAAGTATCCTACACTGAGCAGATGGATGGACGCTGAGGGAGATAAGGAAACAGGGGAAATAGAAACATGCTTTCTTCAAACCTGATACATTTGATGCGCCATAATCTCATTCATGATAGATAGAGAAGGTGTTTCGTTCATTTACCACTTCCACCGGACACCACACATGATCTACACACTCCACACATTGAATCCAACTTCATTGAAAGAAAATTCTGTTGTTGGTCCGTGTCTCTCTTCTGTTATAGAATCATGTGGACTGATGAGAAATCATCCTTCTAAAGAGAAGCTATTTGATTTTCCCAGCGTTTTTCATTGATCAGTTTGTGTATACTTTGTGGTGACAGCCAATGGAAATGATTAAGGAATGACATATTATGTCACTTTAGGAAGGTGGTTCCCAAATTGGCGATCCATGTGCACTCTATACTCGAGGGTCAACCTTGATAGCATAATAGTTGATAAGTGATATGGTTGATCCAATATTTACTTTACAACGGCAGGATGATGAACTGGAACCAACATTTACTTTACAACGGCAGGATGATGAACTGGAACCAACATTTACTTTACAACGGCAGGATGATGAACTGGAACCAACATTTACTTTACAACGGCAGGATGATGAATTGGAACCAACATTTACTTTACAACGGCAGGATGATGAATTGGAACCAACATTTACTTTACAACGGCAGGATGATGAACTGGAACCAACATTTACTTTACAACGGCAGGATGATGAACTGGAACCAACATTTACTTTACAACGGCAGGATGATGAATTGGAACCAACATTTACTTTACAACGGCAGGATGATGAATTGGAACCAACATTTACTTTACAACGGCAGGATGATGAACTGGAACCAACATTTACTTTACAACGGCAGGATGATGAACTGGAACCAACATTTACTTTACAACGGCAGGATGATGAATTGGAACCAACATTTACTTTACAACGGCAGGATGATGAACTGGAACCAACATTTACTTTACAACGGCAGGATGATGAACTGGAACCAACATTTACTTTACAACGGCAGGATGATGAACTGGAACCAACATTTACTTTACAACGGCAGGATGATGAACTGGAACCAACATTTACTTTACAACGGCAGGATGATGAATTGGAACCAACATTTACTTTACAACGGCAGGATGATGAACTGGAACCAACATTTACTTTACAACGGCAGGATGATGAATTGGAACCAACATTTACTTTACAACGGCAGGATGATGAACTGGAACCAACATTTACTTTACAACGGCAGGATGATGAATTGGAACCAACATTTACTTTACAACGGCAGGATGATGAATTGGAACCAACATTTACTTTAGAACGGCAGGATGATGAATTGGAACCAACATTTACTTTACAACGGCAGGATGATGAATTGGAACCAACATTTACTTTACAACGGCGGGATGATGAACTGGAACCAACATTTACTTTACAACGGTGGTATTATTCGTGACATTCGCCAAAATAAGACACACACATAATTCAATAAAGCCTTTGTGGCCATACTTTCGATTATCCCCGTGTATGTCGTTGGTCGGAGTTGGCAGGCAACACCCGGGCGACACAAGATATATAAATATACTCTGTTCATTCTAAGAATGAAGTGGGTCAAAACATACCCCCGTATTACTCCAAGACAACTTGTGATTTTTAAACAGCTGATGACATGTACACACAATCTATTTAAAAATTTAAAAACAATATTTAAACAACATTTTAAAAAACATTTAAAAAAGAAATTTAAAAACAATATTATTAAGCACTTAACAAACCAGTAATGCGTTCCGCATCAAACAACCAACCAGAAGCACTGACCCACTTCATTATTAACGTGAACAGAGTATATCGACTAACGACAAGACATCTATTGTCTATGCACAGATGAATGATGGTTAATCATATTCACACTTGCCGTTAAGCGTAGGGGTGGGAGCTTAAGCTTTCGTTTCAAGGCCAGATGTGTCACCGTGGTTACATTTAGTCCATGTTTGTTCAAGTTTATCTTGATGTTTTCTATCCACTTTTTCTTGGTCTATCTTTGGCTTTACGCCCGGATATTCTTTTGTTATATGCTCGTATTGGTATTTGGATTGGCTTCATTCTCATAAGGTGACCGAACCATTTTACTTGCTGTCTCTGTTCAATATATGATGTTATACTTTCTTTCTTAATTTCTTAATTCCTTATTTTGCCTAGTTTAGTAATAATACGAATATGCATGTTCTGTGTTTGTGTTCCTGATGATACTTTAATACTTGTTCGTTGATGCTGTAATAGTTCTTGTTTCGATTGGTCTGTTCTCAGTGATTTGAGTACACAGGCTGAAAGTCTTGACGAGACCACATCTTTTTTGTGAAGATGTGCTTGGTCAAGTTCAGAAAACATGTTAACTTGTGTTGTAAAGCGATTCGGTGCTGCTAGAACAGACCTGGTTCAATTCCCGTCAGCTGTAAGAATTATTTTCATTTATCCTCATGCTTCCTACTTGAATTTACTTATTAACCAATGCAGCTTTTCTCAGACACTTCATTTCACATGTAAGGATAATGAATAAAACAATGAATAAAAAACAATGAATAAAAAACATCACGTAAGAAGGGAGATTCTGTTTTGTATGTGATCCTGCTGTAAGGTCTTGTAAATGTGGCAGCCACGACGTACCGTACTATATCAAAACTTGCTATAAGGTCTTGTAAAAGTGGCAGCCACGGCGTTCCATACTATATCAAAACTTGCTATAAGGTCTTGTAAAAGTGGCAGCCACGGCGTACCATACTATATCAAAACTTGCTATAAGGTCTTGTAAAAGTGGCAGCCACGGCGTACCATACTATATCAAAACTTGCTGTAAGGTCTTCTAAAAGTGGCAGCGACGGCGTACCATACTATATCAAAACTTGCTTAAAGGTCTTGTAAAAGTGGCAGCCACGGCGTACCAGACTATATCAAAACTTGCTGTAAGGTCTTGTAAAAGTGTCAGCGACAGCGTATCATACTATATCAAAACTTGCAGTAAAGTCTTGTAAAAGTGGCAGCCACGGCGTACCATACTATATCAAAACTTGCTATAAGGTCTTGTAACGATGACAGTCACGGCTTATCATACTGTATCAAATCTTCTATTCGGTATTTCCAATTTCCCACAAACCTATATCCCAACGATGGATACTCTAGTCCAGGGTTCCCAAACTTTTTAAAGCCATGGCGCACTTAACGTTCATATTATTTACGGTGCCGTCCTTCATATAAAGCAAAACTAGAAACCTGATAATTTTAAGTCTAAATCTTTCGTTTTGGCGAGGCTGTCACGCCGCCCCTGGAGAATTTTGCGGCGCTTCTGGAGACTATCTGCGGCGCACCTGGACGCCACTGCACATACTTAAGGAACCGTTGCTCTAGTCCTTCCTGCAGTAAAAACAAACAGAGATTCCCATTTTTCTATTCCAGTGTAAGGGGCAGACATTTCCCATGCAGTTTATCAAGTCTGTAGATTTCTTGTGTATATTTGGAATAAGATATGGTGGCCTGCGGTCATGTGGCATGAGTTGGATGTTGTTATGGCCAGTTTTCAAGTACTGTCATAAGGTGATAATAATTGTAACGTCACATTCGCGAGCAGACGATGCAATCTCGTGTGTACACCGAGGGTACTTATTAACAAATTACGTAAAAATTAATGTTTATCTCTCGTCGTGTCATGATGATCCGGCGGCCTGCAATAATGGGTGGCATCTGAGTGTTTCTTTCTTCCTCTTTCAAAATAATACAAAGGCATAAACACTCCTATATAAGGTTCAACTCCTCGCCCTGACATATACACTCCTCTATAAGGTTCAACTCCTCGCCCTGGCATATAAATTCCTAAATAAGGTTCAACTCTTCGCCCTGGCATATAAATTCCTAAATAAGGCCAACTCCTCGCCCTGGCATATAAATTCCTAAATAAGGTTCAACTCCTCGCCCTGACATATACACTCCTACATAAGGTTCAACTCCTCGCCCTGGCATATAAATTCCTAAATAAGGTTCAACTCCTCGCCCTGACATATACACTCCTATATAAGATTAAACTCCTCGCCCTGACATATACACTCCTACATAAGGTTCAACTCCTCGCCCTGGCATATAAATTCCTAAATAAGGTTCAACTCCTCGCCCTGACATATACACTCCTATATAAGATTAAACTCCTCGCCCTGACATATACACTCCTATATAAGATTAAACTCCTCGCCCTGACATATACACTCCTACATAAGGTTCAACTCCTCGCCCTGGCATATAAATTCCTAAATAAGGTTCAACTCCTCGCCCTGACATATACACTCCTATATAAGATTAAACTCCTCGCCCTGACATATACACTCCTATATAAGATTAAACTCCTCGCCCTGACATATACACTCCTATATAAGGTTCAACTCCTCCTCTTGGATGTCGGAATGTATTTAGTACTAGGAAACAAGTTAAACCCTCCTTTAACAAAATATTTCCCCAAATAAACATTTCTAAATATCTCATTTAAACGAGAAATTAGCTAATTTTGTATTTTTTTCTGTGAAACATTTTTCGCTTATGTAAAAGCTTTTTTTAAAAAAAAAGTCAACCCGTTTCTTTTTAAAACATAAAAACCTTCTTTTTAAAAAAAACACAGTTTTTAAAAGAGAAATTGTATTTAAGTAAGAATTTTTGTAGGTAAACCCTATTGTAAAGTAAAACCTTTGTTTGTTTTAAATAGATAGAACCTGTTGTTAAAGTTAAACCTTTTGTTTAGGAAAAACCGATTTTAAATTACCAAAATTTTTATGTTAAATTTTTTTTACGGTAAAACCTTTTTTTTCAGGTAAAACATTTCGATTAGATAAAACATAGAAAAAAAAGTAAAACCTTTAAAAAAGACACCTTATTTAGGTAAAATTTTGTTTTTTTAAATTAAAACTATTTTTTAAGTAAAATCTTATTTAGGTAAAATCTTTTTTGAAGCGAAACCTTCTTTGTAAGTAAAACACATTATTGGGTAAAACTTTTATTTTTAGGTGAAACATTTTTTTCATCCAAGAAGTATCTGCGGATCTGGTTATAAATGTGCTATTCCTCACAATCTGTGTTTTCTTCTTCTTCTTCTTTCGTTCACTTGAAACATGTCTATATCTGTAATTCTGTCTCCTTAATAAAACTCACTGTCTTTTGTAGTTCACACAGTGTCCCATAGAGTTTTGATTCCAGTGTTGTTTCCTCTGGCCAATATGTCTGCCTCAGCGTTTCATGCTCAGAACACTCTTGAAGTATATGTTTGGCACTCTGTGCTGCCTGTCCACATGTACACATGGCTGTGTTGCCAATCTTGAACTTTGTATACATGTGACTGCGGAGTCGGTTGTGTCCTGTTCTGAGACGTAGATTTATAACTTGTTCTGGTCTGTTCATAATATGATAGTCATCTTGTGTTGGTGTTTGTGGCTTTCTTATTGACTTGATCATCTGTTTTTTCTGATGGTAGGTGATTGGTATATCTGGTTGGTCTTCGGCAGCACCTTCCTTAGCCAGTTGGTCTGCTTTTTCATTTCCTGGTATTCCACAGTGAGAGGGTATCCACTGCATGGTTACCCTATACTGGTAAGACAATTCCCTAAGTAGTTTTTCAAGTCTGCTAGTTTTCCAGACTGGAGAGCTTGAAGCACTGACCTTGCATCTGTCAGGAATACCACAGGCTGTAGGTCAGAGTTGGAGTTCAGCAGTTTTTTAGCTGCCACACTAATTGCCTGGATTTCTGCATCATAATTATTGCAGAATTTTCCTGTCGGTGTTCTGATTGTATCTCTAGGCTTGTGTGGATATTCTATATATACACCTGCACCTCCATTCCTCACGGCATTCTGTGCTGACCCATCTGTGTATACTCTGACCCATATATCTTGTGGATATTCCTCATCCAGGAAACTGAGGGTGACTGTCCTTCGCTGCACACTGTTCTGTTCGTCCACGCTTAGTTTTCCTTTCACATGGGTCTGAATATATATTGGCATTCCATGTCTTTCACACAATCTGTGTTTGATCTGTGTTTGATCTGTGTTTGATCTGTGTTTGATCTGCGTCATTCATTCCAGATCTTCTGAGAAAGTTTAGGCGGCGGGCGTGATGCTGACCACATCATTCCTAGCTATGACGTTGGTTAATGGAAAAAATGGGCCTAACAATAGATTCCACTATTGGGAAAATGGCAGGGAAAATGGATACTTTATTGACTTTCTCTTGGGGTAATTTACGCTGCTTTTAACCCCAGGTGCTAGGAATTGTATTTGAGTAAGTAAATTTGATTATAAATAAATACGAATGTCACAGTTCAGGTAGTCATGTCCTAACGATCCCCAATCTAAATCTTCCACACTTTCCAATAAAATCTACAGTATTCCAATATCTTTTACCCAGTTGCATAGCTTATAATACCAGAGTACTCAAATTGATGGAGTCGTGGCTTCATAAATAAAGTAGCAGATAAAGAGAGGAACAATGGACTGAAACAGTTGTTGACGCATGTAGCGCAGGATCAAACAATGATTAGTGTTATCGCACTGTTATGATTAATTGTACCAACCGTTATTCAATCAGACGAGGCTCGCCTTAACACTAGACATCACTTTCCAGTACTGTGATGGAAAAAAGACCCTTGTTATCTATGACGATGTCAGCGCTTTTTGATTACGTAAGAGCATCACGGCAGGAAATGGCAGTGAAGCCATTGCTAAACTACACTAGATGTTAAAACCAGATCTCTGTTATCTCGAACCAGTTGTCTATTTCTGCAAGGAAGCAACATTATCCATCCGCGCGCATTAATCTCTGTCAAGACTTACATTCAGTTTTAACGTCTTTATGCATTAACTATAACTAAAAACAAGTTCAACCCGCTTGCATGGAGTGTTAAAACGCAATTCTCTCATTATCTTAGTCATTTTTCAATGTCGTGATGAATTAGATTTAAGAAATCTGACTATGTGTCGTCTCCTCGTCGAAAATTTCCTACAATAATGGCATTTTGCGTCTTTTCAAACGGCCAGGAAGAAGGCGTGGCTAAAATCGTGAAATGTGTGACCAGCACTTATACGAGATCTACACATAATTAAGAATTCATTCGTTACGTTTTTGACTATTGTCGTGATATCGTTGATCATTATTTATATACTTGGAGTAACCTTGGTTATTTCTGGCATGCGACTCCAAGAATATAAATAATGACCAACAAAAATCGCGACAATAACCCACAATGTAACAAATGAAGTCCCTAAATAATTATGTAAGGATGTCTTCTACACTCGACGGTCTCGGTAACATTTACATATGGACTATAAAGTACTAAAATGTTACATATGGACTATGAAGTACTTAAAAAAGGTGGTGTATATTCTGCAGTTATGTCCACTATGTGGTAACTTGAGAACTAAAACCTATCGTGCATGCCATGTCATAAGAAGCTACTAATGAGGATTTGGGGTGGAGTTAGCAGCCCCACATCGAAGAGGATCAGTGACCCAGATGTCCATGCTGAAATTGCATGTGTCAATTTTAAGGCCGGAGGCATCGCACCTAAGCCGAAAACCATGATCCGACACATTTCGTTCTCCTAACTACATGTTGTTAATCCGCAGAGGTTTGAGGACGAGCGCAGAAGACGAGTATTTCAGTGCAGCGAAAAGAAAAACGTAGGAGGCAGAGATTTGGAGAATGTAGACATCATTGATAGACATGTCCATGCTGTAAAACTAGCATGGACATAGACAAATAAGATCATGGACATAGACAAATAAGATCATGGACATAGACAAATAAGATCATGGACATAGAAAAATAAGATCATGGACATAGAAAAATAAGATCATGGACATAGAAAAATAAGATCATGGACATAGAAAAATAAGATCATGGATATAGAAAAATAAGATCATGGACATAGAAAAATAAGATCATGGACATAGAAAAATAAGATCATGGACATAGACAAATAAGATCATGGACACAGATTCTTCACAGACAGACAAAAATAGAAGACTGTTGTTCAGAATATGTGCTCTCAGCGGAGTTGAGATGTTGGCGATGGGATGAAGAAATAAACCCTTTAACTGTGAGCAGGGATGCCTTAATATCCCATAGCTTTTCTGACAAAATCATAGGTCTTCCTTAGTTGAGAAACTTCTCAGTTGAGTAACTCCATAGTTGAGTAACTTCTCAGTTGAGTAACTCCCTAAATGAGTAACTCCCTAGTAGAGGATACTGATGGACAGTAGAGGATATTGAACATGCATTGACCGCCGAATACGGATGTGTCGGGCCATTGGCGCAAATAAAACGGCGACACAACGCATTTCCATTTTCTGGACTACATCCTGCTGGAAATCTAGTTGGACCATTGTCCTGCTACAAGAGAGATCCAGTTGGAGTTTGAGAATGAACGCTTAAGAAAACGAAAAATAGCATACATTGAATGTCTCGAGACAATATTATGAGAACCGCTGTCGAAACAAACCCCAAATTTCACACAAAAGTAACCTCTGAACTTTCATATCTACAATCTTCGCCATATAAATTTATAGTTTCACTGTCTATCTGCCGTTCTCACACCAGCAGCAGAGGTACAGGAACAAGGAAACCTATGTGCAGGATAGATCAGCAGATTAGAGCATGAGCTATCTTGCTTATCTTCGTGTTCAGGCTAGCCCTGGAATTACCAGAAAATCTGTAACTCCAGGGGCACATCAGCGATTGCTAGTGATGTGTCATGCTCCGTAGAATTCTAAACCTTGTTTCATCATATACCGTGAATCCTCTTTGCTCCAAGATAGGGGTGTATCAACAAACCCTATTCCCCCTTCATGCTAATATATTTCATCAGTTGTTATAGATGTTTTAGGGATAAAAGTTCCAGTGTCGGGTAACAACTCTAAACAGGAAATAGGTGGCTGGGGTAACACAAGGCAAATATCAAAATTAATGAAAATAGGTATAAGTGTTACCAAACTAAGTATAACACAACCTAACAACAAGCCTCGGTGTATCGTTATTAGATTGTTTTATACTGAAGTTGGTAACATACCTATTGTCGTTTATCTGTTATAGATAAGTTCCCAAAGCTGTAACCTTCGATAACAGTTACCATGCTGTTCCGACAGGCCGACTAGTTGTGCTTGAACTAGGACGAGCAAGGCGTGTGTGGGCAGAATAAAAAATAAACCTGCTGCAAGGGCCAGAGTTGTGTCCTAATGTCAACGTCCGTTTCGGTGGCATTAGACTCGGAACACCATACAATGGGATGGCTGCTGGAACAGAGGGAGGAGCACTTATGGGATTGACCCACGTGCTGTGAGGCCAGTTTCTAATCAGGAATTAAGTTTATTAAGATGCTTAGACAGTCGTTTGGATCAACCTGTACACGTCCTTACGGTTGATGTGGCAACATCGCGTTTACGTGTTGTCCATAATTTACATCAACAATTATATGTCACCTTTTGACTACCTTCAGTGCCTTTCGTGCCAACAACTATCAAGACTTTTTTCTAACCACTTTTACATTTTCGAAAAATGTTAACTCCCCATACACCGCGTAACATGCTTGTTAAACCCCCCCCCCCCCCCCCAAATACACACATACAGCCTCCCAAAGTTTATTACACCCCCATATAATCTCCCAACATGTTTTTTTCCGTTGCTTAATTGGTTTTTTTAAAAAAGTGATTTTTTTTATAGCCGTGTGGTTAGAGCCTCGTTCTAATACTCTTGCTGTCCCGGGTTCAATCCACGGTTGGGACAGGATTTTTTTATTTCTGAGGTACAATTAAACAAATTCTTCCTGCACATGTCGCGGCGTCTGCTATGGAAAAGCGGCCTTTATTTCCACAGCCCATAGAAAGACTCCCTGCACTCCTTCACAGGAAAACATGCAGTAGCGAATGTCATTAAAAATCAAATCAATTTCAAGAAAGTTACCTCAAATAGAACAGTATTTTTGGCATGAACATTTGCCAACACACCCTCCAATTGTCAACACACCCTCCAATTGTTAACACACCCTCCAATTGTCAACACACCAATTGTCAACACACCCTCCAATTGTCAACACACCCTCCAATTGTCAACACACCATCCAATTTTCAAGACGCCCTCCAATTGTCAACACACCCTCCAATTGTCAACACACCAATTGTCAACACACCCTCCAATTGTCAACACACCCTCCAATTGTCAACACACCCTCCAATTGTCAAGACACCCTCCAATTGTTAACACATTTCAACAGAAGATAAAACAGAAGATGCATCAGAAAGTGAAGAAAAGGGTGAAGAAAAAGGTGAAGAAGAAGGTGAAGAAAAGGTGAAGAAGAAGATGAAGAAGAAGGTGAAGAAAAGGTGAAGAAGAAGGTGAAGAGGAAGGTGAAGAAGGTGAAGAAGAAGATGATGATGAAACAGAAAATGAAGGAGAAGATGTAGAGATTAAAGCGGAAAACGAAGAAGAGGACGAAGCTGAAGCAGAAAAAGAAAAGCCCGGTGATTGAGAAGAATACTAAAAAGATTAAAAGAAGAAAAAGGCAAAACAGAAGGAGATGGATTGAAAGAATAAAAAGAAGATGTTCAGGAAATAATTTTTATTTTTCTTGTGTCCGTATTTTATTCGGTCATTTTCATTAAAACACTAAATTTCTCCAGTTTGTGAACTTCACAAATAAACGTTAATATTCATATTTCGGTGATTTCCCTGGGAAAATCTCTTCCGAAAGTTCACTTTTTTCGGGTGTCAGTCTTTCAACAAGTTCTTATCTTTCCTTCAAGACGAGGATGTTACAGGCTTATAACAGTAGTGGCAAAATTTCGAGAGGAACATGCCGCAGGTGGAAGATTAACAGAATAGACGAAGGTCTGATTTCGGGTGTAGTGTCTTAATATTGAAAAGTCAGAATGTGTTCATGTTTTGGAATGGTTTTCGAAGCAATATAATGTTTAATTATTCGCCCTTCAACCAGCAGACTCGGATTTCTAGTCTACACGATATTCATGGTGGGAAAAAACGCTTTGCACTCGTGTTTTACCCAGACAGAAGGATGTATTGTATCAGGACTTTGACACGGTCCAGGAATAGTGTCATTTTTACTGTAAGCTGAGGGAATGACACCGGGACACCAACATATTTTATGGAAGGGATATTGGATGGTCGAGGAATAGTGTCATCCTTCCTGTGGGCTAAGGAAATAAATAATATATTATATAGTCATCGATGATTTATTTCTGGCACATACTAATGTTCCCCGTCTGTGTTTCATGGAAATCTACACACCTGTACAGTGTGTGTGTGTGCTGTTGTTGTTGTCTATGTGTTGACCGGACTCTCCATGTTCATAGTAGCTTAAGTATATACGTTTCAAGTCTTGACTAAAATCTCACCTTTTATTTAGGGATGTTATGTGGTCGAAAACAGAAAACGTGTTGACTCGAGTTGCGAGGTGATTGTGCCATCTGAGCGTACATGGTTCAAATCCTGTGTGATGTATGATTTTTCTTTGAGGACTGAGAAAGGTGATTTTAGTCATTTGGTTTCTGGTCAGCCACTGACTAGGGAACTGTTCTCATAAGGCAGAGGTTCAGAACTTTTCAGATGGAAAGCCAACCCCACCCCCACCACATGTAATCAGTAGTGCTTTCGAGCACTTTTTAATTCTCATGTTACGAGCTCATGTCTTTGCGAAAGCACCAGCTTGAGGACAACTAACTTATTCCTTGCGAGAGCACCTGCTTGAGGACACCTAACTTATTTCCTTGCGAAAGCACCAGCTTGAGGACAACTAACTTATTCCTTGCGAAAGCACCAGCTTGAGGACAACTAACTTATTCCTTGCGAAAGCACCAGCTTGAGGACAACTAACTTATTCCTTGCGAGAGCACCAGCTTGAGGACAACTAACTTATTCCTTGCGAGAGCACCAGCTTGAGGACAACTAACTTATGTCCTTGCGAAAGCACCAGCTTGAGGACACCTAACTTATTTCCTTGCGAGAGCACCAGCTTGAGGACAACTAACTTATTCCTTGCGAGAGCACCAGCTTGAGGACAACTAACTTATTCCTTGCGAGAGCACCAGCTTGAGGACACCTAACTTATTTCCTTGCGAAAGCACCAGCTTGAGGACAACTAACTTATGTCCTTGCGAGAGCACCAGCTTGAGGACACCTAACTTATTTCCTTGCGAGAGCACCTGCTTGAGGACACCTGACTTATTTCCTTGCGAGAGCACCTGCTTGAGGACACCTGACTTATTTCCTTGCGAGAGCACCTGCGTGAGGACACCTAACTTATTTCCTTGCGAGAGCACCTGCGTGAGGACATCTAACTTATTTCCTTGCGAGAGCACCTGCTTGAGGACACCTAACTTATTTCCTTGCGAGAGCACCTGCTTGAGGACACCTAACTTATTTCCTTGCGAGAGCACCTGCTTGAGGACACCTGACTTATTTCCTTGCAAGAGCACCTGCTTGAGGACACCTAACTTATTTCGTTGTGAAAGCACCTGCTTGAGGACACCTGACTTATTTCCTTGCGAGAGCACCTGCTTGAGGACACCTGACTTATTTCCTTGCGAGAGCACCTGCTTGAGGACACCTGACTTATTTCCTTGCAAGAGCACCTGCTTGAGGACACCTAACTTATTTCCTTGCGAGAGCACCTGCTTGAGGACACCTGACTTATGTCCTTGCGAGAGCACCTGCTTGAGGACACCTAACTTATTTCCTTGCGAGAGCACCTGCTTGAGGACACCTAACTTATTTCCTTGCGAGAGCACCTGCTTGAGGACACCTAACTTATTTCCTTGCGAGAGCACCTGCTTCAGGACACCTAACTTATTTCCTTGCGAGAGCACCTGCGTGAGGACATCTAACTTATTTCCTTGCGAGAGCACCTGCGTGAGGACACCTAACTTATGTCCTTGCGAGAGCACCTGCTTGAGGACATCTAACTTATTTCCTTGCGAGAGCACCTGCGTGAGGACACCTAACTTATTTCCTTGCGAGAGCACCAGCTTGAGGACATCTAACTTATTTCCTTGCGAGAGCACCTGCGTGAGGACACCTAACTTATTTCCTTGCGAGAGCACCTGCTTGAGGACACCTAACTTATTTCGTTGTGAAAGCACATGCTTGAGGACATCTAACTTATTTCCTTGCGAGAGCACCTGCTTGAGGACACCTAACTTATTTCGTTGTGAAAGCACATGCTTGAGGACACCTGACTTATTTCCTTGCAAGAGCACCTGCTTGAGGACACCTAACTTATTTCCTTGCGAGAGCACCTGCTTGAGGACACCTAACTTATTTCGTTGTGAAAGCACATGCTTGAGGACGCCTAACTTATTTCGTTGTGAAAGCACATGCTTGAGGACACCTAACTTATTTCCTTGCGAGAGCACCAGCTTGAGGACATCTAACTTATTTCCTTGCGAGAGCACCTGCGTGAGGACACCTAACTTATTTCGTTGTGAAAGCACATGCTTGAGGACACCTAACGTATTTCGTTGTGAAAGCACATGCTTGAGGACATCTAACTTATTTCCTTGCGAGAGCACCTGCTTGAGGACACCTAACTTATTTCGTTGTGAAAGCACATGCTTGAGGACACCTAACTTATTTCGTTGTGAAAGCACATGCTTGAGGACACCTAACTTATTTCCTTGCAAGAGCACCTGCTTGAGGACACCTGACTTATTTCCTTGCGAGAGCACCTGCTTGAGGACACCTAACTTATTTCCTTGCGAGAGCACCAGCTTGAGGTCACCTAACTTATTTCGTTGTGAAAGCACATGCTTGAGGTCACCTAACTTATTTCCTTGCGAGAGCACCTGCTTGAGGACACCTAACTTATTTCCTTGCAAGAGCACCTGCTTGAGGACACCTAACTTATTTCCTTGCAAGAGCACCTGCTTGAGGACACCTAACTTATTTCCTTGCGAGAGCACCTGCTTGAGGACACCTAACTTATTTCCTTGCAAGAGCACCTGCTTGAGGACACCTAACTTATTTCCTTGCAAGAGCACCTGCTTGAGGACACCTAACTTATTTCCTTGCAAGAGCACCTGCTTGAGGACACCTAACTTATTCCTTGCGAGAGCACCTGCTTGAGGACACCTAACTTATTTCCTTGCGAAAGCACCAGCTTGAGGACAACTAACTTATTCCTTGCGAAAGCACCAGCTTGAGGACAACTAACTTATTCCTTGCGAAAGCACCAGCTTGAGGACAACTAACTTATTCCTTGCGAGAGCACCAGCTTGAGGACAACTAACTTATTCCTTGCGAGAGCACCAGCTTGAGGACAACTAACTTATGTCCTTGCGAAAGCACCAGCTTGAGGACACCTAACTTATTTCCTTGCGAGAGCACCAGCTTGAGGACAACTAACTTATTCCTTGCGAGAGCACCAGCTTGAGGACAACTAACTTATTCCTTGCGAGAGCACCAGCTTGAGGACACCTAACTTATTTCCTTGCGAAAGCACCAGCTTGAGGACAACTAACTTATGTCCTTGCGAGAGCACCAGCTTGAGGACACCTAACTTATTTCCTTGCGAGAGCACCTGCTTGAGGACACCTGACTTATTTCCTTGCGAGAGCACCTGCTTGAGGACACCTGACTTATTTCCTTGCGAGAGCACCTGCGTGAGGACACCTAACTTATTTCCTTGCGAGAGCACCTGCGTGAGGACATCTAACTTATTTCCTTGCGAGAGCACCTGCTTGAGGACACCTAACTTATTTCCTTGCGAGAGCACCTGCTTGAGGACACCTAACTTATTTCCTTGCGAGAGCACCTGCTTGAGGACACCTGACTTATTTCCTTGCAAGAGCACCTGCTTGAGGACACCTAACTTATTTCGTTGTGAAAGCACCTGCTTGAGGACACCTGACTTATTTCCTTGCGAGAGCACCTGCTTGAGGACACCTGACTTATTTCCTTGCGAGAGCACCTGCTTGAGGACACCTGACTTATTTCCTTGCAAGAGCACCTGCTTGAGGACACCTAACTTATTTCCTTGCGAGAGCACCTGCTTGAGGACACCTGACTTATGTCCTTGCGAGAGCACCTGCTTGAGGACACCTAACTTATTTCCTTGCGAGAGCACCTGCTTGAGGACACCTAACTTATTTCCTTGCGAGAGCACCTGCTTGAGGACACCTAACTTATTTCCTTGCGAGAGCACCTGCTTGAGGACACCTAACTTATTTCCTTGCGAGAGCACCTGCGTGAGGACATCTAACTTATTTCCTTGCGAGAGCACCTGCGTGAGGACACCTAACTTATGTCCTTGCGAGAGCACCTGCTTGAGGACATCTAACTTATTTCCTTGCGAGAGCACCTGCGTGAGGACACCTAACTTATTTCCTTGCGAGAGCACCAGCTTGAGGACATCTAACTTATTTCCTTGCGAGAGCACCTGCGTGAGGACACATAACTTATTTCCTTGCGAGAGCACCTGCTTGAGGACACCTAACTTATTTCGTTGTGAAAGCACATGCTTGAGGACATCTAACTTATTTCCTTGCGAGAGCACCTGCTTGAGGACACCTAACTTATTTCGTTGTGAAAGCACATGCTTGAGGACACCTGACTTATTTCCTTGCAAGAGCACCTGCTTGAGGACACCTAACTTATTTCCTTGCGAGAGCACCTGCTTGAGGACACCTAACTTATTTCGTTGTGAAAGCACATGCTTGAGGACGCCTAACTTATTTCGTTGTGAAAGCACATGCTTGAGGACACCTAACTTATTTCCTTGCGAGAGCACCAGCTTGAGGACATCTAACTTATTTCCTTGCGAGAGCACCTGCGTGAGGACACCTAACTTATTTCGTTGTGAAAGCACATGCTTGAGGACACCTAACGTATTTCGTTGTGAAAGCACATGCTTGAGGACATCTAACTTATTTCCTTGCGAGAGCACCTGCTTGAGGACACCTAACTTATTTCGTTGTGAAAGCACATGCTTGAGGACACCTAACTTATTTCGTTGTGAAAGCACATGCTTGAGGACACCTAACTTATTTCCTTGCAAGAGCACCTGCTTGAGGACACCTGACTTATTTCCTTGCGAGAGCACCTGCTTGAGGACACCTAACTTATTTCCTTGCGAGAGCACCAGCTTGAGGTCACCTAACTTATTTCGTTGTGAAAGCACATGCTTGAGGTCACCTAACTTATTTCCTTGCGAGAGCACCTGCTTGAGGACACCTAACTTATTTCCTTGCAAGAGCACCTGCTTGAGGACACCTAACTTATTTCCTTGCTAGAGCACCTGCTTGAGGACACCTAACTTATTTCCTTGCGAGAGCACCTGCTTGAGGACACCTAACTTATTTCCTTGCAAGAGCACCTGCTTGAGGACACCTAACTTATTTCCTTGCAAGAGCACCTGCTTGAGGACACCTAACTTATTTCCTTGCAAGAGCACCTGCTTGAGGACACCTAACTTATTTCCTTGCGAGAGCACCTGCGTGAGGACATCTAACTTATTTCCTTGCGAGAGCACCTGCGTGAGGACACCTAACTTATTTCCTTGCGAGAGCACCTGCTTGAGGACACCTAACTTATTTCCTTGCAAGAGCACCTGCTTGAGGACACCTAACTTATTTCCTTGCGAGAGCACCTGCGTGAGGACACCTAACTTATTTCCTTGCGAGAGCACCTGCTTGAGGACACCTGACTTATTTCCTTGCGAGAGCACCTGCTTGAGGACACCTGACGTTTCAGATTGCTGTGAGTTATGACGCTGGTTAATAACTTACCTTGACCTTTATATATTGAACAGTGTAGTTATCCATTGGTTGAAAATCTGAACATTGATAGCAAAGACCTAAAACAATCAAGAACATTTATAATGCTCGCATTAACAACAAATATGCATTAAACAAGTAGGAAACTAAATTCGGCCCTCTAAACAGATAAAACAAGGTGTCAGACAAGGATGTGTACTTTCACCAGATTTCATCTCTATCTACAGTGAAAAAATGTGGGTGGATATACGCATAGATACACTTGAGATATACAGATGACGCTGTTTTGATAACCAAAAGTGAGAAAGTCTACAAAAATAATCAAAATAGCAGTAGCAGAAAACAAAGAAAAGGGAGATGTTAAAAAAAAAAAGTCACAGGTGATGGCTGATTGTTGGTTCGTTGTTTGTTGATCCAGCGGTCAATGGTCTCATGACCGTTGACCTAATGCCATTAAATGGCATTATATTGCTGGGACGTCTGTGGATTTTCGGCCCACCCCGGGACAGAGCCAGAGAATAACTATCACACCTCCAGGAAGGTAGGTTTCAACCTATGCACTGCTCCTAGCCACTGTATCCAAGATAGGGCTCACTGTGCTCATTCCCCGCCACAAGTTGACTACTGCTTATGCCGAACTTCTCTATTGCTCCAGGCATGCAACCAAATGTTCAAGTCAAAAGGATTGTCACGTCCTGAGTCACTGTGCCTCTATGATGGGCCTCAGCCATAGGAAAAACAGTGATGTCAGTTTCCTCCTCCCCAGTGCTGAAAAGTACATCTCTGGCTCCCTCCCAACCACAGAGGGTGCATAAATATATATTCAGGCAAACAAGAAAAACATTTCAACAACACAACAAAATCATAACTGTATAGATGACATGCCATGAAGCTTCTATAAGAAGATAACCTCAATATAACGGCATGTCATCCATTAAGGTTTTCTGTTGCATAGATGATATGTCTAGTGGGCCATTGGTGAGACCCACAGATGCAACCACATGCGTATGGCTGTTTGCAAGAATACACATCTTAAAGTTAGCAATGACATTAGTCTACAAACAAAGCTCATGGTTAACAGATCAGTGGTGCTTCCAGTACTTCTGTATGCTGGGGAAACATGGACAACATATAGGCGAGCGATGAAGCTCAATCACTTCCACACAATTTGTCTCAGAAAGTCGAGGAACATCAAATGATAAGATGGCTTGCCGTTACGTAATTTTATTAACCCGGATCTGTAGCGACGTGGTATAGAGCGCGCTTGTGACGCCTAAAGTACCGAATTCGGGCCCTATCACAGGCAATTTTGCATCCGGACCGTTCCGAAAGCAATGATAAACTACTGAACATATTTATATTTCCTAGAAAATCACTACAGCAAACAAAAAAAAGCCGGGATTATGGCTAGTCCTGAATAGGATGCACTACTAATTAAAAAGTTATTAGATTCAGAGAAAAGCTAAAAAAAAAAAAGAGGGGAGATGATTCATCTATAAAGGGAAACAACAAGATAATTCGACGCTGTGATAACAAGACAAATGTATTTACATATACTTGACAATGGTAGAAATGGTAACAAAGTCGACCGTTGGAAAGAAAGTATATTGTGTTTAAATTGTCTAGGGTTCGATACCTGACTCTAGCATATTTTTTACGGATGTATTTATATAACTTAGGCCCATGGGGATCATCGCGTGAAGCTCCGGAGTTACGTGATTCGTTCGTTCTTAAACTCCTGCAGGCTAGAGTGACAGAGTTGTGCCCCTACTAGAGGATTTAATACCCCGATTAACAGACAAACAAAGGTAATCCAACGATTTCTAGAGTTGTATTACCAGAACTGCGACCTACAATTTGTTTTGGTTGTCGTAAAGATGTGATATAACCAAATCGGACTAACATCTGTGGTTGAAATATGTGTGCATCACCATAGTAATACAATTTACTTGTATAAAATTACGTATAAAATTACGTATAAAATTACGTATAAAATTACGTATAAAAAATAATTTTACGTATATAAATAAACGTAATAATGTAGTAAGAAAAATGAAATGTGTTTTTTATGGTTTACAGCTTGGCTGCGTTACCTTCGTCTTGTGGCTTAAGTAATATATCAACAACATTGAGAGAGGGAATATAATCCAACAACGACAAAGCTTCCTTGTCGTATATTACGGATTTATTGTTAACAATTTTGCTATTCTTTACTCCTCTCTTTATAACAACGGCGACACATATGAGAGTTACGTGTTACGAGTGACACTCTCGATAGATAGCTTGCAGTTCTGGTGAGAGATAAGTAGTTACAGGAAAAACCGGATAACAATGAAGTAAATCCTCTAAGCCTTACGAGCATCTTTGAGTTAACTTTCTCAGTCTTGTGAAGAAGTACTTCTTAAAAAGCATCCCTGGTAAAAATAGTAAACGGATGTGCCGGGCCAATTACGCAAATAAAACGGCTACCGACAAATTATCACTCACTGAACTACATCCTGCTGAAAATCTACTAGAAAAATTGTCCGGCTACAAGAACGAACAACAGCGGGAGTATGAGAATGAACGTTGAAGAAGTAGAATAATAAAGAGAATAAACATTGGTAGAGTACAAGTAGACGCCACCACATAGTCGAATGATTTCCACTGTCTATGTTTACAAATATCTTGTTCATCATTTAATAATTTAGATATTTATTTATTTATTTTAGAGTTGGGGTTAGGGTTAGAGTTAGGACAGTTGTGTTTTACCAAACTAACCGTAACCCCAAACTTAAAATAATTCAATATTTAAATTATTAAATGATATACATAAAATTTACAAATATAGACAAGAGAAGTAATTAAATATTTGGTGGCGTCTACTTGTACTGTACCAAAACTGTTAAAAAATCAGTCTCACTTGCACGTAGGATGTACTGATCTTCTTCTTCAGCGTTCATTCTCAAACTGCTGTTGGATCTCCCTTGTAGCAGGACCATGGTCCTATACGATTTCCAGCAGAATGTAGTCCAGAGAATGAAAATGCGTTGTGTCGCAGTTTTATTTGCGCCAATGGCCGGACACATCCGTCTTCGGCGGACAAAAATACTGATCTAAAATTATTTGTCAGAAGTGTGATAATTTTACTATAGAATATTATTTTGCAATAGAACATTGCAAAGACGTGCATAATAAATATGTCTTATTTACTCTTAACATTCTATAGCTCTGTTGTTAGTAATATGTTTTCACGTGGCCACATTGTACACATATCAGGTGATAGATTTAACATATGCTCTGCAGGGAGCATCTAGGGGGCAGAGAAATGACAGCATTCGATAAGAAAAACCACATTCCATATAGACGTCTTCTGAGAAGTTATGAGCATTAGCGGCGGTGCATGACTCTAGGAATGATGTTCATGCGAGGGAACGTGACAGCGATGATATGTGAATAATATCGTCCGAGAGATGGGGGTGATAGTACGATGAGGACGATCTAGAGGAAGGTAAGCGAGGATGAAGCGAGGGTTAAATTGTACATGAGAGGATGTGTGAGATAAAGCGTGCAACTGTGTGTCTGTATGTATGTGTGAGATAGAGAGTGCATGTGCCATATGCAACAATAGTGTGTGTGTGTGTGCGAGAGAGAGAGAGAGTGTGAGTGTCATAAGCAACTCGTAGTGTGTGTGTGAGTGTATGTGTGCCATAAGAAAATCGTAGTGTGTGCGTGTGTGGGAGAGAGTACATGTGCCATATGGGAATTTGTAGTGTGTGTGTGTGTGTCTGTATGTGCCACACTTAACTCGTAGTGTGTGTGTGTGTTTGTGTGTGTGTGGGTGTGTGTGTGTGTGTGTGGGAGAGAAAGTATATGCATCATATGCAACTGGTATTGAGTGTGTGTGAGAGTGTATGTGCCATATGCAACTGGTATTGAGTGTGTGTGAGAGTGTATGTGCCATATTCAACTGGTATTGAGTGTGTGTGAGAGTGTATGTGTCATATGCAACTGGTATTGAGTGTGTGTGAGAGTGTATGTGCCATATGCAACTGGTATTGAGTGTGTGTGAGAGTGTATGTGCCATATTCAACTGGTATTGAGTGTGTGTGAGAGTGTATGTGCCATATTCAACTGGTATTGAGTGTGTGTGAGAGTGTATGTGTCATATGCAACTGGTATGGAGTTTGTGTGAGAGTGTATGTGTCATATGCAACTGGTATTGAGTGTGTGTGAGAGTGTATGTGTCATATGCAACTGGTATTGAGTGTGTGTGAGAGTGTATGTGCCATATGCAACTGGTATTGAGTGTGTGTGAGAGTGTATGTGCCATATGCAACACTTAGTGTGTGTGTGTGTGTGTGTGAGAGAGAGAGAGAGGTAGAGAAAGAGTGAGAGTGTGTATATGTCCTGTATAGACTTGCTGAATGTATGTATGATCAGAGAATGTGGGTTGATCTTATATAAAAATTCCATGTGTTTCTCTGTCTTGTGTTTTATAATTGTGGTGTTTGGCAGAATATAATCAGATGACAATACAATTAGTTCCCATGGTTTACAGCTGTGCTGCGATATTTGCGTATTTGGAGTAGATATTTTTTGCTCTCCTTCTATGCTGTTCTACCTAAGACTTTAATTTTCATTTCTTTGATCGTCTTTTATTTGATCGTCATTTATTTGGTCGTCATATGGTGGTAGCTACAACGTGTTCTTTGTGCTAGCTACAGCTTGTTCTTGATGCTAGCTATATCATATGTTCTTGGTGCTAGCTACAACATATGTTCTTGGTGCTAGCTATAACATATGTTCTTGGTGCTAGCAACAACATATGTTCTTGGTGCTAGCTACATCAAAAAAGTGGAAGATATTTTTAAAAAGACATGAATGTTTTATTGAAAATGAGAAAAACCTGGTAATTTCACAGCAGAAATAAAATAACGGAAGTGAAGACAATCTCAGAAAATCACAACTTCAACCCACACAATAAAATAAAAACAAACACTAATTCAGGTCAGCATAGACCACCCACATTTCAACACTTCCATTACAAGCCTTTATAAAAGTGTAAAATACTTTAATTCACTCGAAAAACATTTTTTCGCTAGTTCGTGGCTCGGATCTTCTGCATAACCCTCTTCTGACTTCACGGTGTCTGCATAGATATAAAATCACAAGCACGAGTCTTGACATCAAATGCGAGGAAACTATCTCAGTTCCAAGTACAGCCATTGCAAACCGTACCCTTTGTCTCAGATATAACCATGTAGCTGTTTTATTTTGTTATGCTGTGACGTTTATGTGTGTTTTTATTCTTTGAATATAATACATGTGATGTACATGAGAAGTGTGCCGTCTGATTTGATTGCTTCAGATCTCAGAATTAAATACGGCTTACCAAATGTACCAAAAATATGTTTTTTATACGATGAGATATATTATATATTTGTGAAGATTTTAATACCAATCGTGGTCATAAAAATATTGATGTTCACACACTGGACCACACAAATATATGATGTACTCATTTGTGACACGTGAATAGATTTGTAGCATGTCACAGCACGTGAATAGATTTGTAGCATATCACCGCACGTGAATAGATTTGTAGCATGTCACCACACGTGAATAAATTTGTAGCATGTCACCACACGTGAATAGATTTGTAGCATGTCACCGCACGTGAATAGATTTGTAGCATGTCACCGCACGTGAATAGATTTGTAGCATGTCACCACACGTGACTAGATTCACAATAATCATCATTATACTTTCCCTCTGCATCGAAGGTTGACTGCAACAGAATCCCAACATCTCCTTCCACTTGTCTTGATAGTGAACTCTGCTAGACTGTATTCTGTCCATCTCCTAATGTTTCTCTCCCACGTGTATCTCTTGCTTACCTGTTTTTCTCCACACTCAACCCCACCTACAAGTAAGGCCCACATGATGGTGTTTTAGCCTTAAAATATTCAAAATATTTTAATTATCTTCATTTCCTGTATTAATTTATCTTCATTTCCTGTATTAATTTATCTTCATTTCCTGTAATAATTTATCTTCATTTCCTGTATTAATTTATCTTCATTTCCTGTAATAATTTATCTTCATTTCCTGTAATAATTTATCTTAATTTCCTGTAATAATTTATCTTAATTTCCTTTAATAGTTCATGTTTCATTAGAAGATTTGTTAGAACTTCTATGTTTCATTAGAAGATTTGTTAGAACTTCTATGTTTCATTAGAAGATTTGTTAGAACTTCTATGTTTCATTAGAAGATTTGTTAGAACTTCTATGTTTCATTAGAAGATTTGTTAGAACTTCTATGTTTCATTAGAAGATTTGTTAGAACTTCTATGTTTCATTAGAAGATTTGTTAGAACTTCTATGTTTCATTAGAAGATTTGTTAGAACTTCTATGTTTCATTAGAAGAGTTAGAACTTCTATGTTTCATTAGAAGATTTGTTAGAACTTCTATGTTTCATTAGAAGAGTTAGAACTTCTATGTTTCATTAGAAGAGTTAGAACTTCTATGTTTCATTAGAAGATTTGTTAGAACTTCTATGTTTCATTAGAAGAGTTAGAACTTCTATGTTTCATTAGAAGATTTGTTAGAACTTCTATGTTTCATTAGAAGAGTTAGAACTTCTATGTTTCATTAGAAGAGTTAGAACTTCTATGTTTCATTAGAAGATTTGGTAGAACTTCTATGTTTCATTAGAAGAGTTAGAACTTCTATGTTTCATTAGAAGATTTGTTAGAACTTCTATGTTTCATTAGAAGAGTTAGAACTTCTATGTTTCATTAGAAGAGTTAGAACTTCTATGTTTGTTTTCTTCACTTTCCATGAGTGCTTTTTAATTCTTATACATTTAAAATATTTATATCTCAAAGGCAACAAATTATATTATAACTCTTTCTTCATTGTCCATGTTTCTGAGCCATACATGAATGTAGAATAGATGCACAATTGTATAATTATCATTTTTAGTTTGTGATTTGTTTTGATGTTAATAGTTTCATCATCTCGTTGAAAGTACTTTTAGCTATTGTTGTTATTTTAGGTTATTGTTACAAACTTGTTATTCTAATTGTTATGTTATTTTAGATTATTGTTACAAACTTGTTATTCTAATTGTTATGTTATTTTAGATTATTGTTACAATCTTGTTATTCTAATTGTTATGTTATTTTAGATTATTGTTACAATCTTGTTATTCTAATTGTTATGTTATTTTAGATTATTGTTACAATCTTGTTATTCTAATTGTTATGTTATTTTAGATTATTGTTACAATCTTGTTATTCTAATTGTTATGTTATTTTAGATTATTTTTACAATCTTGTTATTCTAATTGTTATGTTATTTTAGATTATTTTTACAATCTTGTTATTCTAATTGTTATGTTATTTTAGATTATTGTTACAATCTTGTTATTCTAATTGTTATGTTATTTTAGATTATTGTTACAATCTTGTTATTCTAATTGTTATGTTATTTTAGATTATTGTTACAATCTTGTTATTCTAATTGTTATGTTATTTTAGATTATTTTTACAATCTTGTTATTCTAATTGTTATGTTATTTTAGATTATTGTTACAATCTTGTTATTCTAATTGTTATGTTATTTTAGATTATTGTTACAATCTTGTTATTCTAATTGTTATGTTATTTTAGGTTATTGTTACAATCTTGTTATTCTAATTGTTATGTTATTTTAGATTATTGTTAGAATCTTGTTATTCTAATTGTTATGTTATTTTAGATTATTGTTAGAATCTTGTTATTCTAATTGTTATTTTATTTTAGGTTATTGTTACAAACTTGTTATTCTAATTGTTATGTTATTTTAGATTATTGTTACAATCTTGTTATTCTAATTGTTATGTTATTTTAGATTATTGTTACAATCTTGTTATTCTAATTGTTATGTTATTTTAGATTATTATTACAATCTTGTTATTCTAATTGTTATGTTATTTTAGATTATTGTTACAATCTTGTTATTCTAATTGTTATGTTATTTTAGATTATTGTTACAATCTTGTTATTCTAATTGTTATGTTATTTTAGATTATTGTTACAATCTTGTTATTCTAATTGTTATGTTATTTTAGATTATTGTTACAATCTTGTTATTCTAATTGTTATGTTATTTTAGATTATTGTTACAATCTTGTTATTCTAATTGTTATGCCAACCTTGATAATGAAGTGTATAGAAGGAAATCCCGGCTATTTGTTAT
Organism: Meghimatium bilineatum; assembly: GCA_034231615.1. NCBI lineage: Eukaryota > Metazoa > Mollusca > Gastropoda > Stylommatophora > Philomycidae > Meghimatium > Meghimatium bilineatum. The sequence goes on along the minus strand of CM067310.1, from coordinate 5,335,101 downwards.
AACATCCGACTCTTTTTTGTGACGCTATGGGCTGCTCTTTTGTAATTTAGAAGTCCATGTTAAAACCCTCTCCCGCAATACTGTGTTTCTCCATTCTTCATTTCTACCACTAACAGAAACTCTCCCCACCCTCACTATGAGACCACATAATAACAGCAACATTATCACCAAGTAAATTAAAGGCATGAGCATTGCGCAGACACCACAAGGTTGGTGGATCATCACAAGTATGGTAGCAACCACAACTATCAACTCAACCGAGAACTCCACACTTAAAAACACACCTGCCTGCGGCGTTAACATTACCTTAATGAGTTCTTAGCAACGCCCGGTGTACAGTCACATAGACACCCTATTTATCTCATCGCAACAAATGATCAACTGTCCTACTTAAATATGCTTTCACCGCCAGACAACAAGTATAATTTCATCCCATCCATGGAGCTGGTCGTCATCATTAATGCAGACCGCACAACCGCTATGAAAATTGTTATCACCGTCGGCAAAATCGCTACCATTCATAATTTATTGTCGATACCAACTACTGGAAATACAGTTATCGACTTCTGGCTTACCCGAATAACTGGAATTTATCAGATGTTTTCAATGTTTGAATTCTCTACAGAATACTCGTGATTGTTAGTAAGATTGCCGATATGATGTTACGGTAATCATGTTCTACGATACTAGGATTATTGATAGCAAGGTGGTGATGATGAGGATGATGATGAGGATGATGATGAGGATGATGATGAGGATGATGATGAGGATGATGATGAGGATGATGATGATGGTGCTGCTGCTGCTGCTGATGATGATGATGATGATGGTGCTGATTATGAAGATGATGATGATGATGATGGTGGTGCTGATGATGGTGGTGCTGATGATGGTGGTGCTGATGATAATGATGATGATGATGATGATGATGAGGATGGTGCTGATGATAATGATGATGATGATGATGATGATGAGGATGGTGCTGATGATGGTGGTGCTGATGATGATGGTGGTGTTGATGATGATGATGATGATGATGATGATGATGATGATGATGATGGTGGTGCTGATGATAATGATGATGATGATGATGAGGAGGAGGATGGTGCTGATGATGATGCTGATGATGAAGACGATGTTGATGCTGATGATGACGACGATGATGGTGCTGATGATAAAGACGATGATGGTGCTGATGATGGTGCTGATGATGGTGCTGATGATGGTGATATGACATTTAGTGAGTACTACCTTGTTACTCTGATTCTCTATACAAGGAAAAGAGGCTTGTCTCATATGAAAATTTACCGATACCATGGCCATCATTTTACCGCCCAGGTATTTATGCCACACAGTGCGTTGAGGCCTACTAACTTTTAAAGTAAATAGTGGATACAATCATCATCATCAGGTGCCATGCCGGTTGGTGTAGGCGGTCATGGCTCTTCATAGCTATCTGTACACAGTATTATGTATCAAGGTCGTTGTTGTTTCCTTGCCGTGCCAGGTTGTCAAACTCTCATTAGAGGTGTCATGTGACTGTCAATGTATATATGTTGCTTTGACTGTGCATAGGTGGCGCATGGAATGTGGTGAAACGCAACTCTGTGATGGACGTAAAATTCCCTAGGAGAGGCCAGAATCTGGTAAGCATGTTTCCTTTACATATTTGTAGAGCTTCCTTTGAAGGAAAGAAAGAGATAGTTCTACCCATGCCAGTGTCCTTAACACAGATCTGTGTTTTTATGAGCAGCTCTAACAGGCACAGATTCTGGACAAGAGAGTTGAAACTGATTTCTCCAACTTTACATGTTGAGAAACCTATTACTTTAATTCATATGTTGTTAAACTCATTACTCTTGATGTACATGTTGTTAAACTCATTACTCTTGATGTACATGTTGTTAAACTCATTACTCTAGCTGTACATGTTGTTAAACTCATTACTCTTAATTTACATGTTGCTAAACTCATTACTCTAGCTGTACATGTTGTTAAACTCATTACTCTAGCTGTACAAGTTGTTAAATTAATTACTCTAAATGTACATGTTGTTAAATTCATTACTCATGATGTACATGTTGTTAAACTCATTACTCTTGATGTACATGTTGTTAAACTCATTACTCTAGCTGTACATGTTGTTAAACTCATTACTCTAGCTGTACATGTTGTTAAACTCATTAATCTAGCTGTACATGTTGTTAAACTCATTACTCTAGCTGTACATGTTGTTAATCTCATTACTCTAGATGTACAAGTTGTTAAACTAATTACTCTAAATGTACATGTTGTTAAATTCATTACTCATGATGTACATGTTGTTAAACTCATTACTCTTGATGTACATGTTGTTAAACTCATTACTCTAGCTGTACATGTTGTTAAACTCATTACTCTAGCTGTACATGTTGTTAAACTCATTAATCTAGCTGTACATGTTGTTAAACTCATTACTCTAGCTGTACATGTTGTTAATCTCATTACTCTAGCTGTACAAGTTGTTAAACTAATTACTCTAAATGTACATGTTGTTAAACTCATTACGCGTGATGTACATGTTGTTAAACTCATTACTCTAACTGTACATGTTGTTAAACTCATTACTCTAGCTGTACATGATGTTAAACTCATTACTCTAGCTGTACATTTTGATAAACTCGTTACCCTTAATGCACATGTGGTTAAACTCATTACTCTTGATGTACATGTTGTTAAATTCATTACTCTTGATGTACATGTTGTTAAACTCATTACTCGTGATGTACATTTTGTGAAACCCATTGCTCCTACTGTACATTTTGTGAAACCAATTGCTCCAACTACAGTTTGTGAAATGATACAATACCCATCTGAGTATGAGCCTTTTTTATCAAAGCATCGCGCATTGCAAGATTTACACATAGGAATTAAGAGCTAATCGGTCGTAATTCATGTAAATCTAAACAACAGTTTCTCTTATTGGCAAACAGAAGTTAGCACACATTATCCCTAAAATATCTAGCGCTATTTTAATAACGGAAAGATTCAGGCTCTCGCCCTCGATCTGTGTGCCTTCTGTCTTATCCATAGAGTTGTGTTCTTCCAAGTATTCTTGTCTCATAACATTACACAAACATATGCAGAGGATATATTTATCAACAAATAAATATATTTGTAACTTTCTAAATGACCAATATGGCAACACTGTCTCAAGCCATACAGAACTCTCAGGAAGGGCCTTTCAATCACTCCGAGACTGGTTATTCATCAAATTCAAAGCCATTTCTATGATTGGTCTTTTATTATATCCGCAAGCGATTTTCTAGAATTAGCGAGGCGCCACGCCCCTGGGCAGTTGTTGGTGAGCGTTTAAAAATGTCATGAGCAATGGATGATGAAATACCGGTCTGAGATGAGCAAATATGATGAGTTTGTTGACACACGCGTGAACACGATCATAGTAATGGAAACGCTGATGGTAGACATGGACTGGAAAGGGATACGCCTTATGAACATGGCAACTATCACCACAATCAGACGTGTACAGTCTTCTTAGAAGTAGAAGTAATGAAAGGTTGACATGTAAACGATGAAGACACGTAATATACAAATTGTGTTGTATAGACCAAGAGCTAAATTTCTAAGTACACCGGCAACACTTGGGGGACACTGTACACAGACACAATCATGTACACAGACACAAGCATGTACACAGACACAAGTATGCATTCAGACACAAACATGCACACAAATACAAACATGCACACAGAAACATGCACACAGACACAGGCATGCACACAGACACAGGCATGCACACAGACACATACATGCACACAGACACATGCACACAGACACAAACATGCACACAGACACATACATGCACACAGACACAAACATGCACACAGACACAAACATGCACACAGACACATACATGCACACAGACACATGCACACAGACACAAACATGCACACAGACACATACATGCACACAGACACAAACATGCACACAGACACAAACATGCACACAGACACAGGCATGCACACAGACACAATCATGTACACAGACACAAGCATGTACACAGACACAAGTATGCATTCAGACACAAACATGCACACAGACACAGGCATGCACACAGACACAGGCATGCACACAGACACAGGCATGCACACAGACACATACATGCACACAGACACATGCACACAGACACAAACATGCACACAGACACATACATGCACACAGACACAAACATGCACACAGACACAAACATGCACACAGACACAAACATGCACACAGACACATACATGCACACAGACACATGCACACAGACACAAACATGCACACAGACACATACATGCACACAGACACAAACATGCACACAGACACAAACATGCACACAGACACAAGTATGCATTCAGACACAAACATGCACACAAATACAAACATGCACACAGACACAAACATGCACACAGACACAAGTATGCATTCAGACACAAACATGCACACAGACACAAACATGCACACAGACACAAACATGCACACAGACACAAGTATGCACACAGACACAAACATGCACACAGACACAAGTATGCATTCAGACACAAACATGCACACAGACACAAACATGCACACAGACACAAGTATGCATTCAGACACAAACATGCACACAAATACAAACATGCACACAGAAACAAGCACACAGACATAAACATGCACACAGACACAAACATGCACACAGACACAAACATGCACACAGATACAAGTATGCATTCAGACACAAACATGCACACAAATAGAAACATGCACACAAATACAAACATGCACACAGACACAAACATGCACACAGACACAAACATGCACACAAATACAAACATGCACACAGACACAAACATGCACACAGACACAAACATGCACACAGACACAAGTATGCACACAGACACAAGTATGCACACAGACACAAACATGCACACAGACACAAACATGCACACAGACACAAACATGCACACATACACAAACATGCACACAGACACAAACATGCACATAGACACAAACATGCACATAGACACAAACATGCACACAGACACATGCACACAGACACAAACATGCACACAGATACAAGCAAGCAAACAGATACAAGCCTGCACATAGACACAGGCATGCACACTGCAACATTTCCATAATGCATATCGTGCAATTATATTCACAAATAGACAATCTGGGGTCGTAACAAACGATTGATATATAACATAAATACATTATTATATAGAAATCCGTAATATGTCAGGGTCGCAAGGGTACCACATTGGTGTAATCAACACATTGAGTCAGGGTCGCAAGGGTGCCACATTGGTGTAATCAACACATTGATTCAGGGTCGCAAGGGTACCACATTGGTGTAATCAACACATTGAGTCAGGGTCGCAAGGTTACCACATTGGTGTAATCAACACATTGAGTCAGGGTCGCAAGGTTACCACATTGGTGTAATCAACACATTGAGTCAGGGTCGCAAGGTTACCACATTGGTGTAATCAACACATTGAGTCAGGGTCGCAAGGGTACCACATTGGTGTAATCAACACATAACGTAGTCGTAACCTTCGATAACTGTTACCATGATCTTCCGACAGGCCGGCGTTGTGCTTGAACTAGTTACGGGCACGGCGTGGGTGGACAGAACAACAAAATAACCTGTCGCAATGGCCAGAGTTGTGCCCTGATGTCGACGTCTGTTTCTGCAGCATTGGACTGGAAACATCATCGAGTCGAATGGCTGCTGGAACAGAGGGAGTAGCACTTATGGGAATGCCCCACGTGTTATGAGGCCAGTTTTCTAACCAAGAATCAAGAATCAACACATTGAGTCAGGGTCGTTGGGGTACCACATTTAATACATCCTCATGCTGTTCGTCTGTCGACATTGACGATGACCTTTCAGTTCAACTGGGATGATGATAGTGATGCCTGCGGTGCACCCAACTGTGAATAATGAGTAAATATTAGAAATGTTTACTATCTCATATAAAATGTTACGTCTATATTAGAAATGTTTACTATCTCATATAAAATGTTACGTCTATATTAGAAATGTTTACTATCTCATATAAAATGTTACGTCTATATTAGAAATGTTTACTATCTCATATAAAATGTTACGTCTATATTAGAAATGTTTACTATCTCATATAAAATGTTACGTCTATATTAGAAATGTTTACTATCTCATATAAAATGTTACGTCTATATTAGAAATGTTTACTATCTCATATAAAATGTTACGTCTATATTAGAAATGTTTACTATCTCATATACAATGTTACGTCAATATTAGAAATAGTTTACTATCTCATATAAAATGTTACGTCTATATTAGAAATAGTTTACTATCTCATATAAAATGATATTCTGTTCATATTAGACTTTGTATCTTTTGCGATGTTCTATTCAGTTCTCTGAAAAAAGTAAAGTGAGATTGGTGTAAGAACGATCACACCATTAATCTGTTTGATCAAATCATATGTGTCAATGGCATACACATTAAGTGACACCTCTGTCACAATAAGATCTGTGTGAATTATAGGGAATAGATATTTTTATCGTGTTGTTTATTTGTCTTTTCTTACTTCTAATTGTACTATTATATCAATCATCCGATCTTTTGATATTGCGACGAGTTTCTTCTTCTTCTTCTGCGTTAGTTCTCAAACTCCTGCATATTAGCAGAATGTAGTCCGGAGAACGGAATGAGATGTGTCATGGTTTACAGCATTGCTGCGATATCTGCGCATTCCGCCTGACACATCCGACTTCGGCATGGCTTTGGGTTCACTGACCCTATATGGGATGGGACAGCCAACTCCATCCCATAACCTCCTTAGTCGCCTTTTACGACATGCGTGGAAGGTAAATAGTGTTGCTATTCTTTGCTCCCATTTCGGGCCCCGGCAATACACGGTCACGACGAGTTTGAAACATTAGTTCCTATATCCAACGTTTTGCAAACACATACACTAGATGTGAATGGTTAAATGATTTAAAATTGATGAAAAGTGTGATATGGTTGAAGATGGGTAAAAAATAGTGTGAAACGTTGAAAACGGTTGACAATAGTTTAAAAAAAGGTTTAAAATGATTGGAAAATGTTAAAGAAAGGTGGATAGACATTGAAAAAAGGTTGAAAGAGATTGAAAAAAAAGATTAAGAAAAATGGTTGAAAGATTGAAAAAGGTTGAAAGAGATTGAAAAAAAAGATTGTGAAAAATGGTTGAAAGATTGAAAAAGGTTGAAAGAGATTGAAGAAAAAAGTTGAAAAAAATGAAAAAGCGTAGAAGATTGACTTCTGTGTATTCGGGCTATCCTACATGTACTCCGTCCCTCTCTACGAAGCACCACTTATCAAATATCAGTATCACCTGTAGCACGTAACTATGTATCTTCTAGTGATAACCATCGGGTATCTCCGAAAACAATCCACTTTGTAAACAAAAATATCGCCATCAAGATGTGGATTGTATACGTAACTACTGTTTGTGAGCCATGTTGCCTCCTTGTGTCCGCGAGATCTTTGTCTCATTCAAACTTGTGTCAGTACAATTATAAGTCATATACCTTAACCTAGCCATACGTGTCGACAACTAAATCTTCTTTATGGCATATCACACGATCAAAGCAACACTTTTTTAATAGCAAGAGTAAGAACTTTGACTTTGTTCCAATGCTATTAGTCAACAGTATTGTATCCATGGATGATCTGTGAATTATGATCGTTTATTGTACAAGCCGCTTGCATTAGATTATACATATGTAGACATAAATGTCAAATTCATTAAGTGTTACTTTTATTTATCACAGCAGACTTTGATTGTAAAGAAAAATATCTCTGTAAATAGCCTGGATATAGTCAGGAAACGTTGTGCAGATCGGCTTATGATTTCTACTGGCCGGGCTACTTTTGTCCTACTACGATTATGAGACGCTTAAATCATCCATCCTTTCATAGCGATTGGCTAAATGACTAGCAGTCTGACATTATGATTGGCCTGTAATTGTGAGCACGTGATGTGTGACGCCATCATCCTGATTTACGTCGTCCATTGTTGTCCTGTGCTGTCTCACTTGGTAAATTGCTGTAATAGTTTACTCATTTGTCTGTCCTAGAAGTATTTGGCCGATGGGGACGTCTGCACAAACTGCGTACGTGAATCTATCTATCTAGATATTCGCTATAACCCTTCGTTACCGTTCAGCGTCAGGGTTAGAAGAGTTTTCTGGAGACTCTGTGCTGAGTATATTGCGCTTGTGTGCTGAGTATATTGTGGAGTTTGTCGCCTCTTTTATTTCGGTGGTCCATCGTTTTCGTGGTCGGCCTCTAAGTCTGCATTCACTGTATCTGTGTAGCATAACTTGCTGTAGTATGCTGTCTGATAGTAGTGTGCTGATGTGTGCAAACCATTTGATCTGTTGTCTCTTAATATATTCTAAGATTGGAGTGGTGCCAGTTTGTGTCGAATGTCCTCATTTCTCACTCTGTCTTTTAGCGATATTCCTAGCATTCTGCGTAAGTATGCCATTTCAGCTATCACAAGTTTACGTTTTTCTTGTGCTGTCATTGTACATGTTTGGCATTGGTAGCACAGCTCTGGTATAATAATCGTTTTGAATAGTGTTATTTTGGTATTTAAATCTACATTTTTGTTTCTGAAGATTGATGTCATTTGTCCTAGGGCTTGGTATGCTTTACTACATCTATTGTGTATTTCTTTGCTGCTCTTGCCGTCTGTTGTTATATTACTTCCTACGTATGTGAATTCTGCCACTTGGTTAAGTCTGTTGTTTCAAATATATATCTTTCTTTTATATTCTTCCTATCTTCATTACCTCGGTCTTCTCTATATTTATCTTCATGTTAAAGGTTTGGCATGTTTGATGTAATTTATTTATTTGTTTTTTATAGTTGCTCTTCTGATGATGCCACTAGTTATTGGTCATCTGCAAATAGTAGTTCGTTTATGTTATCCTTCAGATTGTTTCCTGACATAGGCTTATCAGATCTTAGGAAACTGCATACGTGTGTAGTGTTATCCATAGCTGTGCTCTATCCACTCTGTCAACGTTTTCTCTTGGTCCGCGAAAGCCAAGTATAAGTCTTGGTTATGTTCTATCGTTCTTTCTGAAAATATATGGAATAAACGTATCTACGAGCCTGGCTCATGTATGGAGCAGACATATATACAAACCTTGCTATCATAAATAAATATAAAAACCTTGCTAACATAAATAAATATAAAAACCTTGCTAACATAAATAAATATACAAACCTTGCTAACATAAATAAATATACAAACCTTGCTATCATAAATAAATATAAAAACCTTGCTAACATAAATAAATATACAGACCTTGCTAACATAAATAAATATACAAACCTTGCTAATATAAATAAATATACAAACCTTGCTAACATAAATAAATAAGTGACTATAAATAACAGATAAATAAGATATAATAATAATAACAATAAATAACAGAAAACTTGAGTGAGAATAAATAAGAGATAATTAGAGTAACAATAAATACGAGATAGAGTAACAATAAATACGAGATAGAGTAACAATAAATACGAGATAATTAGAGTAACAATAAATACGAGATAATTAGAGCAGGGGTGGGCAAACTGCGGGCCGCATTCGGCCCGCCAGTGGATATTTTGCGGCCCTCAAACACATTTTTAAATACACGAACATTGTTAAAATATTTGCAAAACCTTTTATCCATATTAGAAAATATACTGTTATAGTATAAGTCTGTTAGAAATGTAATTTATTTCAGAAGTTATCTACATTATGTAAAACTACCTTTCTTTACAATAAAATTATTTAAATGATTACTTACCGAGAATTTTAAACAAAAACATACATAATATTATATGCGACCCTCCTATAGCTTTACAATTTTCAATGCGGCCCTCTGCACAATAAGTTTGCCCACCCCATGAGTTAGAGTAACAATAAATACGAGATAATTATAGCGACAACAAATAGAGATATCTGGAGTAACAATAAATAAGAGAGTAACAATAAATACGAGAGTAACAATAAATAAGAGAGTAACAATAAATAACTAACGTGGCAATAAATACAAGAATTAGTATAACTAATCACGACAATAAATGTGATATTATGGCATCTAGGAGAAGCGTACACGTCAGAATAAGCTAAACATAACATAATCCTTTAGAAACATCTGCCAGGGCACCCACCAGGAAGGAATATCGCACAGCAGGTGTAAACTATCCAAGGTAAACTAACTTTTAAGTGGACCAGTTGTACCGACATCAGGCAAGGACGTAGAACTTTTTTAAACACTGGAGTCATTTGTCAATGCTGCTTTAATGTAATTTATCTCACCTGTTAAAAATACAGGTAGAACGTATTTTTACCATTCGCACGTAAATTAAAATGATTTTGGAAAAATAGTTGCTCTTCACAGACATTGCAAAGCTTGAAACAGGTTAGCGAAATTTGGCTTATTAGTAAATTTATTAATAACACACTCAAACGGGCGTTATAACCAAAATGCCTTTATCAAAAGCACAATATAGCATTGTTATTGACGAATTCAATAGCGCAGGCGATTGGGAGCGCGTGATGTCGAAGTTACCGCTATTTTGTTGATCGTCCATCACATGATGATGATCACCATTTGTTACATCCACTTTTGAAAATTCAATTAGTGTTATGTCCTTGATTATGAGTTCGTAGATGGCTAATGAACCCTATTCGAGCTGTAAATGTCCTTGGACAGTTCGGACATAGAATGACCACTGTAGATCGATCTCTACCGCTATTAAGTAGTACAAATTAAGTATGTTCTGATTCCCTTCAGGGTGATCGAGGTTCTTTCATTGCTGGCTGTAGAGGTAGGTATAGTCAATAATAAAGGGAATACTCAAAGTCAGGTATCAATATCAGGTCCTCGGAACACAATCAATATGTGTCATAGCTAGGTCTTCGCAACATAATCAATATGTGTCATAGCTAGGTCTTCGGAACATAATCAATATGTGTCATAGCTAGGTCCTCGGAACACAATCAATATGTGTCATAGCTAGGTCTTCGGAACATAATCAATATGTGTCATAGCTAGGTCTTCGGAACATAATCAATATGTGTCATATTTAGGTCATCGGAACATAATCAATATGTGTCATAGCTAGGTCCTCGGAACATAACAAATATGTGTCATGACCAGGTCCGTAGGAATGTCTTGATTACAGTGGATAACAAAATAATGAGAAAAGATCAGAATGAATTAATTCGAGGAATGGATAGACTACAAATTGATACAATATATGTTGAAAAATACAATGTACATGCACAGAAGAAGGATAGAAGGAATGACATGAGAAGAGATGAGACAATTCGTCCTCACTGGAAGGAACAGAAGACCCAACAACTAACACTTGACTGTGGAACTGAGCAGGTCCCTGCAGTAGATTGTATCAAAATAATGCAAGTCTTCGAAATGACAACCCCTTAAATCGCTTTTCTTTGAAATACCACCTCAGATAATATATTTTGATTGGTGCCTCCTGATACAGCCGCCTCTCTGCATCATAGCAAAGTAAACCCTGACACTAAGCTGAAATACTTTTAGATGGCTTACGGATGGCGATCAGAGCATTTATGAGAGTGCCTCTTGTGGGATGATGCTGCTGTCTATTCAATACGTTCTTCTTTTTCAACATTCATTCTCAAACTCCCACTGCTTCCCTCCTGTAGCAGGACAATAGTCCTTCTAGATTTCTAATAGTGTGTAGTCCAAATAATGAAAATGCATTATGCAGCTTTCTATTTGTGCCAATATCAGGACAAATTCTCCTCAGCGATATTCAAAAATCAGGATACGTCTTCAATAAGGACGGGGGATTTGAACACCATCCCTTTCCTTTATTTCAGAACTGAAGCATTGTAGTCGTGGCGGAGATTCCTCATGATTGACCAACATCAAACGAATCTGGGTTGAATAGATTCGCTAGTCCGTATGAAAGGGTTTCATAGCACAGCCAATTCCGATATCAGGCAATTCTTGCCTTTCCGGAAGATTAACGGATTCAAGGGATGAAGGGTGGCGCAACGAACAAAAAAAAAACGGATTCAAGTACACACTCGTGTAGTGAAATGGTCAAAGCGCTGGATTTCCAATTAGAAGGGATGGTAACTATGTCTCCGTTTAGTCCGGTTTACCCGGCAGTAGCTTCATGGCTGGCTTGTAGTTATATATTAAATGAATTGAACCGGCATTATCACCGCCAGGAGTTAAGGCGTAGTCATTTACAGAAAGAACCGGTACTCAATTTTTAAGTCTAAATTGCCGATTTAGTAATATTGTATTAGGCTATTTTTTTGGCGCAATGTCCCCCCCCCCCCCCCAGAATAATAGAAACTTATAACTAATCACACCACATGCAGGACATTTATTTGCGAGCTTTTTCCATTTCCTTTTCCTTCATTGCAATCATTTGTTAAACATCCAGTCCAATATTTCTTCTGTGTATAGAACGGTTTGTTTTATGCCATCTTATTTCTGAAACTACACAACAATTGATGACGCGTCTATGATAGAGCACAAATTCTGCAATCAATTGTTAAACAACCAGCCCAATATTGGTCATGTATAGAACTTCAGGTGATAAATGCAAGACCGAAATTATAAATAGAATAGGACAAGCAAAAGCAGCATTCTATAAAATGTAAAATATCATATGCAACAAGTCCATATCGATGGATACTAAAAAATGTGTCCTCAAATGTTACATTGAACCAGTGCTACTCTATGGAAGTGAAGCATGGACAATAAATAAGACATCACAAAAATCATTGACGGCAGCGGGGATATGATTTATTCGAAGAATGTTACGCATTCCTTGGACAGCAAAGATAACTAATGAAAAATGTCTTAGAATGATGGATGTGAAAAGATGCATTATTGATAATATAAGTAAAAGACAGTCAACATTTGTTGGGCACATAATGAGAAAAGGAGGAATTGAGAAAATAGTGACAACAGGAAAGATAGAAGGGAAAATATCAAGGGGAATACCTAGATAACAGATATTGGACAGTTTGACTAAATGGCTTCGATTGACGACACCAACAGAGATGATGACATATATGAGAGATCGATGTACATGGAGAAATATGATCACCAACGCCATTCGGCACGGAACTTGATGATGATGATGATGATGATAGAACGGTTTGTTTTAGGTCATCTTGGGTTCCCTAAAACATGTTTTGCAGAGATGCTTTTATGGGTCAGAACTGCACACAGTACACGCAAATTGAAAACTGAAAAAAAACTGTCATCAGCTAGATCAGCCAAGATCAATGACGGAGATTATTTTTTACTGTAGGCGATATATATACACTAAAGTACACTTTCAATTGTCGGCTAACAATAAGATGACTCGGTATACCAGTGGTGAGATTAGGGTAATGTCCCTGTGTTGCCTAAGCCCTAATAGGAGCCCTAATAAAGCATAGCGACAGTTATACGTCCATGCATGTGACGTATGGATTATCTTATCCCACGGAGCGTCAATGTGACCCAGGAGTCAGGTTGAAGACGAATGTTTCCGGCCAAAAGGCGAAGAATATCACACACGCTATAAACCATGACACAACGCTATCCATTTCCGGAGTGCATCCTGCAAATATACGGGAGTTTGAGAATAGACGCACAAGAGAAAAACTAGAACAATTATATCCACAAATAAAAACAATAAGGGCAATGATATCCACAGAGAAAAAAAAAACCAGTGCATTGTTATCCACAGAGAAAACAACCAGTGCAATGATGTCCACAGAAAAAACAACAAAGGCAACAAAATCCACAAACAAAAACAACCAGGGCAATGATATCCACAAAGAATAACAACCAGGACCATTATATCCACAGAGAAAAAAACAACCATGGCAATAGTATCCACACAAAAATACTGGGACAATGATATCCACACAGAATGGAGACTGGGACAAATGAAGAGGACTTCTACTCAGAGGGTGTCTATAATTGTATAGATGACATGCTACAAAGCTTCCATAAGATATAACGACATTTCATTTACTAAGGTTTTCTGTTGAATGGGTGATTTCTCTAGTGGACCATTGGTGAGTCCTACAGACGCAACCAGATACGTGATGCCTATGTGTAGATGATGTTTACATGTGTACGCTGATTTAAAGTTTATGTAAATATTCCTAAAGAAAATCGCATGCGGTTGCGTCTGTGGGTCTCACCAATGGCTCACTAGACAAACCACCCATGCAACAGAAAACCTTAGTAGATGACATGCCTTTATGTTGAGGTTATCTTCTTATAGAAGCTTCATGGCACGTCATCTATACAATCCCGTAGTCGTAACCTTCGATAACAGTTACCATGTTGTTCCGGTAGACCGACGTTGTGGTTGAACTAGGACGGGAACGGCGTGGGTGGACGGAACAACAAAGAAACATGTCGCAAGAGTCAGAGTTGTGCCCTGATGTCGACATCTGTTTTGGCGGCATTAGACTCGAAACACCATCGAGGTGGATGGCTGCTTAACAGGGGTCGAAGCACTTATTGGAAAGCCCCACGTGCTGTGAGGCCAGTTTCTAATCAAGAAAAATAAAGAAAACTGAAAAATAACATATACAATAAACTAACACATCAACAAGTATACACTTCTGTGACACACACGCACAAACAAGCACACTAAACGAATGTCTCACATTCCAACTAGTCTGAATAATACTTCCAGAAATAAGTATGTTTGACAAGTATCCACGTCTCCATTTAATAGTTTCCTCCTTTTCACAGTCCACGATTCATGTACAACCTGATTTGATTTGCACACCATCAGTCTTTCCATAAACTGTGTTTTTAACTTCACTTAAACTTCACAATTGCACAGAGAAACAATTGGGAAAAGCTCTCAACAGAGTTCTCTTGGCATTGAGCTGGAAAAAGAAATAATTAGATCAAAGCCGGGAGTTAATAAATGAGATCTGTGCGCATATCACTCGCGCAGATCAGATGGATTACAGCGTCAACTGGGGGACATAAGGGAAAACGGGGAATTCCCTGAACTAATTAGGGATATAAATACACTTGAAATTTGACAGATTCAATGAAATATCCGGACGAAAGCGGAGTGGGTTGACTTCGTAGAGTATGACGGGTGGAAGAAATGGAGATATTTCAGAGGTAGCTTGTGTGTAGTACTAGATTGAATGCTTAGTTTGTTGTGGGGTATCCATAAATTACGTTAATAATTCTTTGCCTAATTTTGATCTCCATTTCTAGTCAACGAATGTCAAGAACCCCCCCCCCCCAGGACTCCCCCACCCAGGACACCCCACAGGACTCCCCCCTTACTGAATTATATCAAAACTTGCTCCTCCCCCAATGAAAATATATCGCGGAAAGAGTACACACAATCTGCATGATTTATTTCACAATGTGAGAAAAACATGTTAAATTCAAAAAGTTAGTTTGTATTTAAAAACTATTATGCTTGACTTGAACTTTTATCAACGCCCCTGCTTCTTGCCCACCTATCGAATGTTTTACCTCCCCTCCTTCTTGCCCACCTATCGAATGTTTTACCTCCCCTCCTTCTTGTCCACCTGTCACATGTTTTACCTCACCTCCTTCTTGTCCACCTCTCACATGTTTTACCTCACCTCCTTCTTGTCCACCTCTCACATGTTTTACCTCACCTCCTTCTTGTCCACCTCACATGTTTTACCTCCCCTCCTTCTTGTCCACCTCACATGTTTTACCTCCCCTCCTTCTTGTCCACCTGCCACATGTTTTACCTCCCCTCCTTCTTGTCCACCTCACATGTTTTACCTCCCCTCCTTCTTGTCCACCTGTCACATGTTTTACCTCACCTCTCAAAACTGTTGATGCAGTTTATGGAAAGCCCTCTGTTGTGCTGTTTTTGTTTCGTTGGTTGGTTAGTTTATTGGGTCGCTCGTTGTTTTGTTGTTTGGTTTTTCTCTGATTTATTGGTTTGTTCTCTCAATAGTTGGTTGTTGGATAGTTTGTTCCCTGGTTAGTTGGTTTGTTAGATAGTTAGTTAGTTGGTTTGTTAGTTGGTTAGTTAGTTGGTTTGTTAGAGAGTTAGTAAGTTGACTTGTTAGTTGGTTTGTTGGTTGGTTTGTTAGTTGGTTTGTTAGTTGGTATGTTAGTTGGTATGTTAGTTGGTTAGTTTGTTTGTATTTTAGTTTGTTAGTAGTTTGTTGGTTGGTTTGTTAGCTGCTTTGTTGATTAATTTATTTCCCGGTTAGCTGATTTGTTAGATGGTTTGTTATTTGGTTAGTTAATGGCTTTGTTAGTTAGTTTGTTAGTTGGTTTGTTAGTTGGTTTGTTAGTTGATTTGTTAGTTGGTTTGTTAGTTGGTTTGTAAGTTTGTTTGTTAGTTGGTTAATTATTGAATTTGTTAGTTATTTTGTTAGTTGGCTTGTTAGTTCGTTTGTTAGTTGGTTTGTTAGTTGGTTAGTTAATGGCTTTGTTAGTTAGTTTGTTAGTTAGTTTGTTAGTTGGTGTGTTAGTTGATTTGTTAGTTGGTTTGTTAGTTGGTTTGTAAGTTTGTTTGTTAGTTGGTTAATTATTGAATTTGTTAGTTATTTTGTTAGTTGGTTTGTTAGTTCGTTTGTTAGTTGGTTTGTTAGTTGGTTAGTTAGTGGCTTTGTTAGTTTGTTAGTTAGTTGGTTTGTTAGTTGGTTTGTTAGTTGGTTTGTTAGTTGGTTTGTTAGTTGGTTTGTTAGTTGGTTTGTTGGTTGATTTGTTAGTTGGTTTGTTGGTTGATTTGTTAGTTGGTTTGTTGGTTGATTTGTTAGTTGGTTTGTTAGTTGGTTTATTAGGTGGATTGTTAGTTACGTTATATGTTCTTGACGGTAGTTGGCTATAGTTAATTCTCATAAGGTTTCTAAAACTATTTTATTTGGTATTTCTCGATGTATTCTGTGCATAGTTTATGATGTATTCTGTGCATTGTCTATGATGTATTCTGTGCACTGTCCATGATGTATTCTGTGCACTGTCCATGATGTATTCTGTGCACTGTCTATGATGTATTCTGTGCACTGTCTATGATGTATTCTTACACCCATTCTTCTCCTGGTTCCATCACTTTGTATTCTATCTATTTTGGTCACCGTTGCAGCTTTTCACAGCACTTGATCTCACATGTTGTAAGTTTTCTCTGTTGTGTTTCTGTCAGTGCCCATGTCTGTCATTAATAGTCAAGTGTTGGCAAGACAATACCGTTTATCAATTATATCAGCACGCCGTATCCACAAGATTCCGGTATAAAACGTACAGACTTACTATTGAAAGCGGTTGTAAATCTAAAACCAGTTAACCCTATTCTGTACAAGCAAGTGTTCCATTACTTGATACACATCCGGCTATTCTAAAATGATTCAATAACTTGAAATAAAACACTGGGTTAGTTATGTGTTATTTATTGTCATTTCTTGTTTATTGCCACTTTAGTTGCCTCTCTTATTTATTGCTGCCTTAGTTGCCCCTCTCATTTAATGTTGATTTAGTTGCCCCTCTCATTTATTGTTGATTTAGTTGCCTCTCTTATTTATTGTTGCATCCCTTTTTTTATGTTGCCCCTCTCATGTATTGTTGATTTAATTGCCTCTCTTATTTATTGCTGCTTTAGTTGCCTCTCTTAGTTATTGTTGATTAAGTTGCCTCTCTTATTTATTGCTGCCTTAGTTGTCCCTCTCATTTATTGTTGATTTAGTTGCCCCTGTCATTTATTATTGATTTAGTTGCCTCTCTTATTTATTGCTGCCTTAGTTGCCCCTCTCATTTATTGTTGATTTAGTTGCCCCTGTCATTTATTGTTGATTTAGTTGCCCCTCTAATTTATTATTGATTTAGTTGCCTCTCTTATTTATTGTTGCCTCCCTTATTTATTGTTGCTTTTGTTGCCCCTCTCATGTATTGTTGATTTAATTGCCTCTCTTATTTATTATTGCTTTAGTTGTCTCTCTTATTTATTGTTGCATTTGTTGCCCCTCTCATTTGTTGCTGATTTAGTTGCCTCTCTAATTTAGTGTTTAATTAGTTGCTTAGTTATTTATGTTTTAATTACCTCTCTTAGTTTTTTTTGCTTTAATTGCCTCATTATATTATTATTTGTTTAGTTGCATCAATTAATTATTGTTACTTTAATTGCCTCTTTTAGTTATATTTGCTTTAATTGCCTCTATTATTTATTGTTGCTTTAGTTGCCTCTTTCAACTATTGTTGATTTAGTTGTCTTTCTTAGTTATTGTTGCTTTAGTTGTCTCTCTTATTTATTGATGCTTTAGTTGCGTTTCTCAGTTATTGTTACTTTTCTATCTCTCTTAGTCATTGTTATATTAAGCACCTCTCTTAGTTACTGTTGCTTTAGTTAACTCTCTTAGTTGCTGTTGCTTTAGTTAACTCTCTTAGTTACTGTTGCTTTAGTTAACTCTCTTAATTACTGTTGCTTTAGTTAACTCTCTTAGTTACTGTTGCTTTAGTTAACTCTCTTAGTTACTGTTGGTTTAGTTAACTCTCTTAGTTACTGTTGGTTTAGTTAACTCTCTTAGTTACTGTTGCTTTAGTTAACTCTCTTAGTTACTATTGCTTTAGTTAACTCTCTTAGTTACTGTTGCTTTAGTTAACTCTCTTAGTTACTGTTGCTTTAGTTAACTCTCTTAGTTACTGTTGCTTTAGTTAACTCTCTTAGTTACTGTTGCTTTAGTTAACTCTCTTAGTTACTGTTGCTTTAGTTAACTCTCTTAGTTACTGTTGCTTTAGTTAACTCTCTTAGTTACTGTTGCTTTAGTTAACTCTCTTAGTTACTGTTGCTTTAGTTAACTCTCTTAGTTACTGTTGCTTTAGTTAACTCTCTTAGTTACTGTTGCTTTAGTTAACTCTCTTAGTTACTGTTGCTTTAGTTAACTCTCTTAGTTACTGTTGCTTTAGTTAACTC
The DNA here is from genome assembly GCA_034231615.1 of Meghimatium bilineatum. Lineage (NCBI taxonomy): Eukaryota > Metazoa > Mollusca > Gastropoda > Stylommatophora > Philomycidae > Meghimatium > Meghimatium bilineatum. The sequence goes on along the minus strand of CM067310.1, from coordinate 5,316,089 downwards.
TCTTAGTTACTGTTGCTTTAGTTAACTGATTTCGTTATTTTAGCTTTAGTTATATATCTTAGTTATTTTTGCTGTAATAATCTCGCTAGTTATTGTTGCTTTAGTTGTCTCTCTTATTCATTCTTACTTTAATTATCTCTTTTATTTAGTGTTACTTTATTTCTCTTATTATCTCTCTCCAGCCGTCCCTCAATATTCCACTCTCCTTTCATCTTCACCCTCTTCATTCGCATCTCTCTCCATCTCACGCTCCATTCTCCTTCGTCCCCTCCCTCTCCCTTTCTATCCTTTTCTCCTTCCCCTATCTCTCTCTTTCTATTTCACGCCCAATCTTCTTTCTCTCCCCTCCTTCTCTCCCTCTCCCCTCAACATCATCAATTCTCCTACTCATCCTCTGTTACGAGTAACATTTTACCATCTGTAATCAATACTCCCCACACAAAGTTATTAGTATCCAGAAAAGGCGTGAAAGAAGCTTGTCTCGCGGGACCAGTATCACTGATTAGGTCGTAGGTCGAGTTCAAGTCATTGGACATTAGATGAAACGAGTTCTGGTGTGTACAGAATGCAATGGAAAACTATTAGCTACAGCTTTTATGAAGAAATGTCATGTTGACTCTACTGATACAAAATAACACTGAAATACAAATCAAATGTTTCTCCTCACAATGTATGGCTGTTGATTATCGTGATAATGTACAGTGTTCCGTTTTAATTAGATTTATCTTTTTTTTTATTGTGTCTAAGTGTTGGAGACAGAATACTTTTATGTATATGGGTTGTTTTTTTTACTTGCTTCATAATTTAGTTGTTTCAGAAATTATTTGAACTTTGATATCATTTTTTCTGGACGAGTTATACTGATATAGCGCAGATAAACTTCCGTCCCGAAAAACGAAAACAGGAGACCTATTGGACGCCATTGTAAAAGGTGGATAGATAGTGTATTAGAGACACTCGGAAATATAACAGCAGAAGAGGCAAATAGAAGGGCAGAAGACCGTACACTCACTCTCACATCAACACCGAAAGGTACATGAGGACAGAAAGAAGAAAAAGAAGAAGAATGCCCGTCCCTGGTTGAAAGCGAAGTGATTAGTCGAAAATACATTTACCGCTATCACCGCAGTTCATTAATTATTCACTTGCAAATATGTTGTCTTGAAGGCATGGAACATGGTCGTCTATTTGGAGCGCGGTAGTTCAAAGTGAACTTGCTTACTATGACCGACCAGGTTCGAAAGTACGTCTGGACACACACAAATTCAGGTAGTGATTTCTCACTGGACTCGATCGTTTCTCCAATTGTTCCAGCTGTAAATGGGTACCTGGTGCATGAGTTTCGGAAGGTATACACAGAAAGGAAAAATAATTGGCCACTTCACATAATAGTTGTCGCGACTTAGTCCCCGAGAAGCTATCTTCATCCCGGACGCCAGGCTGCTGCCGTGGGGCATTCCTTTATCTTTACGTCATAGTTACGTAACGGAGATTTATGCATGCAGTCTTACTCTACGAAGGAAGGCATCCCAGATTGTCAATATTTAAGGATTGCCAGGTCCGGCCAGGAGCACATCATTCCACGTCATCTAGGAGTCTGCTTCAAAAGGACAAAGTTGCAATGTCCGCAAACATGCATGTACCTCTTGATCCATGGGGATTATTTGAAACAAGAAACTCAGACAAGGTGTGATAATAATGATATATTCACAGGTGGCAGGTTGTCATAACATCCCCAACATTCTTTAGGCGTCTCCTACGACATGCATTGACAGATGACAGTAACCATATTATGTGCACCCTGAACCAGAAGTCATGACCACGGTTGCTACATGTGTCGTCAAATATACATAAGGGGGGGGGAACCAGGGTAGTGGATCAACCCCTCTCCCCTATTCCCTCAGGAAGTTAGAACGTGGTATTCAGTACTAGGAGGCCACCACCTCAGGAAGTTAGAACATGGTATTCAGTACTAGGAGGTCACCACCTCAGGAAGTACCTCAGGAAGTTAGAACGTGGTATTCAGTACTAGGAGGCCACCACCTCAGGAAGTTAGAACATGGTATTCAGTACTAGGAGGCTACCACCTCAAGAAGTTAGAACATGGTATTCAGTACTAGGAGGCCACCACCTCAGGAAGTTAGAACGTGGTATTCAGTACTAGGAGGCCACCACCTCAGGAAGTTAGAACATGGTATTCAGTACTAGGAAGCTACCACCTCAGGAAGTTAGAACATGGTATTCAGTACTAGGAGGCCACCACCTCAGGAAGTTAGAACGTGGTATTCAGTACTAGGAGGCCACCACCTCAGGAAGTTAGAACATGGTATTCAGTACTAGGAGGCCACCACCTCAGGAAGTTAGAACATGGTATTCAGTACTAGGAGGCCACCACCTCAGGAAGTTAGAACATGTTATTCAGTACTAGGAGGCCACCACCTCAGGAAGTTAGAACGTGGTATTCAGTACTAGGAGGCCACCACCTCAGGAAGTTAGAACATGGTATTCAGTACTAGGAGGCCACCACCTCAGGAAGTTAGAACATGGTATTCAGTACTAGGAGGCCACCACCTCAGGAAGTTAGAACATGGTATTCAGTACTAGGAGGCCACCACCTCAGGAAGTTAGAACATGGTATTCAGTACTAGGAGGCTACCACCTCAGGAAGTTAGAACATGATATTCAGTACTAGGAGGCATGATTCATAATCGCGTAAACCGGCAATCTCTATCTCTCTCTCTCTCTCTCTCTTTCTCCCCTTCCTCTCCCTAAAATAAAATAATATGTTTTTGCGAACAAAATATTATTAAAAGTTCCATGAAAAATAGTACACTTTAACATGTCTATTTTTGTATGTTTATTGTTGTAGTTAGTTCATCACATCCCTACCGAAGACCTATTAAGACACTGAGACTTATAGTATGTGGCGTGGTGTCTGAGTGTCTTATTGGTTGAGACAGAAGCATCTTGTCTTGAGTCTTGTTTAGAAAACTGGCCTTTAAGCACATGGGGCATTCCCATAAGTGCTCCGCCCTCTGTTCGAGCAGCTGTTCGACTCGATGGTATTTCGAGTCCAATGCTGCCGAAGCAGACGTCGACATCAGGGCATTCTCTGGCCCTTGCGACATGTTTCTTTGTTGTTCCGCCTACTCACGCAGTGCCCGTAACTAGTTCAAGCACAACGTTGGCCTGCCGGAACAACATGGTAACTGTTATCGAAGGTTACGACTACGGGATTGTATAGATAGCGTGTCATGAAGCTTCTATAAGAAGATAACCTCAATATAAAGGCATATCATCTACTAAGGTTTTTCTGTTGCATGGTTGGTTTGTGTAGGGAGCCACTAGTGAGACCCACAGACACAACTGCATGCGCGTCTTGTTGTCTTGCCCACTGTATGATCTGAAGATCTGCTCCGCAGTTGACGTTCTATGTCTTTAGATGGTGTTTTGTCTCTTCTTTATAGCACAGAGAAAATCTATTTTTATGTGTCCTACTACACGTGTTTTCAATTTAACAATATTAATAAAGTGAAATATAAAAAAGGAACGGTTATTTTTAATTAAGTAATAATATCACAAGCTGAAGTGGTTAGGAGACATCACATGGTAATCTTTGACGGAAGCGGAAACTATGGTGTCTGCCATTTTGTTAGTTCCTCTGAAGTGAAGATCTTGGTCAATGGAGCAAATGATGGTTTATTTCCCGTAATGACGCCAGCTTGGGCACCAACGTCTACAGGGAGGCCGGACAGAGTGACAGAAATACTAATTAAGACAGATGTCTCTTTCTCATTTCCTTTTTTGGGTCTTTCATCCGTTTCTGTTCCCTCAGTCCCTCGTCTAATTCCCCCCATCGCCGTCTTCCCCCGTCATCCATATGAAGACGCCAATCAGCTGTAATGAAAACGTCCTCGCCGCGTCTCCCGTTGAAACTGAGAAAGAATTATGGGAAATTAAAGATCAGCCATTTTATTGACTTCCGTGACTGACTGAAGAACGACAGCTAGCTAAGAGTAGTGTCCCCCTCACCCACTTCCCTACGGTCACCGAGCAAGGTCTGGGGTTTAATTCCTTGGTGTTGTCAATTCTGACCACGTAGTCATCCGGTAGAGTCGTGCTGTGATGAACTGTCTATAAACATTAAAAATCTTAATTTATAACCCAGTAATGGAAGTACAAATTTTATAGAAACTGACAGAATGATGGCGAGAAAAAATTATGCCAGAACAAAATCCAAACAAAGTTAAAGCCATAGATAGAAAATGGAGGCTTTGTTAAGCCCCTATAATAGTAAAGTAACCCATAGCATTTATTAATACCGTAGGGGTGTGAGATGTTAGCGATATCACATTTCAGAGGCTCTGCAAATGAGGGCGTTAGCCATCTCCTCTTCCTCGCAGTCTTTAAATGTTGGATTAATCCGGTACTCATTTAATGCTGGGTCCACCTGGGAGCCTTTGCGATCTGAAAAACATTTCCCCCTCAACTGGGGAATGAACCCAGGACCACTCATATGCGAAGCCAGTGTGCTAACCACTGCGCTACGCGGCTCCCTAATAAGCCCCTATAGAAAATGAAGGTATTTTGCACTTAAACCTACTTCTCCCCCCCCCCATCAATGGGGCCTTCGAAAAGCTCGCAGATGTGTGTTTGTATGTTTGAGAACCCTAAGAATTGCGACCGATTAGCTCTTGTTTCCTATGTGCAGTGGAGTGATTTTTCTGAGCTTTCTTTCATATTCAGGAGACTTCAGCTTTCGGCTTAGTGCACAGCTTATTTAAGAAGCCTTCTACTCAGAGGGGTCTAAGCTCGTAGAAAGAAAGGGGAGGGTTATAGGACTCAAACCACGGGGTAGGGAATCGATAAGCTCGTTTGTAGAAAGGGATGGGGGTTGTAGGACTCACCCCACCCCACCCAACGGGGACTTCTTTATTGATCATTAGTTAGTGTCCATGTCTGACATTGATAACATAATGTTTGGATGAAGATTGAATTTATTTTTCTTTTGGTTTCCATCGGGATAGATCCTTTTTTCAAAATTGGTGTAAGTTAATAATATATAACTAATTGTATTAGTTTCAAAATTGGTGTAAGTTAATAATATATAACTAATTGTATTAGTTTCAAAATTGGTGTAAGTTAATAATATATAACTAATTGTATTAGTTTCAAAATTGGTGTAAGTTAATAATATATAACTAATTGTATTAGTTTCAAAATTGGTGTAAGTTAATAATATATAACTAATTTTATTAGTTTCAAAATTGGTGTAAGTTAATAATATATAACTAATTTTATTAGTTTCAAAATTGGTGTAAGTTAATAATATATAACTAATTTTATTAGTTTCAAAATTGGTGTAAGTTAATAATATATAACTAATTTTATTAGTTTCAAAATTGGTGTAAGTTAATAATATATAACTAATTTTATTAGTTTCAAAATTGGTGTAAGTTAATAATATATAACTAATTTTATTAGTTTCAAAATTGGTGTAAGTTAATAATATATAACTAATTTTATTAGTTTCAAAATTGGTGTAAGTTAATAATATATAACTAATTTTATTAGTTTCAAAATTGGTGTAAGTTAATAATATATAACTAATTTTATTAGTTTCAAAATTGGTGTAAGTTAATAATATATAACTAATTTTATTAGTTTCAAAATTGGTGTAAGTTAATAATATATAACTAATTTTATTAGTTTCAAAATTGGTGTAAGTTAATAATATATAACTAATTGTATTAGTTTCAAAATTGGTATAAGTTAATAATATATAACTAATTGTATTAGTTTCAAAATTGGTGTAAGTTAATAATATATAACTAATTTTATTAGTTTCAAAATTGGTGTAAGTTAATAATATATAACTAATTTTATTAGTTTCAAAATTGGTGTAAGTTAATAATATATAACTAATTGTATTAGTTTCAAAATTGGTATAAGTTAATAATATATAACTAATTGTATTAGTTTCAAAATTGGTGTAAGTTAATAATATATAACTAATTGTATTAGTTTCAAAATTGGTGTAAGTTAATAATATATAACTAATTTTATTAGTTTCAAAATTGGTGTAAGTTAATAATATATAACTAATTTTATTAGTTTCAAAATTGGTGTAAGTTAATAATATATAACTAATTTTATTAGTTTCAAAATTGGTGTAAGTTAATAATATATAACTAATTTTATTAGTTTCAAAATTGGTGTAAGTTAATAATATATAACTAATTTTATTAGTTTCAAAATTGGTGTAAGTTAATAATATATAACTAATTTTATTAGTTTCAAAATTGGTGTACGTTAATAATATATAACTAATTTTATTAGTTTCAAAATTGGTGTAAGTTAATAATATATAACAAATGTTATTAGTTATTCTAAAATACATATTATGCACATACTAGCCTACACTTGTAAAACTCAGTAGATTCATTGTTATCATTACAAATCTCAAATTGTGTTACATGAGATTGATTATATTACTACAATATCGCTTTAACCACTTGACTACACGATCGCTCTAACCATATGGCTATACTATCCCTCTAACCATGTGGCTATACTACCACTCTAACCATATGGCTATACTATCCCTCTAACCATATGGCCATACTACCACTCTAACCATGTGGCTATACTACCACTCTAACCATATGGCTATACTACCACTCTAACCATATGGCTATACTACCACTCTAACCATATGACTATACTATCCCTCTAACCATATGGCTATACTACCACTCTAACCATGTGGCTATACTACCACTCTAACCATATGGCTATACTACCACTCTAACCATATGGCTATACTACCACTCTAACCATGTGGCTATACTACCACTCTAACCATATGGCTATACTACCACTCTAACCATATGGCTATACTACCACTCTAACCATATGACTATACTATCCCTCTAACCATATGGCTATACTACCACTCTAACCATGTGGCTATACTACCACTCTAACCATATGGCTATACTACCACTCTAACCATATGGCTATACTACCACTCTAACCATGTGGCTATACTACCACTCTAACCATATGGCTATACTACCACTCTAACCATATGGCTATACTACCACTCTAACCATATGGCTATACTACCACTCTAACCATATGGCTATACTACCACTCTAACCATATGGCTATACTATCCCTCTAAGCATATGGCTATACTACCACTATAACCATATGCATAGACTTTCGCTAACACCGCATGACTGTACTTGCATTCAACTACATGACTATGTAACCACTTAATTAATGTAACCACTTGACTACGCCATAAGCTTAACCACATGTATCTCTCCCAGTCTAATCATTTATATTTTTGTAGACATTTGGTCTCTCACAAACTAGACAAGTCTAACTTTCTTTGCACACGTTTACACTTCTCCGGCATGGCCACCCCTTGCCATATCTTGTTATATTCATGTACCTGTATGCTTACCTGTGTTGGATCTAGTTGATATTGTACTTGTTTATTAACACGTGAAACAGCTCTTGTGTTATCGGGAGCCAAAAGGGGAGTAAAGAATAACAACACTGTTTATGCAAGTCATGTCATGCAAGTTATAAGAAACGATTAAAGAGGCAGTGTAGGAGTTGGTTGTCCTATCCAATATAAGGTCAAAGTTACCTGGAGGTCATGCTCAAGTCGGATGTTTTAGACTGAAATCTTGTCTAGCTGTAAACCATAACCAACTCATTCTGTTCTCCCGACTATATCGTCCGTATCTAAGTGAGTTTGAATTCAATCGTGGAAACAGAAGAAGAAGATATCAACAATGGACATATATGGTGTCTATCTCCTCATGAAAAAGGGCCTAAAGGTCTCCCAATGGGCAGTCAGATCAGGCACCAGTCTACAGCATAGCCCTAATAAATGACATGCCTTTATTCTGTGGATGTTATCTTCTGAAAGCGTCATAATATTTCATCTGCTTGAAACTAGAACAAGATACAATGGAAGAACATTCACAAAATAGAGCTACATGGTGTAGTCAAAAAAGTTCTAAAATCTTCTGAAATAGAGAAATGTAGCAACAACAACGGAAGAGTAGATAGCAAGTCAAAGTACACAAAAAAAACAATCTACAGTGGTCATCCAATTGTCTAAAGACATTTGCGGCCAGAAAAGGGCTCATTAGTAATCTACGAACTCCAAATCAAGAACATAACTACATTTTAAAAGTTGACGTAACAAATGTACATCATCACTTGGGGTTGACGATCAGGAACAAATGCCGATAGGAGCCTTTATATAAGAAATTTGTTCTAGTAAAACCTTCTCATCGCATGAAAGGATACAAGAGTCATATTGCTCAATCTTTTCTGATTATCGAAACAAACAAAGAAGCGATCACATGCACACTATATATATTACAGTGACAGCACATATATTGTAGGACATTGCTATTCAATTGGCGGCCCGCGTGCAAATCCGGCCCGCGGAGGCCTAGTGAGTCGCTCGTGGATCTTTGATAAAACAGTGAAATAAAGTTATAAAAAAACTAAATGTATAAAATCATTCAATGTGTTTTTTATAAATCTGGCCCGTGATGATCCCCATTTTCTACATGTTGGCCCCCGAGTAACTATAGTTGAATAGTCCTGTTGTAGGACATAAGTATATATATATATATATATGCGTACAAGACAAACGTAACTAGTGACAGCTGAAATGGCATGCTTACGCAGAATCCTAGGAATATCGCTAAGAGACAGTGTGAGAAATGAGGACATTAGACAAAGAACCGGTACCGCCCCAATCTTGGAATATATTAAGGGACAACAGATCAAATGGTTTGCACATACAGCAGACTACCACCAGACAGCATACAGTGAAGTAAGATCTAGAGGCCGACCATGAAAACGATGGACCACCGAAATAAAAGAGGTGTCAAATTCCACATACATATATATATATATATAAATGCGTGTGTATGTGTTTGTGTGTCTATTTTCGTAGCTCTTTACAAAAAGTGTTGTTTATAGGTTTCTCGAAAGCAGCACGGAGACGGACCATATCTGGCTCCTTTATAGTTTGACTCATTTGCCACCCCGCGTCCCTCACAAAATATCTTAAAAGTTCTTCTGTGCTCCTGCACAGCGGAACAATATTTTTTATATGATTGTGTAAAATTTTTACCGCCGACAATGGCGCAATGGTCCAACGAATGTCAAAATTTGTCTTTTGGCTATTACGAGTAATATAAATTAGTATTATGTCATTTTTTGGCGTTTACTCTATTTTAATCGAAGTTTACGATTTATTGTAATGATAGCTATTGTGTCTACTATGTTTCTGTTATTTATTTTGGTTATTGAATCTATAAAATGAGCCATTTCATTAGCATATATGTCTTCCTAACGCTTAATAATGTGCACAATTAGACAAGAAAGATTACGCACCTTCATAAAAACGCAAATCAAAGCACTAACACATACCGTATCGATAGTCATGTCATTCGTGTGTCGGACACTTATTACAACGGTCAATGTTTGTTCTACGTTTGTTCTTTTCTCCATTAGACTATAAGAAATATAAGGGCATCTATTCTATTTTTGTTGTTATTATATTCTTTCCCTGGTGTTGCTTCTATTTAATTCATTACATTATAAGAATACAATTCGCATGTATTATATTATTATATCTTTTTTTGTGTTCTTGCCCGGGGACTGCTTTATTTTTTTAAATTTTTTTATAACATTATAATACAAATATTCGGATGTATTTTTTTGTTTTGGTTTTTTTCTGTCCCTGAAATTGCTTCTGTTTTTCCCCGCTACATAATAAGAAAGCTATTCGCATCTGTTGTATTTTCCTTTTTGTTTTGTCTTGCCCGGGCATTGCCTCCATTGTTTGTTTGTTTTTTTTTCGTTTTTTTTCTACATTATAAGACAAATTTTCGGATCTTTTCTATTTTATTTTTTCGTTGTATTCTCCTCCTGGCATTGCTTCTAGTATATATAAACATATTTATTTCGTTATATATACTCGGAAATCTGAAAAGTATATAATCCTATAACACAATTAGCTGTAGAAGTATTAAGATAGAATATCTTAACCGTTCCTGAAATGACTTGCCGACTCCTGGGACACAGATAACGCCGAGAACTTTATTACGGAGCCAAATCTTTTATCCAATCTTCTAAGACTAACACAGACTTCCATTTCCGGTTCCATTCATGAACTAACGCCGTCCATGTTGGCCAGATAGTAGTCAGTAAGGGCAATATTTCACAATTTGTGGCAATCTGCTTTTGGCTCTGGAACATTGCAACTGTTTTTTAGAAGATTGTCTATCAAGTGATCAGAAATGTCGAAGCCTTCAGCATCCGTGTCATGGATTATTGAAACATGAAGAAGTTAATACCCCCTGATGATATAAATATCGGTGAAATATTTTCTCTTATTTCATTTCTAGTGATGACTTCTTGTCCACATTTATTGATGGAAACTTGATCCGAATTGATTGAATATTCTAGAAGATGTCTACTTGTATTGGTGAATACTTGTTAATGTGTACATGTATAGATGGATACTTCTACATTCATTCATTCATTCATTCATTCATTCATTCATTCATTCATTCATCTTCCTTTTGCGCTGAAGTTAGCGCATAAGGCAGAGGTCAGATCTCTCCAATTCTGTCTGTTCAAAGCTATTCTCTGCAGTTCTTGAATATTATGAATATTATTTGTTTTACTTTCTCTAAGTATTGTTCTTCTGAGTGTTTCTTTTATTGGAAGGAACTGACTTCTGTTACACAAATCGGTCTGGACTTTTTAGTTTTTTAATCCAACGATCGACGGAGTGACTATACTTGTACACGCCTACACGTATTGGTCAATACTTGTACATATCTACTTGTGTTCTAGAACAAATCTTGTATTGATGAATATTGTCGATTGTCAATCCCCAGGTGGAAGCTGGTTGATAGCATCCACACTTGCCGTTAAAGGCAGTGGTGGGAGCTGTAAGTTTCTGTTAACGACCAGATGTGATGCCTGAGTCGTACTGAGTCCGTATTTGTGAAAGGTGGTCGCGATGTTATCGATCCATCTTTTTCTCGGTCTTCCCTTGGCTCTCTATTCAGATTTTCAATTTGTTATAAGCTCTCAGTGGTAACTGGCTTATGTCAATTCTCACAAGGTGACACGAAACCACTTGCATGTTGGTAGGTCTATATGCCACTAGTAAGTCATGTCATCTACTAGAAGTAAGTATACTATTTCATGTTGGTAGGTCTATATGCCACTAGTAAGTCATGTCATCTACTAGAAGTAAGTATACTATTTCATGTTGGTAGGTCTATAGGTCACTAGTAAGTCATGTCATCTACTAGAAGTATACTATTTCATGTTGGTAGATCTATATGCCACTAGTAAGTCATGTCATCTACTAGAAGTATACTATTGCATGTTGGTAGGTCTATAGGTCACTAGTAAGTCATGCCATCTACTAGAAGTATACTATTGCATGTTGGTAGGTCTATAGGTCACTAGTAAGTCATGTCATCTACTAGAAGTATACTATTGCATGGTGCTAGATCTGAAAGACCATTAGTAAGACCTATAGAGCGTCTGTATACGAATGGCTATTAAAAAATATATGTCTATGAATAAATCAAAATACACAAAGTGAGGAATATGAATTTGATTGATAGTGACGGCAGCGCCAATAGACGCCAAAAAGCCCTTTAAACAACGTAGATATCACACACAAATTAATATCTATTTTCTATACACATTACACAAAGATATTAGCTGGTTTATTCTTTATTTGACAGTTATTCGTCCTTGGATATCAACTTTGAAGCTAGAAGCCTTTTTGCGCTCACGAAATATATTTTTCTAGATTAAATAAAAAAAACTACATTAAAAGTGTGATGCCAACAAAAATGTTTGGCATTAAAAGAAAAGTAGGTACCTTTTTAAAAAAAAGACGCCCCTTAGTACCTAGTCTTGGAAATCCCGTTGTTTTACATATATATAATTGGCGTATGACGCAGGCTTCAGACGAATCATACGGTTAGAAATATTCTAAGATGATTCTTTTTCTGAGAATTGCAAACTTTAACCGTTCTCTATTACACTGTGCATAAGCCATGATGATGTTCGTCCGTCGTGATCGACGATGACCAAAAACTCAACCATAATAATAATAACAATAAATAATAAAAATAATAAAGTTAAAAGTGCGTTTTTAAATGACTAGCAAGTCCAATGCGCGCACAAAATGTTCTTTTACAGAATTGACAACAATAGAAGGTATCTGTGTGAGGTTGAGATGTTTTTTCTTTTCTACGTGTCCGCTTCTGTCTTGCAGTTTCTTGTCTGAATTCTTCCGCCGCTAGTGCTCCCGTTCTAATGCTGTAACGCCATGCTGTTCTATCCTGAGCGAGGCTCTCCCAAGCGCCTACGTCAATGTTAAGATGTTTCAAGGATGACTTGAGCGTGTCTTTGAAACGCTTTTTCTGTCCACCAGCTTTTCGAAATCCTGCCTTGAGTTCTCCATAATATATTTGTCTTGGCAAACGCGAGTTCTCCATACGTACAAGATGGCCTGCCCAGCGTGCCTGCGTCTTCATAAGTATTGTGTGGATGCTTATTGAGGTTGATTTTTCCAAGACCTCGTAGTCTGGTACTTTGTCCCACCAATGGATGTTTAGTAATTTACGTAGGCAGGTAAGATAGAAATGATTCAACTTTCTTGCCATAAGCCATACTCTTTTATGTCTTTGTGTGTGTAATTGATTGAGGTGTGTTTAACTGCTGAACTATGAAAAAAAATAAGTTTACCAGTTTCTAATATTGTTAACTTTCTTTTAACAACTCATGTGTATAATTTATCGTATGAACAACGATTTGTGTTGAAATTGTAAAGATCAACTCCGCGTTTGTCAATTAAAGAATTTAATAATAAACGAAACGGCAACCTACGGGAATATTGTACCTAGATATTTGCCAAGGATAGCCTCAATTCAAATCTTCATGTCTTATAATGTGTCACAATGTATTCTTTGAAGTAGAAGTAGTAGAGAGAGAGAGAGACCTTGAAGGAAATGGACAAATGACATCAAAAACTGTATGAAGATGTCATTGGATGAGGTGGGCAGATTGACAAAGGATAGAGTTCGGTTCAGGACATCAATTGCAAAGACATCGTTCTGGAAAAGAATATGTCACGTGATGATGATGACTAATAGAAATATACATTTTCAATCGTCCTGGTATGACATATTTCCCTGTATAAATGGCAGCGAAAATAAGCAAAAAAATGTTTTACCATGTATGTCTGTTGTTTGTGGCCAACGACTATGAATGGTGCAAGGTACGCATTTGTGATTTAAGCAACTTTATTAGAAAATCAGTAAAACACCAGCCTTCAAATCAGTATCTTTTACACAATGAGACATTTCATCAGCTGGGCAAGACACTGTTCGAGAATGTACTTTCAGAAGCTACATGACTACAAGCAGTAAAACATGAGCTTGTGTCTTCAAACAGACGACAATACTTGCCTCGGCTCATTCTATCGGTAATATTTTGTTTAAGTAAAGAGGACCTTGCATTTCGTGGACAGAGAGAGGATTAAAGTACCGCAAACATGAGCTAACATTCCGTGGACACAGAGAGGATGAAAGTACCGCAAACATGAGCTAACATTCCGTGGACACGGAGAGGATGAAAGTACCGCAAACATGAGCTAACATTCCGTGGACACAGAGAGGATGAAAGTACTGCAAACATGAGCTAACATTCCGTGAACACGAAGAGGATGAAAGTACCGCAAACATGAGCTAACATTCCGTGGACACAGAGAGGATGAAAGTACTGCAAACATGAGCTAACATTCCGTGGACACGGAGAGGATTAAAGTACCGCAAACATGAGCTAACATTCCGTGGACACAGAGAGGATGAAAGTACTGCAAACATGAGCTAACATTCTGTGGACACAGAGAGGATGAAACATGAGCTAACATTCCGTGGACACGGAGAGGATGAAAGTACCGCAAACATGACCTAACATTCCGTGGACACAGAGAGGATGAAAGTACTGCAAACATGAGCTAACATTCCGTGGACACGGAGAGGATGAAAGTACCGCAAACATGAGCTAACATTCCGTGGACACAGAGAGGATGAAAGTACTGCAAACATGAGCTAACATTCCGTGGACACGGAGAGGATGAAAGTACCGCAAACATGACCTAACATTCCGTGGACACAGAGAGGATGAAAGTACTGCAAACATGAGCTAACATTCCGTGGACACGGAGAGGATGAAAGTACCGCAAACATGAGCTAACATTCCGTGGACACAGAGAGGATGAAAGTACTGCAAACATGAGCTAACATTCCGTGGACACAGAGAGGATGAAAGTACTGCAAACATGAGCTAACATTCCGTGGACACGGAGAGGATGAAAGTACCGCAAACATGAGCTAACATTCCGTGGACACAGAGAGGATGAAAGTACTGCAAACATGAGCTAACATTCTGTGGACACAGAGAGGATGAAACATGAGCTAACATTCCGTGGACACGGAGAGGATGAAAGTACCGCAAACATGAGCTAACATTCCGTGGACACAGAGAGGATGAAAGTACTGCAAACATGAGCTAACATTCCGTGGACACGGAGAGGATGAAAGTACCGCAAACATGAGCTAACATTCCGTGGACACGGAGAGGATGAAAGTACCGCAAACATGAGCTAACATTCCGTGGACACGGAGAGGATGAAAGTACCGCAAACATGAGCTAACATTCCGTGGACACAGAGAGGATGAAAGTACCGCAAACATGAGCTAACATTCCGTGGACACAGAGAGGATGAAAGTACCGCAAACATGAGCTAACATTCGTTGCACACAGAGAGAATGAAAGTACCGCAAACATGAGCTAACATTCGCTGGACACAGAGAGGATGAAAGTACCGCAAACATGAGCTAACATTCGTTGCACACAGAGAGGATGAAAGTACCGCAAACATGAGCTAACATTCGTTGGACACAGAGAGGATGAAAGTACCGCAAACAGCGGAAATTATTTAGAATCATTAGATTTACTAGCTCAATTTTAGTTCGTTGTAATAGAATACTTCCTGCCTTCACTTCTAACATGCATTTCGCCAGACAAACAAAATGATTTAATTGAAGCAATCAATGATGTTTTAAATGGACGTATCAAATATACAATTTTAAAATAACCTCCATTTGTTTTCATTCAAGCTGAAGTGTCATGTCATGTTAGAGTTAGAGTCGTTAGAGTTAACATGTCATGAATAGATCTCAAATGAGCACAATATTTAGGTATTGTTTCAATGATAGAATAGAGCAGTGTTTAACAACCATTTCTTTTTACTATGCCCCACCTAAATCTTTCTAAAATTCTAATGCCCTATGTAATATATATATATATTTTATATTTAAAAATTGAATTGTTCCTTAAATGAAGCATAATTCGAACTTTAAAATTGTCCCTATGAACAATTTAATTGCCTCCTATGGAAGGGGGGGGGGGGGGGGGTAAACCTCACGTTGGGAAACACATGAATAGCGAAACGATGTGTTATTTTTTACGAAGTTTCCAAAAACAAAATTATTGCTGGTTTATATGAAATCATACGGAAAATTTAGCATGACAAACGAGGAAAATAGTTCAGAGACAAGGAGAGGAAAAGAGTTCAGAGACATAGCGAGGAAAGCGTAATTTTGAAGGATTTGTGAAGGAGAGCAGGAAAAGCAGACAGAATAAGTGAGAGAACGAGTTAGTGTGTGTGTTATAGAGAGAAAGAGAGAAAGAGGGGCAGAAAAAGGAAGTTAGGGCAATACGAATATAAAAGACTTAGCCTGATATTTTTGCGCGTCCTGAAGAAGGCGTTTTAGTCGAAACGTAGTGTGTTCTTGTGTTTCGTATATAGTATATCATGTTTTACTATTTGTGATTGTTTTATGTAGATATTTCCGTTTATACTAGAATTTAGCCTGTGTTACCGCAACCCACATATTTATAGCTTGTTGTGTTATCCCTGAATCTGTTGATTCCTCTCTGTGTAGAGCGGAGTCTTTTACTTGATAGAAAATACGGAGAGAAAGAGATGTGAAAGAGAAAGGCAGGATGTGAGAGAGAAAGAGAGAGTGTATGTGTGATGGGAGATAGTAGAGAGAGAGAGAAAAGAAGAGGCATGAGAAGTGGTAGAAATAGACGTTGGAAAAGAGAGGAAAGTACAAGAGAGAAGTGAGAAAGAATTGGAGCGATGCGAAAGGTGGAAAATAATAAGAGGGGTAGTGCGATGGGGAGGGGAAGGAGGAGTAGAGAAAGAGGGTAGTTGAGAGAAGGTGAGAGGAAACAGAGAAGAGTGAATGATATGATTTTGATTATTTTTTTTAAAGCAGAGAATGAGATAATGAAACAATGTGTGTAAAAGTGAAAGGGAAAGAGAAAGAGAGAAAGAGGGAAAGAGAGAGGAAGAGAGAGAAAGAGAGAGAAAGAGAGAGAGAAAGAGAGAGAAAGAGAGAAAGAAAGAGAGAGAAAGAGAGAGAAAGAAAGAGAGAGTAACACGAAAGTGAAATACTGAATACGAAGCAGATATAGAGAAATACAAAGAGAATTCAAGAGGGATGGAGGGGGAGATTCAGAAGCACAGAATAAGTGAATATTACGAAATAGAGGGAGAAGATGAGAGAGAAAGAGAGAGAGAGAGAAAGAGAGTGTGAGAGAGTTAGGACGAAACAAGCTTAAAAATATATATAGACATACCCTCACCAAAAACGGATAGAGAGTTCTTGTTTAAATTGTTACCAGTTTTAAATTTGGCAGCCCGTTCCAGTAGCACGGCCGTGAATAAGTAGACGGGCGTTGCGTCCGACCTTTTATTTTCCACTCTCGGAATCTTCAGATATCACCATCATCTGCTTCTTCATCTGCTGAGATGAGACCTGTCACGGACTCCCATCTTCGGTCTGTTTCACTCCCGATAGCCAGCGCGCATTAATTTGTGTTTATTTTCCGCTTCTGCGTCCATAAAGAAGGGCTAATCTTAAAGTGAAGTCCCCTGCGCCGTTAGAGTTAAATGCCGATTCCCCGGGCCTGGGTTTCGATAAGCGGCCAAATAGCGCATACGTCACGACGCGTGTTTGCACGCCGCAGTACGCATGCTCAGTTCTGTTCATTTCCGAGTCAGCCATGTCAATCTCATGCCACGACCTCGTGCGCTGATTGCTATGATGATTGCGAGACCCGTTGCTGCTTCATTTAGCCACCCCTTAAGGATTTTCTCTGATTTTCTAACTGTCCCAACTAATACGACCCTATTTCCAAAATGTCTTTAGCCTTTTCATTTCACTTCTCCCCTCACCGGTCTTTTAACTTTATTTTTTTTTTCTTCTGGCACCGTCGAAGCTGGAAAGAAAAACTTGGAAGAAAACCTCTTTAAGAAATGACAAAGCTTTGACGCAGTGTGGTCAGATCCCCACAGAATAACTCTGTGATTAATGGGTTAAGTATAATTAATTGAGGTATTTGAAACCAGGCTGAAGAACGTGAGGAAACTGTTCCAATTGGCTTTCTTTACAGTTTCAATCACTGGACGAGGGACAGACGAGGGTTAAAACGATGGAATTAACGCAGAGATAAAATAGTGGGAGTTTGACAGAATGAAACAAGGAAAAAGTGGGGTGATGTAACGAGAAACATTTGTTAAAACAAACAGCAAAACAGGTCTAAGAGAATAGTTAGATTAAATAAGAAAAGAAGACAGGGAATAGGAAACCAGAAGTTGTTCTTGAAAGAAATCAAGTATCAAATTGATACAGCTTTATACAGGATATAAATGTAGGTTTATACCGAATGTATGCAGTTGTCTCATCATCATCCTCAAGTGCCGTCTCCGCAACGAAGGTTTGCTGCAACGTATCTCCAACATCCCCTGTCTCTTGTCTTGGTGGTGTACTCTGCTAGACTGTAACCTGTCCATCGTGTGATGTTACTCTCCGACTTGTATCTCGGCCTACTTCGTGCTCGCTTCCCTTTGACTTTACCCTCAAGTAAGGTCTTCAATAAGGTGTCATGTCTTTTAATGTGTCCAAAATATTTTATTTGCCTGATCTTTATTTCTCTTAGTAGTTCTTTCTTCATATTAAGTGTTTTTAGCACCTCTTTATTTGTTTTCTTCTCTTTCCATGATGTTCTCCCTATTCTTCTATATACCCACATCTCAAAGGCATCAATTCTGTCTTCTAATTGTTTATTTAGTGTCCATGTTTCTGAGCCATACATTAATGTCGTCTACCGAATTTAAAAGTGGTTTTACTGAGGATGTGTAGTTTTATAAGGATATAAAAGTGGGTTTTCTGAAGATGTGTAGTTTTATGCAGGATATAAAAGTGGGTTTACTGAAGATGTGTAGTTTTATTCAGGATATAAAAGTGGGTTTTCTGAAGATGTGTAGTTTTATGCAGGATATAAAAGTGGGTTTTCTGAAGATGTGTAGTTTTATGCAGGATATAAAAGTGGGTTTACTGAAGATGTGTAGTTTTATGCAGGATATAAAAGTGGGTTTACTGAAGATGTGTAGTTTTATGCAGGATATAAAAGTGGGTTTACTGAAGATGTGTAGTTTTATGCAGGATATAAAAGTGGGTTTACTGAAGATGTGTAGTTTTATGCAGGATATAAAAGTGGGTTTGCTGAAGATGTGTAGTTTTATGCAGGATATAAAAGTGGGTTTGCTGAAGATGTGTAGTTTTATGCAGGATATAAAAGTGGGTTTACTGAAGATGTGTAGTTTTATGCAGGATATAAAAGTGGGTTTACTGAAGATGTGTAGTTTTATGCAGGATATAAAAGTGGGTTTACTGAAGATGTGTAGTTTTATGCAGGATATAAAAGTGGGTTTACTGAAGATGTGTAGTTTTATGCAGGATATAAAAGTGGGTTTACTGAAGATGTGTAGTTTTATGCAGGATATAAAAGTGGGTTTACTGAAGATGTGTAGTTTTATGCAGGATATAAAAGTGGGTTTACTGAAGATGTGTAGTTTTGTGCAGGATATAAAAGCAGACTTATTGAAGATATGATGTTTCATCATCATCATCATCATCATCATGTGGCATATACTTTCCAGGACGTAGTTTTCTTTATGAACCTTCTGTACACCTTGCAATCTATGGCAAGTTAACAGGCCTCCTCTAGGGACATGTATAAGCAATAAGATATATCATTTGTCCATCGTCGTTTTGGGCGGGCTCCTCCTCTACTGCGTTTTACCCTACCTTATGCTAAAAGTCTTTCCATGCTATTATGTCTCTTTCAATCAATCAATCAATCAATCAATCAATCAAGTGCCATGCCGACTGGCGTAGGCGATCATGTTTCTCCACGACTCTCTGTCTCTTGCGTTGTCAATAAGCTCGGTTGGTGAGCTTCTACCGTGCCACGATACAAGCCCATCTAGTAACTTTTCTCTTTGTCGACCTCTATCTCTTTTCCCTGTGATCTTTCCAGTGGTTATTAAGTGTTCAAACTGTGTTCTTCTCAGCACATTCCCTAGAAACCTTGACTTTCTTCCCCTAATGTTTGATATGATTTATCTTTTTACGCCAGCATCAATGAGAACCTCTGCATTAATTTTCTTGGCTGTCCATGGTATTTTCATCATTCTTCTCAGAAACCACATCTCTGTAGCCTTCAATTCTCTTTGAATTTTCTTGTTTATAGTCCATGCTTCACATCCATACAAAAGAATCGGTTCGATATAACATCTCAGCATCCGAATTCAGGTCTGCATTGATAGACTTCCATTGCAAAAAAATGGTTCTCATGTTTTGGAATGCTGAACCCTATGTCACTATAGATGACACACAAAGTACAGCTGTCTTCTTATGATGTTACTTAGAAGCTAACACTCTTCGGCAGTTAATGATTGTATTACTTCTTTGTTAGTCTTTTTTCTTGTACATGATGTTACATAGAAGCTAACACTCTTCGGCAGTTAATGATTGTATTACTTCTTTGTTAGTCTTTTTTCTTGTACATGATGTTACTTAGAAGCTAACACTCTTCGGCAGTTAATGATTGTATTACTTCTTTGTTAGTCTTTTTTCTTGTACATGATGTTACATAGAAGCTAACACTTCGGCAGTTAATGATTGTATTACTTCTTTGTTAGTATTTTTTCTTGTACATGATGTTACATAGAAGCTAACACTCTTCGGCAGTTAATGATTGTATTACTTCTTTGTTAGTCTTTTTTCTTGTACATGATGTTACTTAGAAGCTAACACTCTTCGGCAGTTAATGATTGTATTACTTCTTTGTTAGTCTTTTTTCTTGTACATGATGTTACTTAGAAGATAACACTCTTCGGCAGTTAATGATTGTATTACTTCTTTGTTAGTCTTTTTTCTTGTACATGATGTTACTTAGAAGCTAACACTCTTCGGCAGTTAATGATTGTATCACTTCTTTGTTAGTCTTTTTTCTTGTACATGATGTTACTTAGAAGCTAACACTCTTCAGCAGTTAATGATTGTATTACTTTTTTGTTAGTCTTTTTTCTTGTACATGATGTTACATAGAAGCTAACACTCTTCGGCAGTTAATGATTGTATTACTTCTTTGTTAGTCTTTTTTCTTGTACATGATGTTACTTAGAAGCTAACACTCTTCGGCAGTTAATGATTGTATTACTTCTTTGTTAGTCTTTTTTCTTGTACATGATGTTACTTAGAAGCTAACACTCTTCGGCAGTTAATGATTGTATTACTTCTTTGTTAGTCTTTTTTCTTGTACATGATGTTACTTAGAAGCTAACACTCTTCGGCAGTTAATGATTGTATTACTTCTTTGTTAGTCTTTTTTCTTGTACATGATGTTACTTAGAAGATAACACTCTTCGGCAGTTAATGATTGTATTACTTCTTTGTTAGACTTTTTTCTTGTACATGATGTTACTTAGAAGCTAACACTCTTCGGCAGTTAATGATTGTATCACTTCTTTGTTAGTCTTTTTTCTTGTACATGATGTTACTTAGAAGCTAACACTCTTCGGCAGTTAATGATTGTATTACTTCTTTGTTAGTCTTTTTTCTTGTACATGATGTTACTTAGAAGCTAACACTCTTCGGCAGTTAATGATTGTATTACTTCTTTGTTAGTCTTTTTTCTTGTACATGATGTTACTTAGAAGATAACACTCTTCGGCAGTTAATGATTGTATTACTTCTTTGTTAGTCTTTTTTCTTGTACATGATGTTACTTAGAAGATAACACTCTTCGGCAGTTAATGATTGTATTACTTCTTTGTTAGTCTTTTTTCTTGTACATGATGTTACATAGAAGCTAACACTCTGTGGCAGTTAATGATTGTATTACTTCTTTGTTAGTCTTTTTTCTTGTACATGATGTTACTTAGAAGATAACACTCTTCGGCAGTTAATGATTGTATTACTTCTTTGTTAGTATTTTTTCTTGTACATGATGTTACTTAGAAGATAACACTCTTCGGCAGTTAATGATTGTATTACTTCTTTGTTAGTCTTTTTTCTTGTACATGATGTTACTTAGAAGATAACACTCTTCGGCAGTTAATGATTGTATTACTTCTTTGTTAGTCTTTTTTCTTGTACATGATGTTACATAGAAGCTAACACTCTTTGGCAGTTAATGATTGTATTACTTCTTTGTTAGTCTTTTTTCTTGTACATGATGTTACATAGAAGCTAACACTCTTCGGCAGTTAATGATTGTATTACTTCTTTGTTAGTCTTTTTTCTTGTACATGCACATATTTTCTGTAACATCTCAATTCGAAGGCGGCAATTTATTTGCCACTGTTTTGTTTAACGTCGAAACCTCATAGCCGTATATTGCCACAGGAAATACGTCCAAGCCTCACAGCCGTATATTGCCACAGAGAATACGTCGAATCCTCACAGCCGTATATTGCTACAGAGAATACGTCCAAGCCTCACAACCGTATATTGCCACAGAGAATACGTCGAATCCTCACAGCCGTATATTGCCACAGAGAATACGTCCAAGCCTCACGGCCGTATATTGCCACAGAGAATACGTCCAAGCCTCACAGCCGTATATTGCCACAGAGAATACGTCCAAGCCTCACAGCCGTATATTGCCACAGGGAATACGCATGTTCTTATCATGCACATTTTTACTTTGCTGCTGATACCCTGCCAGAGATTTTTCATTTGGACAAGTTTTGAAAACGCCATTGCCATCCTTCTCTTAATTTCTACTGTGGTGTCCCATGATCTATCTATTTTTGTACACAAATTATAATCGAAACTTGATAACTTTTTCAGTTCATAGATATCAATCTGTGGCGAAGTGGTACATAGCGCGTCTGTGACGGCAAAGGTACCGAGTTCGATCCTACCACAGGCAATTGTGCATCCGGACCGTTCAGAAAGCAATGGCAACCTACTGAACGTATTTATATTGCCTAGAAAATCACCACAGCCAACAAATGCTGGGTTGATAACTACGTCCTGGATAGGATATGCTACCAATTTTTTTTTTTTAGCATATCAATTAATATATCAAAACGATATCAATTATTATTTTAGATTGATATTCTACTTTAACAGTTGGGATAAATTTAGATTTCTTCACATTTAGGAACATATTTTGTTCTTTTCTGTGTTTATTTGTTGATAAAACATTTCTTTTATACCGCTTGCGTGTGTTGTTAAGAGGACTTTATCGCCTGCGTATCTGATTTCTGGGATTTGCTGATCTCAGATAGTTAGAGGTTGAAAATCTCTGTTGTGTGTCTTATCTTGCTTTACATTTCTCATTATTTTTTCCGCATATATTGTTAAACAGGCATGAGGATAGTATGCATCCTTGTCTAACTCCTTTCTGTTAGTTAAACCGCTATTATGTGTTTCCATCTAATTTCACTGCTGCTTCTTGTTCTTGATGCAGAATTGCAAAAAAATTAATGAGATGTGGGTTGCCGGAAAATTCATGTCGGTCATAATTTGTCACATTTGGTGGTGTTGTAAACAAGCGAGGAACAAAACGATCTGAAGGAAAACTTAAACGAACAGCTATTTACAGACGACCATTCACTAGTGGCATCATCAGAAGAGCAACTACAACGATACATATATTACATCAAACATGTCAAACCTTTAACATGAAGATAAATATAGAAAATACCGAAGTAATGAAGAAAGGAAGAACAGAAAGAAATGTCCATAAATATATATATTGGAAATAACAGACTTAAACAAGTGACAGAATTCATATACCTAGCAAGTAATATAACAACAGACCGCAAGAGCAGCAAAGAAATACACAAGAGATGTAGTAAAGCATATCAAGCCCTAGGGCAAATGAAACCAATCTTCAGAAACAAAAAATATAGATTTAAACACATAAATAACACTATGCAAAATAACACTATTTAAAACTACTATTAAGCCACAGCTGTGCCTCCAATGCAGGGGTTCACATCAAAATTGTGACTCAACAACGCACTCGTACTGGGGTTGTAGTAAAAAAAAAAAATGAATTTATTTTCCTTTTGCGCTGAAATTAGCACATAGGGCAGAGGTCAGATCTCTCCAATTATGTCTGTTCAAAACTATTCTGTGCCGTTCTTGAATAGTATGAATATTGATTGTTTTAATTTCTCTAAGTATTGTTCTTCTGAGTGTTTCTTTTAGTCTACCCCTTGCTCTTTTACCTGTAGGTATCCATTCAAGAGATTGGTGGTGTATTATGTTGACCAATCTCTTGAATGAATACATTGTTAATTTTTGTTCTCATTTTTCTATGTGCATTCTAAAACTCCTGCAATTGAGCAGAATATAGCCCAGAGAGCGGGTTGTATCGTGGTTTATAGGTTAGATACGATAACTTCTCCTTTCTCGGTATTTCTTCTGTATCACATTTACTATCTGTATGAAGAGGGCCAACTCAGGTACAATAAAACCTACTTAGTCGTCTCTTCCGACATATATGACGGATAACAGTAGAGATATGCTTTACTCCCATTTGGAACTTCATCAATACACGGTCATTAAACTTTACAACAGTAAGAAATGAAAATAAAACAAATCCAACCGCCACAATTTGAGCAAGGAAACACTGCAAATTTACTTGTGGACATAAGTGTCAAACTAAAAGAGAGCCCGGAGGTGATAGAAAATATGCAACCACTTAACTGTCATATGATTGGATGCCTGGACACAAGATGGTGCAACATGTCACCTACAGAATATATTACTTCTCCTAACACAGAATATATTACTTCTCCTAACACAGAATATATTACTTCTCCTAACACAGAATATATTACTTCTCCTAACACAGAATATATTACTTTTCCTAACACAGAATATATTACTTCTCCTAACACAGAATATATTACTTCTCCTAACACAGAATATATTACTTCTCCTAACACAGAATATATTACTTCTCCTAACACAGAATATATTATTTCTCCTAACACAGAATGCATTACTTTCCTAACACAGAATATATTACTTCTCATAAAACAGAATATATTACTTCTCCTAACACAGAATATATTACTTCTCCTAACACAGAATATATTACTTCTCCTATCACAGAATATATTACTTCTCCTAACACAGAATATATTACTTCTCCTAACACAGAATATATTATTTCTCCTAACACAGAATATATTACTTCTCCTAACACAGAATATATTACTTCTCCTAACACAGAATGCATTACTTCTCGTGCATATATACTACTATTTATCATAGCATAGATTAATACTTCGTATATTACAGAACACAAACTTTCATAACACAGAATATATTACCTTCATAATAAAGAATACTGTTTGTTAATATTTTCATTTAGATTTGTGAACTATCAGATTAAAAAATCGATAGGTTTGCTTCGATCTTCGCACTACGCACTGAGAGCACACTCTCCTCCCCAACGTCTCCCAAGGTCATTCAATGGTGGCGGGGGCGGAGATGTGATTTCAGTGTGTAGTGGACAGATCGTTAGATCCGTCAGTATTATTAGATATTGTGAAATACGTCTGTATCGATATTTCGTTTTGTTAAATAATGTACGTGTTTATTTAGTTAAAAATCTGATCACATCCCCCCGTAATGAACCCAAGTAAGAAATAACGAGAACATATGCAGTGACCATGATCATTTTTTCATAGGCGAAAGGTTGTCAACATATCCCCCTAACTTAATAGTCCCCTCACCCTCATATTCTATCACACAATAAATATCTGTAGAAGTTCTGGAAAAATTTAATAACAAAATATAATGGGAATCTTCTTCTTCTTCTGTGATCAGATTCCTATACTCAGAAGTCTATACAGGTAGGAGGGCTGCCTCAATGTCTTCAGCGGGGAATCATTACGACTGTCCCAGAACTCCACTTCCAGTTCTGTCTCTTTGGGACATGATTTAATCCTTAGTCACAAGCGTGTGGACTATGGGAAATGTGTTTTGGAGTCTGGGGACTCTGTAGACATGGAAATTGGTCAGTATCTTCTTCTTCTTCTTCTGCGTTCGTTCTCAAACTCCTGAATATTAGCAGGATGTAGCCCGGAGAACGGAATGCGTTGTGTAATGTTGTACAGAATTGCTGCGATATCTGCGCCTTTCGGCCGGACACATCCGACTTCAGCATGGCTTTGGGTCACTGGCAACATACGGGCGAATTGGTCAGTGTGAACAACCTTTATTTTGTGGAGATACACTTGTAATTTATAATGTCATGTGCGGAGGATAAATATTATGGTTTGTTGTGTTGTGTTTTGTTGTGTTTTGTTGTGTTCAGCTTTGAGATGGTGATCTTGTGGACAGTTTCTGTCTCTTCATAGACTCCATGTATGTTTATATTTTCTTTTGATGAGTGTTGTTGATTCAGTCAGTGACATTTATGTGATGGAAACAATCTTTAATTAGTTTGATTGGCTTTCAACACAAACAAGAAATTCAATTTAAAACTCCACAAGATCTATTGTGGAACAATGTTTACAAACTGGTGGGGTTTCGCTTGTGCCTAAGTGATAACATTTGCACCTCTATATAACAATCAATAAAAGGTAACACTACTGTAAAACTCTGTAGAAAATATCATTTATGTAGGAAACCAATAATAAAGTCTTAAACAACAACAAAGAACTCACTATTATTGTGGGATGCTCATGTGAAATATTCACCTGCACACATTCACATTTCGCCCGGTCACGTTTGTGTGTCATTTCTACTCATATCACAGAACGTGGGGCATTCCCATAAGTGCTCCGCCCTCTGTTCCAGCAGCCATTCGACTCGATGTTGTTTCGAGTCTAATATTGCCGAAACAGATGTCGACATCAGGGCACAACTCTGGCCCTTGCGACAGGTGACTTTGTTGTTTCGCACACCCACGCCGTGCCCGTAACTAGTTCAAGCACAACGTCGGCCTCTCGGAACAACATGGTAACTGTTATCGTAGGCTACAACTACGGGTTATCATGTGCTGTTTAATTCTACCTAATTACAGCAACAGTCTATGTTTTCTATTTGAAATTAGACTTTTCTGTCAAGTCAAGATTGTGACCATGTAAAACGTTTCTCATATTGTTCAGATCAGATTTACCGATTTGACCACTGATGTTGTAGTTCGTCTGATCACTGATTGATCTGAAATCTCACCAGGTGATATTCTCAATAATGTTGGAAACGTCTGAACGATCATACACGAAAACATAAGCCAAATGGGTATATTAACATATACATATATATGTTTAAACAGATATATGACAGATATATGTACATAGAAAAACGGAGAGTGAAAGACATACCGATAGATAAATAGAAAGAAAACTTGATAAAACTTTAGTTGCTGCATATTGTCCTGTGAAGGAGTGCAGAGCGGCTTTCTAAGGGCTACGGAAATAAAGGCCGCCTTGCCACAGCAGACGCCGCGACATGTACAGGAATGAGTTTCACTGTTCCTCTGAAAGAAAAATCCTGTCTCAACAGTGGATTGAACCTAGGACTTCAAGGTGTGAACGGTGTGCTCACCACATGGTCATACGCTCTACATATGGACTTATATCCGTAAACAGATACATGAATAGACAGCTAGATAGAGAGATAGATAGACAGACAGGCACACAGGCAGACAGACGGACAGATAGAAATATATATTTAGATAGACAGACAGACAGAGATACATACATACAGACAGAAAGATAGATAGACAGACAGTGACAGACAGACAGAGACAGATAGAGGCAGAAAGATAGCTAGAATAGATAGATAGAGAGATAGATAGATAGATAGATAGATAGATAGATAGATAGATAGATAGATATATAGATAGATAGATATATAGATATATAGATAGATAGATAGATAGATAGATAGATAGATATATAGATAGATAGATAGATAGATAGATAGATAGATAGATAGATAGATAGATAGATAGATAGATAGATAGATAGATAGATAGATAGATAGATAGATAGATAGATAGATAGATAGATAGATAGATAGATAGACATGCAGATACAGACATACAGACGGACGGATATATAAGATAGATAAGATAAGATAGGATAGGATAGGATAGGATAGGATAGGATAGGATAGGATAGGATAGGATAGGATAGGATAGGATAGGATAGGATAGGATAGGATAGGATAGGATAAGATAGGATAAGATAAGATAAGATAAGATAAGATAAGATAAGATAAGATAAGATAAGATAAGATAAGATAAGATAAGATAAGATAAGATAAGATAAGATAAGATAAGATAAGATAAGATAAGATAAGATAAGATAAGATAAGATAAGATAAGATAAGATAAGATAAGATAAGATAAGATAAGATAAGATAAGATAAGATAAGATAAGATAAGATAAGATAAGATAAGATAGATAGATAGATAGATAGATAGATAGATAGATAGATAGATAGATAGATAGATAGATAGATAGATAGATAGATAGATAGATAGATAAAGGTGAAAAAAATTCTTGATGTTACCCGTATTAAAACATCGACAAACTTTGCTTACAACGTGGACACTCAGAAAACTCGAGCAGGAAATTCACACCAAGATCTTGTTAATCATCTGCCATTCATTTGCTCCGCCTCCCAATCACACAACGTCACACTTCTTGTGTCACGTGTTTCTATTGGTGGGATAGCAATCGATCAGGGAGTGAGTACACAAATCTCCGACGTTGCTTGGCACAGCTAGAAGACCCTGTATAACGGCAGTAGTCATTTCACCGAAAACAAACTCGTGAGATCTTCTACACAACCAGCCTGTTCTACAGTTTTCTAGTTAAGGGTTTCATACAAAAAATGAAATCATATTTAATTGATGGATAACACGTTCCAGGGACATATACATTGAAATCGTCGACAATATAAGGTCTATATGCTTATCATCATACAGTACCGTCTCCACAAAGAAAGGTTGGCTGAACGATTTTTAAAAATCCCCTGTCTCTTGCCTAGGTGGTGCGCTCTGCTAGGCTGTAATATATCTATCCCGTGATGTTTCTCCCGAACCTGTATCTCTGCCTACCTCTTGCTCGCTTCCCCACAACTCTAACCTCAAATAAGAACTTCAACAAGGGGTCATTTCTTGTAATTAACCATCAAATTACCAGGATGTTTTAGTAGTTGTAACCGGTGGGGTCCATATGGACACCACTACTTAATTTAAATCTTCTTCGTCTTCTGCGTTCGTTCTCAAACTCCTGCAGATTAACAGGATGTTGTCCGGAGAGTGGAATGCGTTGTGTCATGGTATGCGTTGTGTCATGGTTTACAGCATTGCTACGATAACTGCGCCTTTCGGCTTGACACATCCGACTTCAGCATGGCTTTGGGTCACTGACCCTATATGGGATGGGGCAAACAACTCCATCCCATAACCTCCTTAGTCGCCTTTTACGATGTGCGTGGAAGGTAAACAGTGTTGCTATTCTGTGCTCCCCTTTCGGACCCGTCAAAACACGGGCGATGGGCACACTGATTGGATATACAGAGATAAGACTGTGCCTTTCTTTTGCTATGTGGAGAATATCTTGATTTTCACATGGGGTATGCTTAAGAACTTCCAAAACTAACATAGAGTTTGTATAAATAATTTTATGTCTGATGGCTTTTGTGTCATGAGATCAAACTGTTCGTGAATTAACTAAACTGCTGTCTGATGGCCTCAGACTCTGTTTCACAATTTAAGCAGTTTTCACCACAAGAGTCACAGAACACTGATCCATCAGTGTAGGACTTGATTGCTGATGATGGTAGCTGTTTATAGTTTCTAGGGCACATGGGCTCAGAATTGTTGGTAGTGTTCCCTTATTGGCTGTTTCATCCAGTAATTTTGTTTAGGTAGTTGTTTGGTGCAGGTTCTCCCACGGGGCTGGTCTGTGGTATTTGTTTTCTTGTTCTCTCTCTTGTGGTAGATGGTGTTTCTCTTGCGGAAGAAGGTGTTTATCTTGTGGTAGATGGTGTTTCTCTTGTGGTAGATGGTGTTTCTCTTGTGGTAGATGGTGTTTCTTTTGTGGTAGATGGTGTTTCTCTTGTGGTAGATGGTGTTTCTTTTGTGGTAGATGGTGTTTCTCTTGTGGTAGATAGTGTTTGTTAGCTTCCTCTCCGGATATATCCAGTAGACACAGTTGTTTTAGTTGGTTGGTTGGTTGCTGATCCAGCGGTTCATGAGCTCATGCCCTTTGACCTAATGCCATTAGATGGCATTATATTGCTGGGAAGTCTGTGGATTTTCGGCCCATCCCGGAACAGAGCCAGAGAATAACTATCACACCTCCAGGAAGGTATGTTTCAACCTATGCACTGCTCCGAGCCACTGTAGCCAAGATAGGGTTCACTGTGCTCATTTCCCACAACCAATTGACTACTGGTTATGCCGAGCTTCTCTATTGCTCCAGGCATCAACCAAATGTTCAAGTCAAAAGGATTGTCACGTCCTGAGTCACTATGCCTCTATGATGGGTTTCAGCCATAGGTAAAAGCAGTCAGTTTCCTCCTCCCGAGTGTTGCACAGTACATCTTTGGCTCCCTCCCAACCACAGAGAGTGCATACATATATATTCAGGTAAAAATGAAACACATGTCAACAGCAAAATAAAAGCATAATTGTATAGATGACGTGCCATGAAGCTTCTCTAAGAAGATAACCTCAATATAACTACTAAGTGTCATGTCATCTACTAAGGTTTTCTGTTGCATGGGTGGTATGTCTAGTGGGTCATTGGTGAGACCCACAGATGCAACCACATGCGTAGTTGTTTTAGTCTTTTAGTTTATTTCAAAGTGTAAACAAGTATTTTATTTGGATGACCATTCTTTTTTCTCTTCTACCTTTCCACCGCTTCCGTCAGTGCTGTTTTCCGTCTAATATCCAGCGGTTCTACATCTATCGCACATACTGCTGTGGGTATTGATCGCATCCCTTCACAGATTAGTCTCAGAGTTTGGTTCTGCGTCCTATTCAGGGATAAGATTGTAGTACTGCTCACAATGGTCTGAAGAGGAAGGCTATAATCCATTACTGATCTCACATAGCCAAAATACAGTTGATGGAGATTCTTTGTGTCTGCTCCCCAGTTTGTACTAGTTAGTCTCTTAATTCGGTTCAGGCGTTTACTAGTTAGTCCTCGTAGATTTTCTGTGTGGTCTTTGAGTGTTAGTTGTCTGTCATAATATTATGTATTTGAATTTACGAACACAACAGAAAGGTCAACGTAAACAATATTTTGCGATTAGCTCAATGAAAGATATATGTTCGACATTAACAAAAGACAAGGAGAAAGAATAATAACACTGTTAAATCAGAGCAAACGTCGATTGAAATAAACAATATTAATTCATACCGTTAAGAGCTATTATTAGTTGTTTACATTTATTTGAACTTTGTGCAGCCATCTGTGGTAAAGAATTAACAAATCATATCAATAGTCAGCTTTGTCGGGCAACAAGAGAAATTTTAAGATTGTAGAGACTCAGTAATCTACATTATATATATATATAAATGCATAAATAAAGATGTATTTATAAAGACCTCGATGTTTTGGTTCGTTTAGCTTTGGTTTAGTTTTTCATTTGTCTTTGGATAATGATGCCTATAGTATTTTTGTGAAAATAAATTATGTAATACCTTCAGCATAAAATCCCATCATAGTAAATGAAGTCGTCTACACAAAAAAAAGTAGAATTGGACAATCTCACTGCAAATTTCCAACGCTGCATCAGAAAAACCCGCCACCCAAGTCGATCAATGAAAGCGTTTTCTTCACGCCGCAACCCTGTTCCGGTTATCCCCCTTGTGTTTTGTAAACAAAGTGTCAGTCAGAAATTGTTCCAGATTCCAACTGAGTTTGAAGAATGTTTTAATCCACTTTCTTCTTTTGATGTTTGCAGTAGTTCTTTCTCTTAATTGTCACTTGATAAATCATCCCAGGCTCGTTTAGAGATTACGGTAGTCAAATGAAAACCGATACCTGTAATAATTAAATACAGGTAAAACATTGAAAACTTATTTTTATATTCACAAGCGAATAGTGACTTAATGCAGAGAGCTAAACAAATTCTAGTGGAAAAGAACTAAAGAGACTGCGCAGGAGATTGATATGATATGATGTAAGACGTTAGTTGTTAGGTCATCACCACCTCCGTATACGTCCTGGATAGGTTAGCTGATTTGAGTGTAACCCTCATGTCATATGACATATTCTCTCCAGAACAGTTTCCCCAATGAACTCTCTGAACCCCGTTCTGTCTTAGGCGATGCGACTTGTATTTTCTAACGATTTTTCAGTCACTTTTACACGATAATTGACGATCCACAGTTCGCTGTTGGTTGACAAAAAAATTCGTCAAAATCCACAGTAGCTATTATAAGCCTACATGAACTATTATAATAAGCCCATAAAAGCTATTATTTCCTGCGACGCTGCATTTCAAGCCCATTTTCTTTATTCCTTAGGGAAAACAACACAGATATGTGTTGAAGCAGAATACTAAATATACTAAGGACATCAACAGAAACAAGTGACGTTTCGACGAATAAAGTTCTTCATCAGGATAAAAACAAATAACCAGAAATAAATATTAGAAACGGAGAATCGCGATGGAATAAATGAGCAAATGAAGATAGTAATGAAGATAAGATGAGAGAACGAGAAAAGGAAGGAAAAAAAGATAAATGCGCAAGAACAGACGAGAGAGTAAAAGGAAAAGCAGAAAAGTAAGTATAATCAAAGAATAACAAATCAAAGTAATATCAAAGAAAAAAACTACTTTATGTTCTACTTATTTTGCTACAACGCTCACTAAATACCCCTATTTCTTTCCTCTCATTACTCTGTGATGCACCAGCCCTCACATCTTTAGTATGTTATGTATTTCCCTAACACTGAGGATTTGTCCTTTATTCTTGACATGGAAATGGACCAATGACCCTAGTTAATTTAACTTATACGTGTTCTTTAATCCAAGTATATAAAATGTTTGCCAGATTTATTGATCTACCGAAAGATACAGTCTTAGTGCAGACCAGCCAATCTGCTCTTTCGTGTCCCTGAACACCCACACCGAAAGATACAGTCTTAGTGCAGACCAGCCAATCTGCTCTTTCGTTGCCCTGAACACCCACACCGAAAGATACAGTCTTAGTGCAGACCAGCCAATCTGCTCTTTCGTTGCCCTGAACACCCACACCGAAAGATACAGTCTTAGTGCAGACCAGCCAATCTGCTCTTTCGTTGCCCTGAACACCCACACCGAAAGATACAGTCTTAGTGCAGACCAGCCAATCTGCTCTTTCGTTGCCCTGAACACCCACACCGAAAGATACAGTCTTAGTGCAGACCAGCCAATCTGCTCTTTCGTTGCCCTGAACACCCACATGTCCAGGCGCGAATACGAATATGATAAATTTTATTGAAACTCTCAACTGCATCAAGCCAATATTCATAAACACCACATTTGTATACGAAAATAAGACGGCCAAGGAAAAGCATTGTAAGACAGGCATTGCTCTGGGACACACAACGAAAGAGGAAAAGAGGAAATAAAGAAATACTTGAAGGAAATAATTAGATGGAGAACACAAAGGATTGTTGTAAAATGGAAAGAACTTAGAAGAATAGTTAACAATAGGAGAAGAGGAAGTGATTTGTTGAGTGTTGTATTTTCCCACAAGAAGATAACAGATGTATAGATTACCCACGCTGGATTTGATGACGTACTTGTATCGCAGCAATGCTGTAAACCATGACATAACGCATTCCGTTCTCTGGACTACATCTTGCTAATCTGCAGGAGTTTGAGAACGAACGCAGAAGAAGAAGAAGATGACGTTCTTGTGTTCACTGATGGATGCGTTTCTTGAGGAAAGAACGTTGGGTGAGTTTGTTTAGTTTGTCTAGTGGTAGAGTCGTCGCCGGGCAAACCATGCAGTGAAACTATATTCAGAACGAGGATGGACTTCGAGACGGTGCCTAAAGCTCTGAAATGGCTAAGAATCTGTCTACTAAAGTAGTCATTGTCCATGTTCTGGCTGTAGTTGTAGAATTAGTGGTAAAAGTAGTAGAATTTGTGGTAGTACCAATAGAGATAGCAATAGTAGCAGTAATAGTAAAAGTCGCAGTCGTAAAAGTAAAAGTAGTAGTGATAGTACTAGTAGTAATAATAGTCGTAGCAGTATTCGTAGAAACAGTATTAGTAGTAGTAGTAGTAGTAGTAATAGTTGTAGTAAATAGAAGTAGTAATAGTAGTATTACTAGCAGTAGTAGTTGTTGTAATATTAGTCGTAGTAATAGAAGGAGTTGTTGTTTAGTAGGAAAAATAGTAGTAGGAATGGAAACAAAAGTAGTAGTAGTAGTAATAGTACTAGTAGTAGTAGCAGTGCTGGTTGCAGTGGTAATAGCATCAGTAGCAGCAGTAGTATTAGTATTGGTAGTAGCAGTAGTAGAAGTGGTAGTAGTAACAGCAGTAGTAGAAGTGGTAGTAGTAACAGCAGTAGTAGAAGTGGTAGTAGTAACAGCAGTAGTAGAAGTGGTAGTAGTAACAGCAGTAGTAGAAGTGGTAGTAGTAACAGCAGTAGTAGAAGTGGTAGTAGTAACAGCAGTAGTAGAAGTGGTAGTAGTAACAGCAGTAGTAGAAGTGGTAGTAGTAACAGCAGTAGTAGAAGTGGTAGTAGTAACAGCAGTAGTAGAAGTGGTAGTAGTAACAGCAGTAGTAGAAGTGGTAGTAGTAACAGCAGTAGTAGAAGTGGTAGTAGTAACAGCAGTAGTAGAAGTGGTAGTAGTAACAGCAGCAGTAGAAGTGGTAGTAGTAACAGCAGTAGTAGAAGTGGTAGTAGTAACAGCAGCAGTAGTAGAAGTGGTAGTAGTAACAGCAGCAGTAGTAGAAGTGGTAGTAGTAACAGCAGCAGTAGTAGAAGTGGTAGTAGTAACAGCAGTAGTAGAAGTGGTAGTAGTAACAGCAGTAGTAGAAGTGGTAGTAGTAACAGCAGCAGTAGTAGAAGTGTTAGTAGTAACAGCAGCAGTAGTAGAAGTGGTAGTAGTAACAGCAGTAGTAGCAGTAGTAGAAGTAGTAGTAGTAACAGCAGTAGTAGTATAAGTGTTAGTAGTAACAGCAGCAGTAGTAGAAGTGGCAGTAGTAACAGCAGCAGTAGTAGAAGTGTTAGTAGTAACAGCAGCTGTAGTAGAAGTGGTAGTAGTAACAGCAGCAGTAGTAGAAGTGTTAGTAGTAACAGCAGTAGTAGCAGTAGTAGAAGTAGTAGTAGTAACAGCAGCAGTAGTAGAAGTAGTAGTAGTAACAGCAGTAGTAGTATAAGTGTTAGTAGTAACAGCAGCAGTAGTAGAAGTGGCAGTAGTAACAGCAGTAGTAGAAGTGTTAGTAGTAACAGCAGCTGTAGTAGAAGTGGTAGTAGTAACAGCAGCAGTAGTAGAAGTGTTAGTAGTAACAGCAGCAGTAGTAGAAGTGGCAGTAGTAACAGCAGCAGTAGTAGAAGTGTTAGTAGTAACAGCAGCAGTAGTAGAAGTGTTAGTAGTAACAGCAGTAGTAGCAGTAGTAGAAGTGGTAGTAGTAACAGCAGCAGTAGTAGAAGTGTTAGTAGTAACAGCAGCTGTAGTAGAAGTGGTAGTAGTAACAGCAGCAGTAGTAGAAGTGTTAGTAGTAACAGCAGTAGTAGTAGAAGTGTTAGTAGTAACAGCAGTAGTAGCAGTAGTAGAAGTGTTAGTAGTAACAGCAGCAGTAGTAGAAGTGGCAGTAGTAACAGCAGCAGTAGTATAAGTGTTAGTAGTAACAGCAGCAGTAGTAGAAGTGGCAGTAGTAACAGCAGCAGTAGTATAAGTGTTAGTAGTAACAGCAGCAGTAGTAGAAGTGGCAGTAGTAACAGCAGCAGTAGTATAAGTGTTAGTAGTAACAGCAGCAGTAGTAGAAGTGGCAGTAGTAACAGCAGCAGTAGTATAAGTGTTAGTAGTAACAGCAGCAGTAGTAGAAGTGGTAGTAGTAACAGCAGCAGTAGTAGAAGTGTTAGTAGTAACAGCAGTAGTAGCAGTAGTAGAAGTGGTAGTAGTAACAGCAGTAGTATAAGTGGTAGTAGTAACAGCAGCAGTAGTAGAAGTGTTAGTAGTAACAGCAGCAGTACTAGAAGTGGTAGTAGTAACAGCAGTAGTAGCAGTAGTAGAAGTAGTAGTAGTAACAGCAGTAGTAGTATAAGTGTTAGTAGTAACAGCAGCTGTAGTAGAAGTGGCAGTAGTAACAGCAGCAGTAGTAGAAGTGTTAGTAGTAACAGCAGCTGTAGTAGAAGTGGTAGTAGTAACAGCAGCAGTAGTAGAAGTGGTAGTAGTAACAACAGCAGTAGTAGAAGTGGTAGTAGTAACAGCAGCAGTAGAAGTGGTAGTAGTAACAGCAGTAGTAGAAGTGGTAGTAGTAACAGCAGCAGTAGTAGAAGTGGTAGTAGTAACAGCAGCAGTAGTAGAAGTGGTAGTAGTAACAGCAGTAGTAGAAGTGGTAGTAGTAACAGCAGCAGTAGAAGTGGTAGTAGTAACAGCAGTAGTAGAAGTGGTAGTAGTAACAGCAGCAGTAGTAGAAGTGGTAGTAGTAACAGCAGCAGTAGTAGAAGTGGTAGTAGTAACAGCAGCAGTAGTAGAAGTGGTAGTAGTAACAGCAGTAGTAGAAGTGGTAGTAGTAACAGCAGTAGTAGAAGTGGTAGTAGTAACAGCAGCAGTAGTAGAAGTGTTAGTAGTAACAGCAGCAGTAGTAGAAGTGGTAGTAGTAACAGCAGTAGTAGCAGTAGTAGAAGTAGTAGTAGTAACAGCAGCAGTAGTAGAAGTAGTAGTAGTAACAGCAGTAGTAGTATAAGTGTTAGTAGTAACAGCAGCAGTAGTAGAAGTGGCAGTAGTAACAGCAGCAGTAGTAGAAGTGTTAGTAGTAACAGCAGCTGTAGTAGAAGTGGTAGTAGTAACAGCAGCAGTAGTAGAAGTGTTAGTAGTAACAGCAGTAGTAGCAGTAGTAGAAGTAGTAGTAGTAACAGCAGCAGTAGTAGAAGTAGTAGTAGTAACAGCAGTAGTAGTATAAGTGTTAGTAGTAACAGCAGCAGTAGTAGAAGTGGCAGTAGTAACAGCAGCAGTAGTAGAAGTGTTAGTAGTAACAGCAGCTGTAGTAGAAGTGGTAGTAGTAACAGCAGCAGTAGTAGAAGTGTTAGTAGTAACAGCAGCAGTAGTAGAAGTGGCAGTAGTAACAGCAGCAGTAGTAGAAGTGTTAGTAGTAACAGCAGCAGTAGTAGAAGTGTTAGTAGTAACAGCAGTAGTAGCAGTAGTATAAGTGGTAGTAGTAACAGCAGCAGTAGTAGAAGTGTTAGTAGTAACAGCAGCAGTACTAGAAGTGGTAGTAGTAACAGCAGTAGTAGCAGTAGTAGAAGTAGTAGTAGTAACAGCAGTAGTAGTATAAGTGTTAGTAGTAACAGCAGCTGTAGTAGAAGTGGCAGTAGTAACAGCAGCAGTAGTAGAAGTGTTAGTAGTAACAGCAGCTGTAGTAGAAGTGGTAGTAGTAACAGCAGCAGTAGTAGAAGTGGTAGTAGTAACAACAGCAGTAGTAGAAGTGGTAGTAGTAACAGCAGCAGTAGTAGAAGTGGTAGTAGTAACAGCAGCTGTAGTAGTAGGAGTAGTGTGCAGGATAAAATACAATCGTTTTTCTTATCGGAATTACGGTGTAACCCTCCTCTGGATCGCAGTATTAATTGCTGTTGTTTGCCTGTCTGTGCTCTTGTTAAAATGTATCTTCCAATTTTGACTTCGATCTTCAAAATATTATCCGGATGTAGTTGATAGAACTGAAAACGTTGTGCCGTTGTTTACAACTTAACTCCGATATCTACATCTTCCGAACCGACAAATCCGACTTCAACGTGATAACACTTTCGAAACAAAACACAAACAATCATAAAACATTAATATTGAAATCAAACTCATATCACAAAACTGTTTTTACTCATTGTTTTTCCTCTATTAAATCCCCGTTTCATTTCCTCGTCGTCTGTAAAAGGCCTTCCTCCACAAATCCATGTTTCGTGATTCAATTCTCATCCGTTAATAGCGAAACCAAATATTTTTTGATTAGCCCTATAAGTGATTTTGAATAACTCAGTTCAGGCCTGTGTCAGTTAGTGCCTCGTGTCATACACGCCCATGTCCGGAGTCACCCCCGAACACGTGCAAGGAAAGAAACATGGAGGCAGTGAGTGTAAAAACAAGACCCGACATCAGGAAAATAATACAATTACTATAGTATTTTCATCGTTAGATCTGTATGTGATATTTGATATCTTGTTTCTCGGGGACTACCCAGAAAGAGACACACACTACTCCAGGACAGATCGTATAGAAAAGCTAACCATGAAAATAAATATGGACTCCGTAAATTGAAGAGTTCTTCACGCTTTCCTACTTCAGAATGTCGGCCATTTTGAAAAAATGTTTACGTTATCATGTGATCATTGTTACGTAGATTGCTGTTTTAACTATCTCGTTCTCTAAGTGGATTTCTCTTTAAATTGCTAGGTATATGTTTTCTTAAGGCGATTCTCAGTTCCTTCCTTAGGTAAGCCATATCAGGGATTCTCATGTTGTTGAAAAAGATGGATGTTACAGCTCTGTATTCTATTCATTCAATTCTTCATTTACACTGAAATACTTGTTCTAAGTTCGATCTAAAACTCCTTTAGATTAGCAGGATGAAATCTAGAGAAGAAAATGTGCTGTGTTATAGCTTACATTTTTCCTGAGACATTTGTACTTTTCTGGCTGACATCATCATCATTAAGTGCCGTCTCCGCAACGAAGGCTGGCTGCAACGGATCTCCAACATTCCCTGTCTCTTATCTTGGTGGTGCATTCTGCCAGACTATAACCTGTTCATCGTGTGATGTTACTCTCCCACTTGTATCTCTGCCTACCTCTTGCTCGCCTCCCTCTGACTTTACCTTCAAGTAAGGTCTTCAATAAGGTGTCATGTCTTTTAATGTGTCCAAAATAGTTTATTTGCCTGATCTTTATTTCTCTTAGTAGTTCTTTCTTCATATTAAGTGTCTTTAGCACCTCTTTATTTGTTTTCTTCTCTTTCCATGATGTTCTCCCTATTCTTCTATATACCCACATCTCAAAGGCATCAATTTTGTCCTAATTGTTTATTTAGTGTCCATGTTTCTGAGCCATACATTAATATAGAGTAGATATGGCGGACACATATATTTGGAAATCTGTGAAAATCGATGAAAATGTTGCTGACACATCCGGTTTTATCTAAGCTAAAGACAAGTTTCAGTGTTTTTTAGTAGAAGCGATCCACGTTTCGGGATCAAGAGATGTTTTATCAATTAGAAAAGGCAACTAATGTGTTATAAAATATATTGCTTAGCAAATCGTTGCAGACATATCCATGGGCGTGTCCTGGGTGCCTGAATAACAACTTAACAATTTGCAAAGTATCGAACCTATGAAGTTAGTAAAACTTATTTATTGATTCTTGACTAGGAATCAGCGGTGTGCCGCAAGGACAACCTGCTAAGTGATGATGATGAAATAATTCCTTTAGTTATGAGCAGGATATCCTAATAGATCACAGTCCTTTAGAAAACTCACAGTTTCAACTGTTTATAGAAACAAATCTTGCGTAGCTACGAGACTCATAGAAAACTCACAGAGTTTCAACTGTTTATAGAAACAAATCTTGCGTAGCTACGAGACTCATATAAGATCTCAAAGGCATGAACTAGTAAGCTGGTTGGGGAAGGGTGGGATTTAGGGATGCACGTTAAGTCAACGCAGGGAGGCATTTCGGTGTTCCAGATTCTCAGGATTACCACGCTCTGCCAGAGTTGCAAAAAGGTACACCTGAGCCAACCATCTCCTCATTCTTCTTTCAGATGTGTTGACACTTCCGTTGTGAGGGAACATCTAGCATTCATCGTCACCTAGGATCTGTCACATCCGTAGTAACGGCACAACTAGCATTCCTCGTCATCTAGAATCTGTCACATCCGTAGTGATGGCACAACTAGCATTCCTCGTCACCTAGTATCTGTCACATCCGTAGTGATGGCACAACTAGCATTCCTCGTCACCTACAAGCTGTCCCATTCGTAGTGATGGCACAACTAGCATTCCTCGTCACCTAGTATCTGCCACATCCGTAGTGAGGGAACATCTAGCATTCCTCGTCACCTAGGATCTGTCACATACAGACATAGTTGCAATGTCCGCTAGTTAGCATCTTGTCGTCATCCATGGATTACATCTTGTCGTCATCCATGAAGATTATTTGATAAGAGACAAATTACGAAATTGAAACAAGATGCGAGACAAAGGGGATATTTTTTGTAAGTTACAGTTTATCAGCTTATCCCCCTCCCCCAACCTTTTTTTTTTTTTTTTTTTTTTTTGAACATTCGTTTCGACTCCTTCGACATGTCTGGAAAGGAGACAGTGGTACAGTTTGTTTTCAATCGAATTTGAAATCTAGTCTCCAGTTACTAGGGGAGCAGCAGCTGCAAAGCGCATGCTGCGCTACAAGTACATGCTAGAAGAAAGACACGATCTCAAAATCCCACAGCCTCCTTCAGACCATGCTCATAGTGTCGTAGAACATTTCAAGGAACGCATAGGATTAATTTTTCACAGACTGGCACACCTCAGCCATCATCAGCCATCATTAGCCATCATCAGTCATCATCAGCCATCATCAGCCATCATCAGCCATCATCATCACCATCATCATCATCATCATCCTCCTCCTCATCATCATCATCATATTCATCATCATCCCGAGTGATCATGTCCGACGGACGACCAATACAGAAACAGCTTATTTACTAAGTACTTAAGTAAGTAAAAAAGAAGAATCTAACTCAACAATCAAACAACAAATCAACCAACAAATCAACAAACAAATCAACCAACAAATCAATCAACGAAATACCAAACCAATGAATGTGTCAGCTTACTAATCTACTAACTAATCAAACAGCAACCAACAAAACAACAAACTGCCCTAACAACCAACCAACAAAACAACACACTGCCCTAACAACCAACCAACAAAACAACACACTGCCCTAACAACCAACCAACAAAACAACACACTGCCCTAACAACCAACCAACAAAACAACACACTGCCCTAACAACCAACCAACAAAACAACACACTGCCCTAACAACCAACCAACAAAACAACAAACTACCCTAACAACCAACCAACAAAACAACAAACTACCCTAACAACCAACCAACAAAACAACAAACTACCCTAACAACCAACCAACAAAACAACAAACTGCCCTAACAACCAACCAACAAAACAACAAACTGCCCTAACAACCAACCAACAAAACAACAAACTGCCCTAACAACCAACCAACAAAATAACAAACTACCCTAACAACCAACCAACAAAACAACAAACTACCCTAACAACCAACCAACAAAACAACAAACTGCCCTAACAACCAACCAACAAAACAACAAACTACCCAAACAACCAACCAACAAAACAACAAACTACCCTAACAACCAACCAACAAAACAACAAACTACCCTAACAACCAACCAACAAAACAACAAACTACCCTAACAACCAACCAACAAAACAACAAACTACCCTAACAACCAACCAACAAAACAACAAACTACCCTAACAACCAACCAACAAAACAACAAACTGCCCTAACAACCAACCAACAAAACAACAAACTACCCAAACAACCAACCAACAAAACAACAAACTACCCTAACAACCAACCAACAAAACAACAAACTACCCTAACAACCAACCAACAAAACAACAAACTACCCTAACAACCAACCAACAAAACAACAAACTACCCTAACAACCAACCAACAAAACAACAAACTACCCTAACAACCAACCAACAAAACAACAAACTACCCAAACAACCAACCAACAAAACAACAAACTACCCTAACAACCAACCAACAAAACAACAAACTACCCTAACAACCAACCAACAAAACAACAAACTACCCTAACAACCAACCAACAAAACAACAAACTACCCTAACAACCAACCAACAAAACAACAAACTACCCTAACAACCAACCAACAAAACAACAAACTACCCTAACAACCAACCAACAAAACAACAAACTACCCTAACAACCAACCAACAAAACAACAAACTACTCTAACAACCAACCAACAAAACAACAAACTACCCTAACAACCAACCAACAAAACAACAAACTACTCTAACAACCAACCAACAAAACAACAAACTACCCTAACAACCAACCAACAAAACAACAAACTACTCTAACAACCAACCAACAAAACAACAAACTACCCTAACAACCAACCAACAAAACAACAAACTACCCTAACAACCAACCAACAAAACAACAAACTACCCTAACAACCAATCAACAAGATAAACGACTCAATTATTCAGAAAATAACGAAACACATACCCAACTAATTAATTCAGAAAATAACGAATCACATACCCAACTAATTAATTCAGAAACTAACGAATCACATACCCAACTAATTAATTCAGAAACTAACGAATCACATACCCAACTAAGTAACTGAGAAACTAAAGAATCACATACCCAACTAATTAATTCAGAAACTAACAATTCACATACCCAACTAAGTAACTGAGAAACTAACGAATCACATACCCAACTAATTAATTCAGAAACTAACGAATCACATACCCAACTAAGTAACTGAGAAACTAACGAATCACATACCCAACTAAGTAACTGAGAAACTAACGAATCACATACCCAACTAAGTAACTGAGAAACTAACGAATCACCGGGTGAACTAATTAACTAACTAACCACGAAACTGAATAACTATGTAACTAACTAACTTTCTAACTAATTTCACTAACTTCGTTCAATTTTCTATGGAAAATAGTTTATTAAAAATATGATTTATTATATTTGTTGAGGTGCTAGGGGTGTTGTGGGAGCAAGCAGAATTGAAACTTGTGCACCTAGCGCGATCAATTGAAGACGTATTTAGACATTGGGGAAAGTGGAGTGTACGCGGTGACGCTGATTTGCCAGATAATTCTTATTGTAGATAAATAACGTTCGTATACTGTGGCCAACAGAGAGTCAAAGAGAAGTAACAAAGTAATAGCCGTCATGAGTAAGGTTAGAGGTTAGAAGCGACTACGGTTCTCTGGTGTGGTCAAAGTGACCTAGATGTCTTTCTCAAGTCGGATGTGTCAGGCCGAGAAACGCAGCGATACTGCTACAATATCACGAAATGTATTGGATTATGGTGCACAGTTTAGCTTCGTCTTCTGCGTTTGTCCTCAAGCTCCTGCAGATTAGCAGGATATATCCAGGGAGCGAAATACGTTATGTCATGGTTTCTAGCTCAGCTGCGATATGTGCGCTTTTGGCATATGCGATTTACGCATGACTTCAACCTCAGAAGGAATGAGACAGATAACACCATGTCAAAGACCTATCTTGGAAACTGATTGACACACTTCCGCAAATTAAAATTTACTTTCCTTTAGTCCGAACAATGTAACATAGTAACAATGTAACAATGTAACAGTACGTTGCTTGAAAGTGTTTGATGACACGTCTACGGTACCCTGTTACATAAATATTCTGAGAACCTTTCAATTCATCGCAGAAGGAAATATTTTCATTATTTCGTCAGCGATCACAAGACGTTTCATACTGGGATTTATTTATTCCCGATACGTCATCCTCAAAACAGGAAGTGCAACAGCAATCTGTTGGCCATCTTCTCAGATACTTCACGCACTGTCTGAACTTTTACATTCCCAAAATGGTAAACATTAACTAAAACCTCGTCACAAATGCCTCTTATATCATGTACACACTTGATCACAAGGATAAAAGTTATCCTAATGACATTAATTACATTATTCGCCCTTGTGTTGGCGAGGCCCGAAAGGGGAGCACAGAAAAGCAACACTGTTTACCTTCCACGCATGTCGTAAAAGGCGACTAAGGAGGATATGGGATGGAGTTGGTTGTCCCATCCCATATAGGGTCAGTGACCTAAAGCCATGCTGAAGTCGGATGTGTCGGACCGAAAGGCGCAGATATCGCACCTGTGCTGTAAACCATGACACAACGCATACCGTTCTCCGGACTACATCCTGCTAATCTGCAGGAGTTTGAGAACAAACGGAGCAGATTACATTATTAGAACACATTATGAACAAGAATCGTCTGAGTGTTGCCAAAGTCTCGAAATGGGAGTCCACTGAAGACGTATGTGTCGGGCCATTGGCGCAAACAAAATGACAAAACAGCGCATTTTCATTCACTGGACTACATCCTGCTGGTAATCTAGTAGGAGCCTGACACTGCTTTAAGGGATATCCAGCGGGAGTTTGAGAATGGCAGCTGAAGAAGACAATTTCCTCAGTACAGTAGAAGTGTATTTGTCAATAGGCCTCAGGACAGCGAAGATAATTATGTGGTATTGCCAAGCCTACTAG
Source organism: Meghimatium bilineatum (assembly GCA_034231615.1). Classification (NCBI taxonomy): domain Eukaryota; kingdom Metazoa; phylum Mollusca; class Gastropoda; order Stylommatophora; family Philomycidae; genus Meghimatium; species Meghimatium bilineatum. The sequence continues at coordinate 5,271,999 of CM067310.1, read as the reverse complement.
AGTGTCAATAGGCCTCAGGACAGCGAAGATAATTATGTGGTATTGCCAAGCCTACTAGAGTGTCAATAGGCCTCATGACAGCGAAGATCATTATGTGGTATTGCCAAGCCTACTAGAGTGTCAATAGGCCTCATGACAGCGAAGATAATTATGTGGTATTGCCAAGCCTACTAGTAAATCCTTGTTTTCTGTAATAATATACTTGATTCTTGATTAGAAACTAGCCTCACAGCAATTGGGGCATTCCCACAAGTAATCCGCCCTCTGTTCCAGCAGGCATTCGACTGCATGGTGTTTCGAGTCCAATGCCACTAAAATTGACGTCGACATCAGGGCACAACTCTGGCCCTTGCGACAGGTTTCTTTATTGTTCCGCCCACCCACGCCGTGCCCGTAACTAGTTTATGCACAACGTCGGACTGTCGGAACAACATGGTGACTGTTATCGAAGGTTACGACTACGGGTGTAAAAATATATATATATATATATATATTCGAATATTTATATATATATTCGTTGTTCTCGTTCTGGGCGCCAGTAACACACAAGTGCTCACATTCTTCTTTGTTGTCACAAGTCCTTCTTCAGATTCATCATTCACACAGATTTCACATTGCGTAGCTGATCTATAATAACGGAACTGATCATTGGCCACTTGTGTATATTTTGTCTCACCGTCCAATTAAAATCACGGAAAAACTAGAATCAGCCAAGATGAGTGACTGTTTAGGATCACCTGGCAAAAATATTCTGGGAAATATCACTGGATGTGGCCAGTGATTAACCTGTATAAGATCACGCAAAAGGAAATGAGCAGTTCAGTGTTCACATATTAATAGCCACTCGGTCACGTGACACACGTGGCAGAAAGGGTGAGCCAATAGATTTTTTCCCCGTCAGAACAAATCTTGTTGTCGATACGGCTGTTGCGATTTCAGTGTGCCATATTGTATTATACAAGACCGAAATGTGTTTGATAATACATTTAATATATTTGCTGATTTCGATATTGCATTGATTTTTTACAAATATTCAGCTTTTATAGTGCTTTTTTAAAATGGATGTCAATGTTTAAAAAATCTGTACGTGCAAATATTTAGCAAAGAGTCCTGATATGTTCTTTAAATCTGTTAAACATTATGACAAATTGCACATTTCATTTTTTTGCCTACTTTTCTTGCTTTCTTACACTCCAACCAGATCTCTTTTCAATCGTTATCTCCATACTGGTTCGCCTACACTGTCGTAATGTATTTAGAAGTAATTATAGTAATTGAGATTTTAGTGGCTTATCGGCATCATAGGTCTGTTTTATTTGCTGTTTTAGTAGCGTGACAAAAATAAGGCGTTAAAGCAGAATGGTCCTGAAGACTTCCACAATATTGTAGCCCAGACAACGAAAATGCGTTGTATATTCATTTTATTTGGGACAACGACCCGACATATTTGACTTCGGCGTTGTTACCTAATACATTCAGTGTTTTTACAACTTGCACTAAACGGTGGATTTCTGTAACCATATCGCTAGTGGAGTAAGCCAGCAGTACGAGAGAACTAGTTCTGTAAACATATCGCTGGTAGAGTAGGCCAGCAGTACGAGAGAACTAGTTCTGTAACCATATCGCTAGTAGAGCAAGTCAGCCGAACAATTAAACTCGTTCCTGTACCAACCCGCTGGTCACCACGCTCAGAGATATCTATCTATGTTCCTTCAGTGTTGAATGCGGTGTATAGGGCAGAAACCAGAGTTTGACCACATCTAGTTTGAGCGATGTGATGATACTTGGACACATAGTCACAAATAGTCACATAGTCACAAATAGTCACATAGTCACAAATGATGGCAGATGTGAAACAGAAGTTAAAAGGAGAATAGGAATGGCTAAAAGTACCTTCAATGACATGAGGAAATTATTAATATCTAAACAAATTACAAACAAGTTAAAAATGAGAATTATAAAATGCTACATCTATTCCATATTAATGTATGGCTCAGGAACATGGACACTAAATAAACAATTAGAAGACAAAATTGTTGCCTTTGAGACGTGGGTATATAGAAGAATAGGGAGAACATCATGGAAAGAGAAGAAAACAAATAAAGAGGTGCTAAAGACACTTAATATGAAGAAAGAACTACTAAGAGAAATAAAAATCAGGCAAATAAAATACTTTGGACTCATTAAAAGACATGACACCCTATTGAAGACCTTACTTGAGGGTAAAGTCAAAGGGAAGCGAGCAAGAGGTAGGCAGAGATACAAGTGGGAGAGTAACATCTCACGATTTACAGATTACAGTCTAGCAGAGTGCACCATCAAGACAAGAGACGGAGATGTTGAGATACGTTGCAGCCAACCTGTGTTGCGGAGACGGGACTTGATGATGATGATGGTGCTACTGTGTAATTCTTACATTTTTTTTGAGATACTTAATCATACCGTCTATGATGGTTGTTAAGTGAAATGTCTCTCTATGTCTTCCTCTTTTTCCTTTGCCATCTGATTACATGTTCGATTAAAAGTCTAGGGTTTCGTCTTGTTCGTCTATTGTAGTAAGAGCAAACAAACCGCTGCTAAAATTAAACATTGATAATATGTACTCGAGGAGCGCGGTAGTCTAGTTGGTAGTGAGGTTGTTCTCTGTCGCAGGGTTACAGCGAGCCAGGTTCGAAACCTCGTCCTGATACACACAAATCCAGAACACAAAAAAACCCAGATCGGTATTTTTTCGCCTGATACGATCTCTCCTCCAGTGGACACAACTGTAAATGGATACCCGATCAATGATTTAAGGGATGTCAAGACAGCAAGGAAGAGAACTGGTCACATCACCTAATAGTGTCTGTGTTTAAATCATGAAGACTTATCATTATCCCCGATGTCAGTTTGCTGCTATGTGACCTACCTTTAATATCTGCTGACTGCAGCAAAACTTAAATCCAGCAGGTAAAGCTTGGAAAACAGAGTTATTTGGTTTTTCTAATTACTGGAAACACGCATAATAACATACACACGCATACAAACAAATATACAAATAAACTCTTCGACCAAAAGGTCTTCATCAATACTACATACACAACAATAAAATTATGACGAATAAGAATGTAATGGTAGAGCTAAATGTAGAGATGATTCCAAAATAGGGTAGATATGGCTAGTTTATTGATCTCCATAATTAGCTCTTGGATTACAACCTCAATAAGCTGTCCTTGCTCGTCATTGTTTGTTGTGTATGTAGTCTTCATAAAGGTTTTGTGGTCGAAACTTCGATTTATATGTGTTATTATGTGTGTTTACAGTGATTAGCAAAACTTCATTACTCTGTTCCAATCTTTAATCCTAAACTTTTACCCTGAACTATAATCCTAAACTTTTACCCTGAACTATAATCCTAAACTTTTACCCTGAACTATAATCCTAAACTTTTACCCTGAACTATAATCCTAAACTTTTACCATGAACTATAATCCTAAACTTTTACCCTGAACTATAATCCTAAACTTGAATACTAAACTTTAATAATATGTCCATATATATCATCTCTGAACTTCATGCATGAAGTTCATTCATTCTACTTCATATTTCATACTTCATATTTCATACTTCATACTTCATACTTCATACTTCATACTTCATTCATACTAAACAGGAGAGAGTGTGGTTGACGATTAGCGCAACTCTTCCACACTATAAACCAACTTCAGCGATAGTCATTTCTCAACCCAATCATAAACATCCATTGGTGGGACAAAGTACCAGACTACGCGGTCTTGGAAAAATCAACCTCAATAAGCATCCACACAATACTTATGAAGGCGCAAGCACTCTGGGCAGGCCATCTTGTGCGTATGGAGAACTCGCGTTTGCCAAAACAAATATATTATGGAGAACTCAAGGCAGGATTTCGAAAAGCTGGTGGACAGAAAAAGCGCTTCAAAGACACGCTCAAGTCATCCTTGAAACATCTTAACATTGACGTAGGCGCTTGGGAGAGCCTCGCTCAGGATAGAACGGCTTGGCGTTACAGCATTAGAACGGGAGCACTAGCGGCGGAAGAATTCAGACAAGAAACTGCAAGACAGAAGCGGACACGTAGAAAAGAAAAAATATCTCAACCTCACACAGATACCTTCTATTGTTGTCAATTCTGTAAAAGAACATTTTGTGCGCGCATTGGACTTGCTAGTCATTTAAAAACGCACTATTAACTTTATTATTTTATTATTTATTGTTATTATTATTATGGTTGAGTTTTTGGTCATCATCGATCACGACCGACGGACATCATTACTAAACATACACATTCAACCAGTCACCTGCTTTGCTTATAGTCACCTTATAGAATTACTGAACTGGTTGCTATAAACATTTAACCAGTCACCTTGAACATTACAGACTTACTGAGCTGAATGTTATAAATATTTCACCAGAAACCTGTATTTTATAAACTTACTGAGATGGTTACTGTAAACATTTAACCATTCATTTGTTCCTTATAGCTGATTATAATAAATATGTAATCAGTCCCCTTGAACCTTACACATTTACTGAACTGGTTGCTATAAACATTTAACCAGTCACCTGCACCATGTAGACATAGTGAGCTGGTTGCTATAAAATTGCTATGAACTTGCTATGAAATTGCTATGAACTTGCTATGAAATTGCTATAATTTGTTATAAGGAGCATGTTTACTATTTTGTGTTGCACACTTCATAGGTATGTACACCTATTTTGTAAAACCTTCTTTCTCAGACAGGTAGTAACTTACATGTATAGATCAAGTGTTGTGTCTCAGACAGGTAGTAACTTACATGTATAGATCAAGTGTTGTGTCTCAGACAGGTAGTAACTTACATGTATAGATCAAGTGTTGTGTCTCAGACAGGTAGTAACTTACCTGTATAGATCAAGTGTTGTGTCTCAGACAGGTAGTAACTTACCTGTATAGATCAAGTGTTGTGTCTCAGACAGGTAGTAACTTACCTGCATAGATCAAGTGTTGTGTCTCAGACAGGTAGTAACTTACATGTATAGATCAAGTGTTGTGTCTCAGACAGGTAGTAACTTACATGTATAGATCAAGTGTTGTGTCTCAGACAGGTAGTAACTTACCTGTATAGATCAAGTGTTGTGTCTCAGACAGGTAGTAACTTACCTGTATAGATCAAGTGTTGTGTCTCAGACAGGTAGTAACTTACATGTATAGATCAAGTGTTGTGTCTCAGACAGGTAGTAACTTACCTGTATAGATCAAGTGTAGTATCTCAGACAGGTAGTAACTTACCTGTATAAATCAAGTGTAGTGTCTCAGACAGGTAGTAACTTACATGTATAGATCAAGTGTTGTGTCTCAGACAGGTAGTAACTTACCTGTATAGATCAAGTGTTGTGTCTCAGACAGGTAGTAACTTACATGTATAGATCAAGTGTTGTGTCTCAGACAGGTAGTAACTTACCTGTATAGATCAAGTGTTGTGTCTCAGACAGGTAGTAACTTACATGTATAGATCAAGTGTTGTGTCTCAGACAGGTAGTAACTTACATGTATAGATCAAGTGTTGTGTCTCAGACAGGTAGTAACTTACATGTATAGATCAAGTGTTGTGTCTCAGACAGGTAGTAACTTACCTGTATAAATCAAGTGTAGTGTCTCAGACAGGTAGTAACTTACATGTATAGATCAAGTGTTGTGTCTCAGACAGGTAGTAACTTACCTGTATAGATCAAGTGTAGTGTCTCAGACAGGTAGTAACTTACATGTATAGATCAAGTGTTGTGTCTCAGACAGGTAGTAACTTACCTGTATAGATCAAGTGTTGTGTCTCAGACAGGTAGTAACTTACATGTATAGATCAAGTGTTGTGTCTCAGACAGGTAGTAACTTACCTGTATAGATCAAGTGTTGTGTCTCAGACAGGTAGTAACTTACATGTATAGATCAAGTGTTGTGTCTCAGACAGGTAGTAACTTACCTGTATAGATCAAGTGTTGTGTCTCAGACAGGTAGTAACTTACCTGTATAGATCAAGTGTAGTATCTCAGACAGGTAGTAACTTACCTGTATAAATCAAGTGTAGTGTCTCAGACAGGTAGTAACTTACATGTATAGATCAAGTGTTGTGTCTCAGACAGGTAGTAACTTACCTGTATAGATCAAGTGTTGTGTCACAGACAGGTAGTAACGTACCTGCATAGATCAAGTGTATCACAGACATGTAGTAACGTACTTTTACAGATCAAGTGTTGTGTCACAGACAGGTAGTAATGTACCTGTACAGATCAAGTAATGTACCTGTACAGATCAAGTGTTGTGTCACAGACAGGTATTAACGTACCTGTATAGATTAAGTGTAGTGTCTCAGACTGGTAGTAACTTACCTGAATAAATCAAGTTAGTGTCTCAGACAGGTAGTAACGTACCTGCATAGATCAAGTGTTGTATCACAGACAGGTAGTAACGTACCTTTACAGATCAAGTGTTGTGTCACAGACAGGTAGTAATGTACCGGTATAGATCAAGTGTAGTGTCTCAGACAGGTAGTAACTTACCTGTATAAGTCAAGTGTAGTGTCTCAGATAGGCAGTTACTTACCTGTATAGATCAAGTGTTGTGTCACAGACAGGTAGTAATGTACCTGTACAGATCAAGTAATGTACCTGTACAGATCAAGTGTTATGTCACAGACAGGTAGTAACGTACCTGTATAGATCAAATGTTGCGCGACTTATTTGTAGCTTGTTGCAGAAGCATTTTTGTGTACATGCAATTTATGAATGCGTGTTCAGTCCCCGACAGGAGGCTTCCAGAAGCGCGGCAGTAACACGGGTTTATCACCACTTTCCAGTGGGACGGTAAACACTTCTGGGTAACTAAAAATCATTCTTCCGTCAGATATGCTGACCCATTCGCAGTGATACCACATCTATCGTTCACCGTAACTTAGGAGGGTGAAATAAAAGCGCTATGGTGCAATGTCCACAGATGTGCATCACGTGGTCATCCGAGAGAGATAATTTCATAGAAGACACACATAAGAACGAGACAAGACATGAAGTGAAAATGATATTTTACATGTGTCATATTGTCAGCAAATGCTATTTTACAGGTGACACAGAAGATACCAGCAAGAACGAGACAAGACATGGCGTGACAATGATGATATTTCACAGGTGACATATAGTCAGATACTCCCCCAAGTTGTCTTAGCCGTCGTTTACTACATGCGTGGAAAGAAGACAGATGGACCTATTTTAAAGAAATGCGTTGTGGTGCCGTTTTATTTGCGCAAATGGCCCAAAACATTCGTCTTCGGCAGAGCAACTCCATACAATGGCAACCTACTGAACGTACTTATATCAACAAAAATTCTCAAAGTTCTAAAAATACTGGGTTGGGAGCTACGCCCTGAATGTAATATGCTAACACTAACCCTAACACTAAACCTAACACTAACCCTAACCCTAACCCTAACACTAACCCTAACACTAACCCTAACCCTAACACTAACCCTAACCCTAACACTAACCCTAATACTAACCCTAACCCTAACATTAACACTAACCTAACACTAACCCTAACCCTAACCCTAACACTAATCCTAACCCTAAAACTAACCCTAACACTAACCCTAACCCTAACACTAACACTAACCCTAACCCTAACCCTAACAATAACCCTAACCCTAACAGTAACCCTAACCCTAACCCTAACTCAGGCAATAGAAAAAATACTTTAGTATAAATGTTCTCTATAAAAACAAATTAATTACTATACAAATTCATTCCGATATAACGGAGTATAAACGCTTTATACAACTTCTGTGAAATCAGGCTACGCCCTGAATGTAATATGCTAACACTAACCCTAACACTAAACCTAACACTAACCCTAACCCTAACCCTAACACTAACCCTAACACTAACCCTAACACTAACCCTAACCCTAACACTAACCCTAACCCTAACCCTAACACTAACCCTAATACTAACCCTAACCCTAACATTAACACTAACCTAACACTAACCCTAACCCTAACCCTAACACTAATCCTAACCCTAAAACTAACCCTAACACTAACCCTAACCCTAACACTAACACTAACCCTAACCCTAACCCTAACAATAACCCTAACCCTAACAGTAACCCTAACCCTAACCCTAACTCAGGCAATAGAAAAAATACTTTAGTATAAATGTTCTCTATAAAAACAAATTAATTACTATACAAATTCATTCCGATATAACGGAGTATAAACGCTTTATACAACTTCTGTGAAATCATTTATATTACCACATTCAGAAACTACCACATTCAGCAACTACCTTACTCACTAACTACCACAATCAGCAACTACCACATGATTTTCATTTTCTACACCACACAATTCGGCATTCAGTTCATTGTTCAGATAATGAGACACGAGCTTTCAATATTGTTTTTCATATTCAATTTTAAAACTTTGCTTCCAATAACTTAATGACAGCTTCCAATATTTATGTCAAAACCTGCCAATATCTAGCCACATAAATATCTCGAGACCAGGTCTCCAGACTATAGAAACAAAACTCACTTAAGAACCGTTAATGATGACGTCAATAAACGAGAAATAATGACGTCGATACACAGACATTACTGTCTTAAAACACAGAACATTGCCAATACTTTTCACTTTCCGTGTTCAAAACAGCAAAAGTAATGAACAGAATATTCATAACGACCAAGGTTGGTTATCCCGTATGAGTGAGTACCAAATGCGCATTTAATGTCGGTCCCGCCTCCATCTGAGCTTACATATCGATTAAGAACATACTTTGGAAGTCGAATCAACTCTCATTTTAGACATGGTCGTTATAGTTTTGCATTTTCGATATAAGGTCGTTCCCGTTTTTCCGGTCGTTTTTGTCCCATCTATTTATATACGACATGGGGACAAAAGAGTGAGTGAGATATTAATGCATCCATCAAGTCAGATCGCTTGCTCTGTGACAAATTTTATTCATAGTTGGGGTGGGGGAAGTACGGCAACGAGTTGTCACCTTTCAGACCTGATGATTTTTGTTATAATGTTCTAGAAAAGGCTTTGATGGCGCGAACAATATGGCGAGTGTTTTCAACACATTTCTCTCAGTACCCCGATAACGTTTGACCTGAGAATTTCTGGCATCAATCATTTTGTTTCTAAAGAGTCGATGAAGTTAGAGCTTTTGTTGATGTCGCCGGCGACATACCCGATACATCACGGACCTTGTCAAGGCAACGGAAGTACTTTGCAAGTTGTGTCAAAATTGCTTTCACAATCTTAGCTTAGAAGCATTAACTGAAACTATATAGCGTTTCAAGTAATTTTCTCAACTAACTCCTGAAACAAATCATTGCTTGGGTTAAAAGTTAATTTTAACAAGCATAAGCAATTACGAGGGGGGGGGGGGGGGATGAAAAGGTAATGCCCCCTCATTTTTTTAATCGAAATAAGTACTGTATCGGTGTGCAATTTATTAATTTTGCGAGATTCCCCAAACACTCTTCTGCAATGTATAGTATCACCATCCTATTTAATTCTTGATTCTTGATTAGAAACTGGCTTCACAGCACGCGGGACATTCCCATAAGTGCTCCGCCCTCCGCTCCAGCAGCCATCCCAGTGTATGTACACTCAGAGTTCTGGTCAGGTGTTGATTGTGTGATCTTCGGGACTTTCCAAAAAATTTACTTTTCCTCCCCTCACCTCTGGATACTCCCATTTCTAACATTCTCTGTATGTGTACGTTCTCAACCTCATTGACATCATCTGCATCTTGAAATGAATTTATTACTGCCTTCATTAAGTCTGCTTTATCTCTTCTCAGCAATGTGCCGTCTATCGCCGCATTGCCTGCCAATAATTCGGCTCTCTCGTTTCCTCTGACCCCCAGCATGACAACAATTTAATTAACAGATTGCAACACAGTAACCGTTTAAAAATCGTTGCCAAAAATTTACTGTTAAAACAACGATAGGTCATATAATTTCTCAATGCTGAATGCGAGACCCCAATTCGCATCTTATATAACTTGTGAAAAATGTGCATGGAGATTCAACAATGCAAGTTTACACGCACCGACGTTGTGTACATCGTTGTGACGAAGCTGAAGTAGGGGAAACCCTCGATGGATGACGCGAAGCGGCCTGGTATGACACCACACAACAATCATCTAGTTGATGACATCAATCGAGGTGATCGTCAAGTAACACTGGATGAACTGCATGCCATGTTGTCCATTAGTAAAGGTAGTGTCCAGAACATCCTTAAAGATCTGGGTTATTCACAGGTTTGTGCACATTGGGTGCCCAGAATGTTGACAGAAACACATAAAGAAACAAGGAAAACCATAGACAATAACCTTCTGTACCGTTACCAAACCGGAGATGAGCTTATTTTTTAATCGAATATTGTGACAGACAATGAGACTTGAGTTCATTTTTTAAAAACCAGAATCCAAGACGCAGTCAATGGAATGGCATCACACAACATCGTCGATAAATAAAGATGTTCAAAGATTCATCATCTGTAGGAAAGTTATGGCTTCCGTGTTGTGGAATCATCATCATCAAGTGCTGTCTCCGCAACGAAGGTTGGCTGCAACGTATCTCCAACATCTCCTTTCTCTTGTCTTGGTGGGGCACTCTGCTAGACTGTAGCCTGTCCATCGTGTGATGTTACTCTCCCACTTGTATCTCTGCCTACTTCGTGCTCGCTTCCCTTTGACTTTACCCTCAAGTAAGGTCTTCAATAAGGTGTCACGTCTTTTAATGTGTCCAAAATATTTTATTTGCCTGATCTTTATTTCTCTTAGTAGTTCTTTCTTCATATTAAGTGTCTTTAGCACCTCTTTATTTGTTTTCTTCTCTTTCCATGATACTCTCCCTATTCTTCTATATACCCACATCTCAAAGTCATCAATTCTGTCTTCTAATTGTTTATTTAGTGTCCATGTTTCTAAGCCATACATTAATATAGAATAGATGTAGCATTTTATAATTCTCATTTTTAACTTGTTTGTAATTTGTTTAGATATTAATAATTTCCTCATGTCATTGAAGGTACTTTTAGCCATTCCTATTCTACTTTTAACTTCTGTTTCACAAAAGTTTTTTTGAATAAGAAGAGTGTACTTCTTCTCGACGTCATGGAACAAAGGAACACAGTGAATGCAGACTGTTATATTTTAACTTTGAAGAAGCAAAGAGGTCGTCTCCGGCGACTTTATCCATTAAAAGATCTGAGAACTGCACTACTGTTGCACGATAACGCCACTTCACACACCGATAAATGCTCCCCCTTAATGCGATTGGGGAATTGGGTGGACACTATTACCACATCCCCCGTACAGACCCGACCTTCAGACTTCCATCTGTTTGGACCACTAAAAGAATTTCTACGTGGTCATCACTTTAAGGACATCAACAATCTGAAACGCACCATAAGCAATTGGTTTAGGAAAACAGACACACATTTTTAAAGTGCGTTGATACATATCCTCGTCCGAAGATGGACAAAAAATATATCTAATAACAGAGATTATATTGAGAAATATATTTTTGAAGTACAGACTTCAGACTACATTTTTTTCCACCGAAGACGGATGTGTCGGGCCATTGGCACAAATAAAACGTTGACACAACGCATGTCCATTCTCTGGACTACATCCTGCTGGAAATCTAGTAGGACAATGGTCCTGCTACAAGAGAGATCCAGCGGGAGTTTGAGAATGAACGATGAAGAAGATTACATTTTAATGTAAGTTTGATCTATTTTTCAGGCTATTTTCCAGGCTATTTTCCAGGCTATTTTCCAGGCTATTTAATTAAATTATAAATTAGGAGGAATTACATTTTGATAATTCCGGGTATATGTTACCATGAGGAGTAATGTACTGAGATAAATTATATTAACAAAGACGATTTCGGCGTTTCGGTCACGGGATCTTTCTCAGGAAGCAATAACAGATAACACATGTTTTTTCTTGCCTCTTGGTGTTTCCATTCTCATAGTCCATTCTGCTAGCCAATATATGTTATCCGCCATAAGTGGGTGAACATTTCCATTCACTATTTTTCACTGTTCACAGATGCTGTTATAAACGTTCTTGCTATAACATAATTTTTCACTTATCTCTTCTTTCTGCCTAAGACTCCTAAGTAGCTGGTGAATTATGGGTGTGTCGTTACAACATTGGTTCAACTTATCTGACAGAAGAACGATGTACTAGCTGTCGGATTTTAGTCGAAACGTCCTTGTGTCCCTTTGCCAGTTTATTTTATTGACTAATAATGGTAAAACTAGTACGTATTTCTGTCCATTTTAATATTTGCCGTGTGTTACCCCAGCTCCCCATTTCCAGTTTCGTGTGGTTTCCCGACAATGGGGCTTTATCTCTTGATGTCCCAGAAGTATATTCTTGCTTCTGCATGGAGGTGATGATCTTGTGGTGCTTTTGCACTGAATCACATCCAATCGGAATCTAAACATGCATCCATAAACCTCCATAACTCAACCACACCCTCGAGACAACAGACCTTACACAACTTCAGGTGTAACATAGTTACTCCACTAGGAGCTGTGGTTTTGTCAGTAAGCGTATGGGCTGTCAAGAGCTACCTGCTTACATGTATAGGGATTACTGCTCATCATCGATACGAAAGTCTGATACTCTGTGACGTTTTGGCTATTCGATGTTACATGTAAGCAATTAAAAAAATATATTACAGTTACTAAATAATATGTATTAGAATATGGAAAAAAAGGGAACTATGCAAACAGTGAGTAAATGCAGACACAAAGTTGCTAATGCATTCAGAAAAGTTATACTGTATGTCAAGTCACCCAATGAAAGACAGATTTCAAAATTTGGCAATGGGGCGCTTGCTTGGGCAGGGCTGTGGTTCTTATAGATTTATAAGAGGACCTCTATTAGCTGGACAGAACCCTACTCTCAGCGAAGTGAAATACCATCGACATTTACATCCTATTTTGAGAACCGCTGCATTCAACCTCGGACGTCAGTCCAATTTGGTTACATCAGATCTTTGACAATCAAAAACAACTTGGTTACCGCTATATCAAATGTTTGACAAACAAAAACAATGTGGTTACCGTTATATCAGATCTCTGGCTAAAACAACAATCTTAGTAATACTTTATGATTTTCAACAAGGCGTCAATTTTTATATGACCAAAAAATTAGTTTTTATTTCATTTAATATTTCTATATTCATACGCCGTGTTGCCGGAGCCTCTTTGTTTTCTTGATTTCCCCATGAAGTAACAAGAGTGTAATTAAACATCACAGGACAGAATTTGATGGAGCGATGGAGCAGATTCACGAGGTCGTTAATCGTAAATGCGGAATATCTGGATTCTAGCAAGGAGAAAACCATTGGTAAACAAATGATGAGGTTTATAAACGAGCGCAGCTCACAAACATCAATGCTGATCGCGCATCTGGTTATAGCGGATATTACTTCTGGGTTCAAGCAGATTTAACAGTTGAGAGTAGGGGTCTCTGAGGGGCGCTAAGGGTCTGCCAATGAGGACCGCACAGGAAGTGAGCAAGGTTAGAAGTGATGCATTGCTGTTTAAATAGTCTGCCCTTGTGTTGTTAATAAATAGGCCCTTCAGTGTGCTCAAAAAGCGTTAAGGATAAAACAATTTGCTCGATTTTATTATCCCTGAGTCAAGCAGGCTTGATGGGTGAAGAAAGTTAATTCAATATTGATTGATTTAATATTATTTGTTGGCTGAATTTGATTGCGATTGGAGTCAGAAATTGAGTGTTTGCTCTTTTCTGTCGTTTTGTTGATGTGTTGACTTGATTTGTTGACTTGTTTTGTTGATGTGTTGACTTGTTTTGTTGATGTGTTGACTTGTTTTGTTGATCGGTAGAGTTCTGAGACCCTGAGTCGTGTCATTCATACTTTATTTAACATACTCGCTCGTTCGTCAACGTAGCCCGATAGGGAAGGGAGAGCAAAGAGTAAAAACAATGTTACCTGACATGTATGTGGTAGCAAAGGGCGGACATCCCTATAAGCTAAACAAGCTATAGCTTAGGCCCCCCACTTTCTTGGGGGCCACCAAAAAGTTTTTTTTTTATTTCACTAACTTTATATTCTTCATCGTTAAAGGGCCCCATATCTCAAATAGTTTAGGGCCCCATATCTCAAATAGCTTAGGGCTCATTATCTCAAATAGCTTAGGTTCCCATATCTCAAATATCTTAGGGCTCCATATCTCAAATAGCTTAGGGCCCCATATCTCAAATAGCTTAGGGTCCAATATCTCAAATAGCTTAGGGCTCCTTATCTCAAATAGCTTAGGGTCCAATATCTCAAATAGCTTAGGGCTCCTTATCTCAAATAGCTTAGGTTCCCATATCTCAAATAGCTTATGGCTCCATATCTCAAATATCTTAGGGCCCAATATCTCAAATAGCTTAGGGATCCATATCTCAAATAGCTTAAAGTCCCATATCTCAAATAGCTTAGGGCTCCATATATCAAATAGCTTAGGGTCCAATATCTCAGATAGCTTAGGGCTCCATATCACAAATAGCTTAGGGTCCCATATCTCAAATAGCTTAGGGCTCCATCTCACATAGCTTAGGGTCCCATATCTCAAATAGCTTAGGACTCCATATCTCAAATATATTAGGGCTCCATATCTCAAATAGCTTAGGGCCTCATATCTCAAATAGCTTAGGGCTCCATATCTCAAATAGCTTAGGGCTCCATATCTCAAATAGATTAGGGCCCCATATCTCAAATAGCTTAGGGCCCCATATCTCAAATAGCTTAGGGTCCAATATCTCAAATAGCTTAGGGCTCCATATCTCACGTAGCTTAGGGTCCCATATCTCAAATAGCTTAGGACTCCATATCTCAAATAGATTAAGGCTCCATATCTCAAATAGCTTAGGGCCTCATATCTCAAATAGCTTAGGGCTCCATATCTCAAATAGATTAGGGCCCCATATCTCAAATAGCTTAGGGCCCCATATCTCAAATAGCTTAGGGTCCAATATCTCAAATAGCTTAGGGCTCCTTATCTCAAATAGCTTAGGTTCCCATATCTCAAATAGCTTATGGCTCCATATCTCAAATATCTTAGGGCCCCATATCTCAAATAGCTTAGGGCCCCATATCTCAAATAGCTTAGGGTCCAATATCTCAAATAGCTTAGGGCTCCATATCTCACATAGCTTAGGGTCCCATATCTCAAATAGCTTAGGGATCCATATCTCAAATAGCTTAAGGTCCCATATCTCAAATAGCTTAGGGCTCCATATCTCAAATAGCTTAGGGTCCAATATCTCAGATAGCTTAGGGCTCCATATCACAAATAGCTTAGGGTCCCATATCTCAAATAGCTTAGGGCTCCATATCTCAAATAGCTTAGGGTCCCATATCTCAAATAGCTTAGGACTCCATATCTCAAATAGATTAGGGCTCCATATCTCAAATAGCTTAGGTCCCTATCAAGCCTAAATCCGGCCCTGGTGTTAGAGACGACTAAGAAAGTCCAGGCAAACTCTCTGATAGGGTGATGGGGTTCATCCGTGTGTTGCCGGGACCCGAAAGGTTAGCAAAGAATAGCAAAAATGATTATCTTCCATGCATGTCGTAAAAGGCGACTAAGGAGTTTATTAGATGGAGCTGTGTTACCCATCCCATATAGGGTCAGTGACCCATAGCCATACTGAAGTCGGATGTGTCAGTCCGAAAGGCGCAGATATCGAAGCAATGCTGTGAAACATTACACAACGCATTCCGTTCTCCGGACTACATCCTGCTAATCTGCAGGAGTTTGAGAACGAACGCAGAAGAAGAGTGATGGGGTTTAATCCAGCCAATACAAGCTAGAAACGAATATTAGTCGAGTCTTCCAACATATCTTGTAATATCAAGCAGGCCTACAGTTCTACCCAAGCAAGCCCGAATGTTCACATCGGAGATACCAAGCCGAGAGGCGTTTCAGCAACAATTGTATCATGCAACCCGTCTATTATGCGAACGAGAAGACGAATTGTTTCTTTTAAGTGATGCTGAAATCGGATGTGCCAGGTAGAACGGCGCAATATATCGCTAATCGGCCGTATATATGTTTATCGTAATAATAGTGGGTTTACCTTTTTAAAAAAAAACATTTGTCAGTGTTTGCGTGCATTCACTATTTATCCGTGTTTGCGTGCACTCACTATTTGTTCGTGTTTGCGTACATTCACTATTTGTCCGTGTGTGCGTACATTCACTATTTGTCCGTGTGTGCGTACATTCACTATTTGTCCGTTTTTTGCGTGCACACACTATTTATCAGTTTTTGCGTGCACTAACTATTTGTCCGTGTTTGCATGCACTCACTATTTATCAGTGTTTACGTGCATTCATTATATGTCCGTTTTTTGCGTGCATTCGCTATCTGTCCGTTTTTTGCTTGCATGCACTATTTGACTAAAAATATTAGAATACCTCTTTGTGAAAAATCATTAAGGAATTGTTTTCTTTACCGACCTCCTGGCTAAGTTCTTTATAATGAAACTCATGTTTAGATTTGCTAAAGAAGGAGGGGGGGGGTGGTGAGGGTTGTAACGTCCCAAACCATCCCCTTATCTACGGACACTATATATTTCTAACGAGCTCAGAAGAAGTTAATGTGAAAAATTGTGTTCTGGAGAACCCCCAGCCGTGTTATTCATTGTTTATTGAACATCTCAACTTGAGACTGGCAATCACATTTAGACGGGTTACGTTCAGAATTATAATTCAGTGGTAGGTCCAAACAAACTTTAACTGTATCTATGTATTGAATTGTCTTTGCGTTTGCTTTGAATCATACCATGATAGAATGGCCGTCGGTTTTGGGCACGTTTGGTCGCTTGATGAATAGTAATCGTAATCGTTATGATAAATAGTAATCGGTTTGGATATGTAACGATATACGACTCTCTCTCTCTCTTAAATTATTTTGCAAAGTACAGTAGAGGGTCGAAGGAGAAGAGGTTCATAGAGAATATCCAGGATTTATAACATTAAAGAATGGTCTGAGCGGTATTTTTCTACACTTCTGCAAGCGACTGAGAACAGAGCTGTTTAGAGATCATTTTCTGCAGATGTATCCAGTGTTGCACACCTACGACACTGATGTATCCAGTGTTGCACCCCTACGACACTGATGTATCCAGTGTGGCACCCCTACGACACTGATGTATCCAGTGTGCCACCCCTACGACACTGATGTATCCAGTGTGCCACCCCTACGACACTGATGTATCCAGTGTGCCACCCCTACGACACTGATGTATCCAGTGTGCCACCCCTACGACACTGATGTATCCAGTGTGCCACCCCTACGACACTGATGTATCCAGTGTGCCACCCCTACGACACTGATGTATCCAGTGTGCCACCCCTACGACACTGATGTATCCAGTGTGCCACCCCTACGACACTGATGTATCCAGTGTGCTACCCCTACGACACTGATGTATCCAGTGTGCCACCCCTACGACACTGATATATCCAGTGTGGCACCCCTACGACACTGATGTATCCAGTGTGCCACCCCTACGACACTGATGTATCCAGTGTGCCACCCCTACGACACTGATGTATCCAGTGTGCCACCCCTACGACACTGATGTATCCAGTGTGGCACCCCTACGACACTGATGTATCCAGTGTGCCACCCCTACGACACTGATGTATCCAGTGTGGCATCCCTACGACACTGATGTATCCAGTGTGCCACCCCTACGACACTGATGTATCCAGTGTGCCACCCCTACGACACTGATGTATCCAGTGTGCTACCCCTACGACACTGATGTATCCAGTGTGCCACCCCTACGACACTGATATATCCAGTGTGGCACCCCTACGACACTGATGTATCCAGTGTGCCACCCCTACGACACTGATGTATCCAGTGTGCCACCCCTACGACACTGATGTATCCAGTGTGCCACCCCTACGACACTGATGTATCCAGTGTGCCACCCCTACGACACTGATGTATCCAGTGTGGCACCCCTACGACACTGATGTATCCAGTGTGCCACCCCTACGACACTGATGTATCCAGTGTGGCACCCCTACGACACTGATGTATCCAGTGTGCTACCCCTACGACACTGATGTATCCAGTGTGGCACCCCTACGACACTGATGTATCCAATGTGCCACCCCTACGACACTGATGTATCCAGTGTGGCACCCCTATGGCCCTGATGTATCCAGTTTGGCACCCCTACGACACTGACGATTTATGGTTCATATTATTATTATTGTAAGCCTACACTGACATTATGACGTTTCAGAATTTTTATAATCCACTGTCTTCTTGGTCTTCCTCTGTACCTTGCTGGTTCCATGTTGTATGCTATTATGCTGGCCATTACCATTTCAATCTCTGTTTTTCAATATATTTGACTACAGAAATTGTTCCAGTATAACTTCTTTATTCCTCACGCAATCTCTTCTTGTTCTATTTGTTGCTTTTCTTAAACATCTCATTTCACAGGTAACAATCTTTCTCCCGTGTACTTTAGTTAGTGTCCATGTTTGACATTTATAATTAGTTAACAGTCCTCATTCCATGTCCGAAATGTCCAAGGACATTTACAACTCGAATAGTGTTCATTATCCATCTCCGAACTCATAATCAAGGACATAACTCTAATTGAATTTTCAAAAGTGGATGTAACAAATTGTCATCATCATCATGTGATGGACGAACAACATAATTAGTTAGTTATTCATCTAGGGTCAAAGACGGATGTCATAGATTTCCATGTCTCTCGTTTCATTGCAATTTGCTTTGAATCTTCATTTTTTCTGATACCGATGGTGAAACGTTCCCTTGTAATAGTTCTACGTAAAGTTTCTTTTGGTAGTCCTCGTTTTCTCTTTCCCCTTGGTTTTCTCTTTCCCCTTCTCTTTCCCCACATCAAAGTTTGACAGGGAAGTCTTTCGGTATCCATTCGTAGCGCGTGTTCGATGTAATTCCAGCGACGCTTTCTAATATAGGTGGATACATATTCTTGTTTTGATTATGTTTATAATTGCTTCTAAGCAATCTATTTCCAGGCTGCACCACGAAAAGGGGATTTAGCATGCTGGTTATCTGCTAATCCCGGGATTGCACAAGAGCAAGCAAATCACACTTTACACAAACTTGTCGTGTCCAATGTCTAACAGCAATAGATTTCATTGACCACATTCTCCCGAAGTCTATTTCGTCCTTAACAATTTTAAACTAGCAGATCAAAGGTTTCACTTATTCATATTGTTTAGCATCGTACTTTACAGTTTGGCTGAGATAGCTTGTGATTTTATAATTGCAATCAGTGCTCTGTTCATATAAACAATTGTATTCAGCCCAGCAGGCATGTGAATAATGACTGTAGTTGAATTGTAACAAGTTTGCTACTTAACTAATTTTTGGCTCCCATGTCAGGCATCAATAACACACGAAAGGTAGTGAGGGACAAGAGTGTCGGGCACCGAAAACACACGAAAATTAGTAAGGGACAAGAATAATACCAAAGCACAGCCACTAGGAAAGTCAGAAATCATAAGTTAACTATCAAACAGTTTATATCAGCGGTTCTTAAATTGTGGTCAGCAGTGTCTCCTCAAAAGCCCCACAAAGACTTCACACTTAATTATTATTAACAATATTCATCAGAAGTCTTTCATATAGACATCTCGAATATAACCAGTATGAAATAATGATCGCGGTTGAAAGGCTAGTACCACATACTTATTTACAATTTTAAAAAAAAAGATATGTATTGAGCTGGTACATTTTCCACTAAAAGAAAAAAAACAAAATATATTAAGGCGTGTTCACACAAAAAAACAAGATAAATTAAAACATGTTCACAATAAACAGACAGATAATGAGATTATAAAAAAGAATATACGAAAGGAAACACATTTTTTGGATAATTTCATATCACAGACACATCTACAACTTGTATTTTATACACATATACACACTCACATTCATACACACACACACACACTTACACTCGCATTCATACACACGCTCGCTTTCATATACACACGCTCGTACTCACACTCGTACTCACACTCGTATTCATACACACTCATATTCGCACTCATGCACACACACTCACACTTGCATTCATACACATACACTCACAGTCGCACTCACACACACACACACACACACACATACGCGCACTCTCGCACACACACGCGCACTCACACATGAAAAGTTGCAAACTGATGCATGTTCCGTCAAACATGCATGCTGCAAACAATGGAATTGACCCCAAAAATAGTCAACAACGAAATCTAAGCTCAATTGCTATTGTAATCTGATCCTTTTGTATTTATGCCTGGATATTATTCCGCGTGACCAAACAAGACAGCGACCTTAATGTAGTCCCGTGTACACCCAGAATTCATAGCGCGTGTGTTAAGTGGCAGCCATGATTTTTATGTTGCAATGCCGCCCTCATCACGCAATATGTCGAGATGCAGACATTCCATGCAGCGTTTTTTGTGTGATTCAACAGACATGAATTGTGTACAAAACACAGACAGACATCTACACAACTGGAGTTCTGTCTACTTTTGTATCGGATGAATATTTCCAGAAGCGTAGGCTGGCGTGTCGGCCATTAATGGCTACAAGATGGACAAACAGCAATAATGGCGGATAACTTGAACCCAATAATTAGTTAATCTGCTTGCAGTTGTATATGGGCGTTCATGTTGCATTTCCTGTTTTGGTGCGGATGCAAGTAGGCAATCGTGTGTTTGGGTAATACGTCAAATGGCATCCCACTGCGCGAACATAGGGGCGTGGGACGTTATACATTTCATATATTGCAGCTTAAATTGTGAAGTACTTAGTTCGCTTACTCGTTAACTTTCCTTCCCCATATTTAAACATTAAATATATTTTATGTATGCCATGATAACAGCACAATCATAATGTAAAAATAAATAATTTAATACAGAAACTTGGATCTTCTTCTTCTTCTGTGTTCGTTCTCAAACTCCTACAGATCAGCAGGATGTAGTCCGGTGTACGGAATGCGTTGTGTCATGGTTTACAGCATTGCTGCGATATCTGCGCCTTTCGGCATGACACATCCGACTTGAGCATGGCTTTGGGTTACTGACCCTATATGGGATGGGACAGCCAATTCCATCCTATAACCTCCTTAGACGCTTCGTACGACATGCATGGAAAGTAAACAGTGTTGCTATTCTTTTCTCCCCTTTCGGGCCCCGACAACACACGGGCGCAGAAACATGGATGATTTCTTATCAAAGAAACAATTATAATACAGAAAACGGGGTTTAAACCAGGACATCGCAGATGGTACCTACTCGCCTCGCAACTTGAATCAACACGTTTTTCATCTTCGACTACACTGGATCCCTAAATTGTGGTCGTAGATGGTAAACGTTCAGTAAAGTTGCGAAACGAGAAGGTACTATCTGAGTGAGCTTAGTTCAAATCCATCTTCTGCATTAAAATGTCTCTGTGGTATCCTTATTTGCTACATGGAGATACTCAAGATGCATAGCTGTGATAAAATATCAGAAAGTTAGCTGCTGACCAATCGTATGTCTGGAAAACTATACGCAATGCTCATTAGGAGAGTAGTATTGTCACCAGCAATATACGTCGCAAGAAGCAGCAATGGAGGTTAGGTATGATGTGTGCTAAACCACTTAATTATCTCAGATCTGATGAATAGCAGCTGAAGACCTATAATTGTCCGTCCTTCAAGACTACTACTGAGGGGGGGGGGGGGGGAGTAGCGCTGAGGTTAGTGCACTCGTTTTGCTTACGAGTAATACTGAATTCATTCCCAATTTGAGGCGGAACTGTTTTTGAAATCACAACGGCTCCCGGATCATCCCAGCCTTAATTGGATACCGGATAAATGCGGGAAGTAAATACTGCGAGGGAAAGGATATGGCTGTTACCCTCATATAGCAGAGCCACTAAAATATGAGGTCGCTAAAATTTCACACTTCTAGAGCTATAATTCATGCTACTGGTTAACTTGACTTTACATCACTACATATTTCCCGTTAGTAAGTCGAAGGGAGGGGATACTTTTTCCTTGTGTGATGTTGCACTTGCTGTTGCCACGTCGTGTACAGGGTACTTTAAAAAATATGCTCCGACACAATTGACTATATGAAAACTCACAGCAAACAACAGATATTGTAGATAAAGGCTTGAGAGAATACATACACGGATGATACACGTCTATTCCTAATCTCGTAATCTCTAAATGTTTTTATTAATGCTGAGTGGAACATCTGCTGATGATGACCAACCACGTCCACACATTTACGACTCCACGACAATTACCAATCAAAATAGGAACGACAACTGCAAACACAAATAGAACATGAACACCTGCTCAAGAGTTATTACCCCATGCCTGATATTTAGATCCTTTAGAATTTGAAATAAAATGTGCAAGAATAGAAATGCCTTTCTAAAAAAATAACACATTATTATAAAAATAAATACAAGTCTTTGTGTTTAACAACACAGAAATGGAATACATTTAACAATTTTCTCAATTTATTTGTGTGCGCGCGTTTTACACAGAGCGCGCAGCTTTCTCTAGTACACGGTGCTTTGTTGAGGTCAAAGGTGAAATGGCCACCCAGAAGGGAATGTTTTGACCCGCTGCAGTTCGCTTATTTTATTTTACCGCTAATGTATTTACCTGATGTTAAAATTCAGGATGTTCAATTGAACAATTCGTTAGTTTTGACTTGTCCAGTGGAAACGGCGGGAATAGTGAGTATCCGAGGTCGCAAACAGAGAATGACTTATGACGCCTTTGACTGTCAGAACTACGAGAATGGAAGGGTGGCTCTATTTGTCAAGCTTGAATGCCCTCCAGGAAACAATAGCGTACTCAATTGTCCATGCTACCATGTATTGAAAGAAGATAGCACTTCAGACGGCACTTCCCGTGCAGACTATAAAAACTAGAGCGGTTTGTAAAATATTAAAACTCGCCTTCAGAAGAACACATGTATGCATTTCCTCCAGATGGGGCAGCATGTTCAAACGGTCATTACTGTCTCTCACCGTGTGAGGTGGATCCTTGAGAACCCACCTCACTGAAGTGTCACAAAAGTGCTTACAACGTCCTACACTATTCTCGCTCATCAGCATTATCAAGTGCCGTGCCGAATGACGTTGGCGATCAGATTTTTCCACGTACACCGATCTCTCATATATGTCATCATCTCTGTTGGTGTCGTCAATCGAAGCCATTTAGTCAAACTGTCCAATATCTGTTCTCTGTGTCTTCCCTTTGATCTCTTCCCTTCTATCTTTCCTGTTGTCACTATATTCTCAATGCCTCCTCTTCTCATTATGTGCCCAATAAATGTTGACTGTCTTTTTCTTATATTATCAATAATGCATCTTTTCACATCCATCCTTCTAAGACATTCTTCATTAGTAATCTTTGCTGTCCAAGGAATGCGTAACATTCTTCGAATAAACCCCATTTCCGTTGCCTCCGATGATTTTTGTAATGTCTTATTTATTGTCCATGCTTCACTTCCATAGAGTAGCACTGATTCTATGTAACAATTCAGGACACAATTTCTAGTATCCATCGATATAGACTTGTTGTATATGATATTTTTCCTTTTATGGAATGTTGCTTTTACTTGTCCTATTTTGCTTATAATTTCGGTCTTGCATTTACCATCTGAAGTTATCAATGTTCCTAAATATTTGAAACTATTCACCTGCTTTAAGTTTTTCTCATTTAATACTATTTTACTGTTTGGTGGGGTACTATTTCCTGATACTATTCCCGCTGCCACGGCGGACATAGACGTTGGTGATTCTAGTTAGGTTCCGTTAAATGTATCTCTCATGTTGAGGTACTCCCTTTCAACCACAGACAAACTTTAAAAAGTTTAATTATATGAGAGCTTTATAACCATCAAATAAAAAATGGAGGTCGATGTTCTGGTTTTACAGCCACCACAACCTCCGAAAGTGTATATACAAATTAAATGTGATTTCTAGGTTATTCTAAACTCTTTTTTAATCCATAATGGTTCCTTCTCAAACTCCTGCAGAATATCAGGATGTAGTCCGGATAACGAAGTGTGTTGTGTCATTGTTTGCACCATAACTGCGATATCTGCGCCTTTCTTCCTGACGCATCCAACTTCAACTTCACTATGACCCTATACGGAGTATCAGCTTCAGAATATCCTCTGGGTCACCGTGACACTTAAAAGGATGAAAGCCAACTTCACCCCAAAACCTTCTTAACACTTTTCCCTGACATATATGACAGGTGAGAGTCGATATTTTTTGCTACCTTTTTGGGTCCATAAAATAATAAATTCGATTGTCCATGTTATACTGTCGACTCGATTAAAAAATCACTACAGCCTTAAATAAAGTTGGTTTGATGACTATTCCTTGAATATAATACATTAACAATATATGGTATAATCCTGGGATACTGTCAGAGGATTAGCCTATGATCCTGCTAATACATGGAATAATCCTGGAATAATGTCAGAAGTGTGGCATGTGCTCCTGGTAAGACCTGACATAATCTTTGGATACTGTTGGACTCAAATGCCTTCCTTCGTTGACAAAACATCCATCTATTAAACCCCCCCCCCCCCAATATGTCCATCCTTATGAGATCTTATAAGAGTCTGGATGGGCCCAGAGATGACATGCACACCAGAGTGCACAGGCCGGCGCTCCATATCTGGTCGAGCATCAGGGTCAGCGAACCACAGCTGATCAAGACCCTCAGTACACTTTCACGCAGTGGTCCTGGAAACAGGAGTGCAGCAACCCTGCTGTAACCTGGCCAAGTACTAGGGATCGAAGATACAGGAATGCCAACCCGTCCCATAAAAATCTGGCTGAAGACGCATGTGTCAGGTAGAAAGGCGTAGATAACGCAGCTTGCTGTAAAACATGACACAGCGCAGATCACCCTCATACGTCCTTCTCAGGAGGGTCAGCAGAATACTTTCAGAGGGACCGCCGCAAGGCGAACGACGAAGAAGAAAAAGATAAGAACCCGGATCTCGCATCAAGTGCAAAGCTAATAACCTGTTCTTTTGTCAGAAAGGTTATGGACTGTTAAGAGTTACTGGATCAACTCACCGCTAAAGTTAAGAGTTACTGGATCAACTACCACTAAAGTTAAGAGTTACTGGATCAACTCACCGCTAAAGTTAAGAGTTACTGGATCAACTACCACTAAAGTTAAGAGTTAGTGGATCAACTACCACTAAAGTTAAGAGTTAGTGGATCAACTCACCGCTAAAGTTAACAGTTAATGGATCAACTCACGGCTAAAGTTAAGAATTACTGGATCAACTCACCGCTAAAGATAAGAGTTAGTGGATCAACTCACTGCTAAAGTTAACAGTTAATGGATCAACTCACCGCTAAAGTTAAGAGTTACTGGATCCAACTACCGCTAAATTACTATTTCAGTCAGAGGAAAGGAAACAACATCAAGGAAACGTATTGACAGATAATGCTATGATTGGCCGTACAGTACTGAAAAGAGGTAACACTGACTTAATTAAAACAGTCATAAATTCAGTGCAAAATCAAGACGTTGACATTAAGACTGAGACCGCAAGTATACAAAGAATGGTAGAAATGGAAGTGATTAGAGCAGTGGCGCAGCGTGGTTCAATGGCGCCCGGGGTGAAATTATAATTTCCCCTCCCCCTTGTGACATTAAAAATATATGTCACATATTGTGAAAGACTGGACGAAAATAAATTTGCCTCCCTCTCGATGATGCCGCCCGGGGTGGTACGCAACTCCGTCCCCACCTCGCTAAGCCACTGGATTAGAGAAGAGGGAAGAAAATATACTCTTTGTGAAAAGAACCGGCGATCGTGTAACTTGAATGAGACTTTGAGTCTACATACACTCCCAATGGCTGATGAAACAGAAAGGGAACACTTATGGGAATGTCCCGTGTGCTGTAATGCTAGTTTGTAATCAAGAATCAAGAATTCTAATCAAGAATCAAGAATCAATAAACTATTTCATCATTATTATCATCATCAACTTCATCAACATCATCATCTTCATCAACATCATCATCTTCATCAACATCATCATCTTCATCAACATCATCATCTTCATCAACATCATCATCTTCATCAACATCATCAACATCATCATCTTCATCAACATCATCATCTTCATCAACATCATCATCTTCATCAACATCATCCTCATCAACATCATCATCTTCATCTTGACATATTTTATATGCAGCAGACATATAATCACATAAAATACAGTCTGCAGCTATATAGCAGTAATAATTTTGGTCTATTTTTTAGTACACAGACTCCATGGCTGCATGGCTTCAGAAAGCATAATCCTACATTTTACCATACAGACACAAAGACTTCATGGATTTCTACAGTTAATCTCCATATAAAGAATATTTCTACTATCGCTCGAAAAATGGTATAGTTTCCCTCGAATCTGTCTCCATGCTTGTCTGACACGAGTACACAGATATTACTATGTGACTGGCAGACATCAGAATTTCAAAGTACTACTACATGGTAATGTGTTTTAGGTATTTCGCAGACGGTCTTTGACGTCATCACTGTATTTAGTCTGATAGTATCGCAGGAATAGTTTGTGTGGGCGGCTGCGCAGTGGTTAGTCACTATCTACT
Source organism: Meghimatium bilineatum (assembly GCA_034231615.1). NCBI lineage: Eukaryota > Metazoa > Mollusca > Gastropoda > Stylommatophora > Philomycidae > Meghimatium > Meghimatium bilineatum. The sequence goes on along the minus strand of CM067310.1, from coordinate 5,245,224 downwards.
TTGTTTCGGAGGTCAGCGTTCAATTTTGTGTTTAGCAAAATATATTTTGATCATAAGCGACTCCCTCTCTATCAGACGCAGAGTCGGCAACATTAATCGCAACATAAGAGAAGAGACGCCCCTGGGAGTCAGGAGGTCAAATGAAATATAGCATCACAGTCATGTATTTCGTAAGACTAAACTAAAACCTTTTAGGGTGAGGTTGATTGCTCTATCCAATAAAAAGGGGGATCTCCCTGGCGCAGTGGTTCAGATGTTCGCTTCGTGCTTAAGAGGTCGCATACTCGAATCCCGTTCGAGACTTGCTCTTTATAAAGTGCATTTTCTTAGAATATCCCTGTGCATTATCGCTTGAAGCTACGGAGTTACGTGCCAGGAAAGGTACTCTCATGATCGGGTTCCAGTATAGACCTCTGAACAGAAAATAAACAAAACTTCATTCTGATATGTTTGATTATTGTCGTGATTTTCGTTGGGTACTATTTATATACTTGAAGTCGCATGTTAAAATAAGCATATGCCGACAAACGAAACGCACGGAAATAATAAAAATCTTCATTTTAGGTAATGTTTACTTTCTCTATAGAGATCTTATAGTGCCATCGATGGTGACGGGTACTCTCGACAGATGGTGTGTAGCTTCATTGAGAGGGTAAGAGTATATATGGAGGTAGCCCAACTACAGGGAAGTCAATCCTCTACAAATTTTGAGCTTTTTTAAACTCAATACGAAACAATTTTTAAAAAAAGTTCAAACAAAAGTATGATGTACCATGCATGAAGGTGTATTTATCGCAGCAAGTCTATAAAGCATGATCCAGCTGGTTTCGTGTTCAGGACTAAGTCCTACTAACTAGCGGTAATTTGAGAAGAAATCAGATCAAGAAACCAGAAAATGGATTCCTAGACTGGAACAGAAGAATTTCATTCTGACCATTCACCCTTAACGTGATGTAAGTAAAGGAAAAATGTGTACATAAGAGCGTGTTCATTATTTCTAAAGACTCAAGAAACAAATGATGTACTTTCCAAAGACAATACAAACGAAATACAGCGCAGTAAAGTAAACAAGTCGCGGAGATGGTCAGTTTATAGTGCACTGAAATCCTATACTCCAAACTTAATCGATTTTCAGCGGCAAATCATTTTTTTAATAAAATCTTTTAACTATTCCAGGATTGACTCAGGAATTGGGTACCACATCAAATCTGAGCAAAGTAAAGACGGTGTGCCTGATTACTGAATAAATCACTGATATATTACAGTTAAAACAAAAGACAATGCTAACGTCTTAACTGTATGGACACCGTGCCATATTTCATTATCAACAAGTGAAATATCGATTAGTATAGACTATCATAAAGTATGACATCACAACTATCAAATATCGATTAGTATAGACTAGCATAAACTTTGACATCACAACTATCTATATCAAATATCGATTAGTATAGACAATCATAAACTTTGACATCACAACTATCTATATCACATATTTTGAGTCATGATTACTAAAGACTTCGAAATGTCACAATCTAATATTACGTAATACATTTTTCCCTTTGCCATCATTTGTCTCTTTAAGTTTAGTAAATATAATATTATTAAAAAGGGTAAAAAAAGCAGTTGTATGTTCAATAAATAGTGAATAGACGCTTCAATCAATAATAATACTCACGTGGAAGTGCAGACAGTCATAATTTTCTATTATGTTCTACTAGCAGTACCACCGTCTATTGGCTTACATCAATAGGACGTTCTCAAGACAGGGAAAAACCAACACAGACTGAAATATATTTTTTTAAACTGAAGACTACAATGATGATGATGATGATGAGGAAATGGATGATGATGTTGATGATGCTGAGGCGGATGATGTTGATGATGTTGATGTTGAGGCGGATGATGGTGATAATGTTGATGATGTTGATGATGTTGATGATGTTGATAATGTTGATAATGTTGATGATGTTGATGATGCTGAGGCGGATGATGGTGATAATGTTGATGATGTTGATGATGCTGAGGTGGATGATGTTGATAATGTTGATCATGTTGATGATGCTGAGGTGGATGATGTTGATAATGTTGATGATGCTGAGGCGGATGATGGTGATAATGTTGATAATGTTGATGATGCTGAGGCGGATGATGGTGATAATGTTGATGATGTTGATGATGCTGAGGTGGATGATGTTGATAATGTTGATCATGTTGATGATGCTGAGGTGGATGATGTTGATAATGTTGATGATGCTGAGGTGGATGATGTTGATGATGTTGATGATGTTGATGATGCTGAGGTGGATGATGTTGATGATGTTGATGATGTTGATGATGCTGAGGCGGATGATGTTGATGATGTTGATGATGTTGATGATGTTGAGGCAGATGATGTTGATAATGTTGATGATGCTGAGGCGGATGATGTTGATAATGGTGATGCTGCTAAGGATAATAATGATGATGATGATAATGATGATCATTTGAGTTTGTACAGAAGGTCAAGGAGCAGACCAGACTGCCTTCCGATGCGGGTTTAAGGAGAAAGTGCCTTGTACAATTGTAGTAAACCCGCTTTCCTCTCTTTTGACTAGTTTGAAAGAATATGTTAACGTCAATACGCTTTGAAATAAGCAGAACCTCAGAAATGCTAGAAGATTGTTTAAAACACCATTGTTGTCTTTGGGTTTGCCCTTCGGATACTCAGTAGGAGTTTACTCCTTTAGCCTAGGACATTCCGTGCTATCCACTAAAGCAGCGTGTGATTAAATAGGACAAAAGACCACAGTAAGAAAGTTGTACAAAATATACAATGAGAATCATTTTTGGTTACTAGCATGTCACCGACCTATTCTTGTCAATTTGATGATGTGGTAGTTAACGGCCTATCAGAGAAAAATGCATAGAGAGAGAGAGAGAGAGAGAGACAGAAAGAGAGAGATAAACAGAGAGAGAGTGAGAAAGACAAAGAGAGAGAGAGTCAGAAAGAGACAGAGAGAGACAGAAAGATAGAGAGAGACAGAGAGACAGAGAAAGACAGAGAGAGACAGAAAGAGACAGAGAGAGACAGAAAGAGACAGAGAGAGACAGAGAGAGACAGAGAGACAGAAAAAGACAGAGAGAGACAGAAAGAGACAGAAAGATACAGAGATATAGAGAGAAACAGAGAGAGACAAAGAGAGACAGAGAGACAGAGAAAGACAGAGAGAGACAGAAAGAGACAGAGACAGAAAGAGACAGAGAGATAGAGAGAGACAGACAGAAAGAGACAGAGAGATAGAGAGAAACAGAGAGAGACAAAGAGAGACAGAGAGACAGAGTAAGACAGAGAGAGACAGAAAGAGACAAAGAGAGACAGAGAGACAGAGAAAGACAGAGAGAGACAGAAAGAGACAGAGAGAGACAGAAAGAGACAGAGTGATAGAGAGAAACAGAGAGAGACAAAGAGAGACAGAAAGATCCAGCTAAGAGAGTACGCACTATTTGGACATGTAACGAAACAAACGACACACACATACGGGAGGTAAGAAACAATAATGGACCGGCAACATAAAGGGAGAGTCGGACAAGATTTTTTTAAATACTGTTACCCAAAAAACTCATTCCCAGAGATATGTCAATGTCTGACATGGACACTATATACAAATTTAAATTTTAAAAAAAAGAAAGAGTTTATTACTCGTGAAATGAGATGTTTAAGAAAAGTATCACATATAACATCATCTTCTTCTTCTGCGTTCATTCTCAAACTCCTGCAGATTAGCCGGATGTAGTTCGTAGAAATGGAATTCGTTGTGTAAAAATTGTTTACAGCATTGTTGCGATATCTGCGCCTTTCGGTATGACACATCCGACTTCAGCATGGCTTTCGGTCACTGACCATATATGGGATGGAACAGCCAACTCCATCCTATAACCTCCGTAGTCGCCTTTTACGACATGCGTGGAAGGTAAACAGTGTTGCTATTCTATGCTCCCCTTTCGGGCCCCGGCAACACACCCGGGCGTCACCTAGAACAAGAAGAGATCAAGAGAGGAATGAAGAGATTACAAGAACTGTTGAAAAAACTTGTGTCATTAAATACATTTAAAAACACAGACTTAATGAGAAGAAATCTGTATTGGTCAGCAACAAGAGCATACAATATAACATTGGGGGAAAAAAAACAAAAAAACAAGAGGCAGTGGAAGACCAAGAAGAAGGTGGATTGAAAGAGTTTTCAGCGCTTTTAGACGTTACAGCCTTAACAGCCTCCCTGCACTCCTTAACAGGAAAACACGCAGTAATGAAAGGGGTTTTTTTAGACGTTAAAATATCACTACAGATCAAGCGATTAAAAGTGTCATAGTCGGAACACAAAATCGTCACTCAATTCTATACTGTGTAATATGACCTTGTCATTAGAGGTGAAAAAGAGAGTTCTGCAGTGCTATATAACCCCTATACTAACATATGGGTGCGAGTCTTGGACAATAAACAAACTGGAAAGTGGGAAATTAGAGGCAACAGAGATGTGATTCTACAGAAGAATGCTGAGAATACCATGGACTGCCAGAAAAACTTGTGTAGAGGTTTTCAAAGGGTCAAATGTGAAACGGACCGTAATCAACAATATAAGAAAAAGGCAATATTCCTTTTTTTTGGCCACTTCATGAGACAGGCAGGTTTAGAGAACATAATCACAACAGACAAAATTGAAGGCAACAGAAACAGAGGGCGACAACGTGAGAAAACATTAGACAGTTTAACAACCTGGCACGGCAAGGAAACAACAACGACTTTGATACATAATACTGTTGACAGAGAGCTGTGGAGAGCCATGATCGCCTACGCCAGCCGGCATGGCACCTGATGATGATAAATCAATTTTCACGTCTAACCGCGCAAGTAGAGAAACGACAATAGACTTATGGATAAAAAAAATGGGAGAAAACGTTTTTAGTTCTGAAAGAAATAACACTGCGGATATAAACTTTACTAGAAGAATTACTATTGAATGAAAAAAGAAAGTAGGAGAAAGACAAGAAGAAAAAGAAGACTTAACTGGAGCAAAGATAATGGCCGAGGGCAGGAGACATCAGTGAAGATACCATCAGACGACTTTACTCTTTGAACTGTCTAGTCTTGTGATGATGACAGGGTGTAGAGATGTTGTCAGACGGTTTTATCAAGTTTTCGAACTCCCTAACCCATTGTTTATCAACAGGGGCGTCGCCGTCTCCCTGGGAGGGGTTGGAAATAACAAGGGGCGTTTTAGTATGACCTATATATTGGGGAATACTTTTTTTTTTTAAATCACATATGTTCAAATGGTAGATCGTGGCCCATACGGCTCTATAACACCTCTCAACAGAAAGTAAACATGACCTAGAAGGGTCTTGCTTGATTATTTCCGTGAATTTCGTTGGTCGGCCTTGGTTTTTTGGCACCCGACTTCAAGTATATAAATAGCCACCAACGAAATCTACGTCAATAATGAGAAATGTCACGAATAAAGGCGTGTTTACTATCTGTTGAGAGGTCCACATTGGAGTACTGTCATTGATAGATTATGCAAAGATGTGAACTGTATTTCACGAAAATTGGAAATGTGATACCGGGTTCTCAAGTGCAGCAAAGAATAGCAACACTATTACACACCACGTATGTTGTAGGAGGCGACTAACATGGGGTAGGTGTGGAGTTGGCTGTATCACTCCATAGAGTGTCAAACTTACTCAGAAGCTATGCTAAAGTCGGATGTGTCAGATTGAGGGACGTAGATATCGTAACTTAGCTGTGAATCACACCATAATACATTCTATTTTCCGGTCTGCATCCTGATACTTGCAGGAGTTAGAGAACGGACACAGAAGAGAAATAAGCAGTGTTCCTTGTTATCAGTATGTGCTAAATGTGTCTTCATCTTGTGATGTGCTCAGAAAAACTGAGAAACGTCTTTCTATGATACGAGTGCCATGTAACGCTGAGAACCGTGTGCTGTGACGATGAGAACCGTGTGCTGTGACGCTGAGAACCGTGTGCTGTGACGCTGAGAACTGTGTGCTGTGACGCTGAGAACCGTGTGCTGTCACGCTGAGAACCGTGTGCTGTGACGCTAAGAACTGTGTGCTGTGACGCTGAGAACCGTGTGCTGTGACGCTGAGAACCGTGTGCTGTGACGCTGAGAACCGTGTGCTGTGACGCTGAGAACTGTGTACTGTGACGCTGAGAACCTTGTGCTGTGACGCTGAGAACCGTGTGCTGTGATGCTGAGAACCGTGTGATGTGACGCTGAGAACCGTGTGCTGTGACGCTGAGAACTGTGTGCTGTGACGCTGAGAACCGTGTGCTGTGACGCTGAGAACCGTGTGCTGTGACGCTGAGAACTGTGTGCTGTGATGCTGAGAACCGTGTGCTGTGACGCTAAGAACTGTGTGCTGTGATGCTGAGAACTGTGTGCTGTGACGCTGAGAACCGTGTGCTGTGACGCTGAGAACTGTGTGCTGTGATGCTGAGAACTGTGTGCTGTGATGCTGAGAACCGTGTGCTGTGATGCTGAGAACTGTGTGCTGTGACGCTGAGAACCGTGTGCTGTGACCCTGAGAACTGTGTGCTGTGACGCTGAGAACCGCCTTTCTATGATACGAGTTGTCAATTTACTTTTTGAGCCAATCTGGATTAAGGTGCATGTCTCCTCGCGTTTCCTCGAATCTGGTCAGTCAAAGCATTTTTTTTTAAACGGTGGTAATAAAATTATGCGAGTTTTACCACGACTCGAACAAGGAGTATAGAAGGATGTAGTCCGGTGAAGGGAATGCGTTGTGTCATGGTTTACAGCATTGCTGCGATATCTGCGCCTTTCGGCCTGACACATCCGACTTCAGCATGGTTGTGGGTCACTGACCCTATATAGGATGGGAGAGCCAACTCCATCCTATAACCTCCTTAGTCACCTCTTACGCCATGCATGGAACGTAAACAGTGTTGCTATTCTTTGCTCCCCTTTCGGGTCCCAGCAACACACGGGCGCTTGTTTCTCTGAGTCAGTATATGCGCTTCAGCATTTAGTATTCTGGGAATTCTCGAAGAATATGTATGCTGTCTGAGGTGTCTGTCCACGTGTACACATGGCCGTGTTGCCAATCTTGAACTGTGTACACATGTGGCTACCGTGTCGGTTTTGTTCTGCATTAAATTGTGTGAAAGTATACCACCAAACGACCGCAATCAATCCACACCAGGTCTGTTAAATGTATCCACGATTTGGAAACATTGTTGAATGAAACGGATGATAGACAATACGAACAGGGCAACACCAGAACCGTTGTTAAGTGTATGAATCTTAGAAACTGAACATCAAGAACAATAACTCTTATAAATGAGCTACGAATGTTTGTCTGGACACGATGAGTTACGGTTCTTTGTGTCTATCATAGAAAACTCGATAGAATAATGAAAATAGTCGGTTGTTCAGTTTTTCTGTTTCAATCGATTTCTTGAACAGTTAAATATATTCTAGGCATCGTCTGCAAATATTTTAATTATTGTCATTCTCATCCAATGTGTGGATGGAGGTTATTGCTGTTATTGTAGCCATCGAATGGCAAATTTAGACACAATCGCTCGTGCCTTGATTATGACTGAAATGGGGGCAAAGAATAGGAACACTGTTACCTACCAAGTAAGACGTAGGAGGGGATTAAGGATGTTTTATGGTAGAGGTGGCTGTCACATCCCATAGAGTGGCATACGAACTATGGACGAAATTTAACCGAAAATCGAAAAATTGTACTTACTGCGCAAAACTAAAATCCAACAGGTAAATCCAGAAAAAGGGTAATAAAGTTTTGCTAACACTAGATAACACACACAATGACACACAGAAATCGACGTTTCGACCAAAATGCCTTCATCAAGACAGACACATGAAACAATATTAAAACACACGAGTTTCAATCAGTGATAAGAAGGGCTGTTTCAGGCTGCAGAAGATCATACATTGCCTTCAGAACTGAACATAATTCATACAGTCACTGTTAGCAGACTGTTGTATCTTGTTGTATTATATATTTGCCACTGAACCATGTAATCGTTGCTTCCGACTCAGCTATATGTACTTCAATTTCTTTGTTACTTCGTTTACTATGTTTTTGCTGTTTGACTGTGGACCACTAAGTTGAGCTTGTGTATGTAATGTTTGTTCTAAATAAGAGTTTCCACATATACATCATCGAATATGTCCTCATCCTATGTCCTCATCCTCTGTCCCCATCCTCTGTCCTCATCCTCTGTCCTCGTCCTCTGTCCCCATCCTCTGTCCTCGTCCTCTGTCCTCGTCCTCTGTCCTCATCCTCTGTCCTCATCCTCTGTCCTCATCCTCTGTCCTCTGTCCTCGTCCTCTGTCCTCGTCCTCTGTCCTCGTCCTCTGTCCTCGTCCTCTGTCCTCGTCCTCTGTCCTCGTCCTCTGTCCTCGTCCTCTGTCCCCATCCTCTGTCCCCATCCTCTGTCCTCATCCTCTGTCCCCGTCCTCTGTCCTCGTCCTCTGTCCTCGTCCTCTGTCCTCATCCTATGTCCTCATCCTCTGTCCTCATCCTCTGTCCCCATCCTCTGTCCTCATCCTCTGTCCTCGTCCTCTGTCCTCATCCTCTGTCCTCATCCTCTGTCCTCGTCCTCTGTCCTCGTCCTCTGTCCTCATCCTCTGTCCCCATCCTCTGTCCCCGTCCTCTGTCCTCGTCCAGTCATCGTCCTCTGTCCTCGTCCTCTGTCCTCATCCTCTGTCCTCATCCTCTGTCCTCGTCCTCTGTCCCCATCCTCTGTCCTCATCCTCTGTCCCCATCCTCTGTCCCCATCCTCTGTCCTCATCCTCTGTCCTCATCCTCTGTCCCCGTCCTCTGTCCCCATCCTCTGTCCTCATCCTCTGTCCCCATCCTCTGTCCCCATCCTCTGTCCTCATCCTCTGTCCCCATCCTCTGTCCTCATCCTCTGTCCTCATCCTCTGTCCTCATCCTCTGTCCCCATCCTCTGTCCCCATCCTCTGTCCTCATCCTCTGTCCCCATCCTCTGTCCTCATCCTCTGTCCCCGTCCTCTGTCCTCATCCTCTGTCCTCATCCTCTGTCCTCATCCTCTGTCCTCTTCCTCTGTCCTCATCCTTACAAACAGTTACATCAACTGCTTCTTCTAGCTGCAAAAATGGTATCGCGAACTGTTTCCCAGTTTTTCTCAGAAGCGAATGGGTTATATCTCAGTGGTGCGAATTGGTTCTCAGTGGTGCGAATTGGTTCTCAGTGGTGCGAATGGGTTCTCAGTAGTGCGAATTGGTTCTCAGTGGTGCGAATGGGTTCTCAGTGGTGCACATTTTGCGTCTAACTTTCTGACCAGGGACTGTTTGTTGAATGAATCTTTTAGTCTTGTAACATTGAGGCGTCTTGGCATTGCATGTCTCTATGCTCCTCGTAGTCCCTGAACGTCAAGGTACATGTTTGAGACAAGAATCTTTGAGACCAGCAGTCACGCTGCCATGTCGCTACATCATTATGTCACTTTCGGATCACGAACGCACGGACCGCAGTGTCACGTACATACATCATTATGTTATTTAATTATCACGTACATATAACCGTATGTTCATTTTTAGTTTATGGCATGCAACATAATATGTTACAGAATGTTACAGAATGTTAACATAATATGTTACAGAATGGAAATCATCTAAATATTTTAACGTTAGGAACAATGGTAACAACGACAGGTACGATGGTAACACTGATAGGTACAACGCAAGAAACGATGACAACACCGCAAGGTTCGATTGTAACACCTCGATTGAACTTTGGTAACATCGAATGTAACAATGGTAATACCGGTAATATCATTAGATTCGACTGTAACACCGCGATGTGGTAACATCGTTAGTAGCGATGGTAATATCGCTATTAACGATCGTAATACCGCTAGTAATGATGGTAATACCGCTCTTGATGGTAATACCGCTATTGATGGTAATACCGCTATTGATGGTAATACCGCTATTGATGGTAATACCGCTAGTAACGATGGTAATACCGCTGTTGATGGTAATACCGCTATTGATGGTAATACCGCTAGTAACGATGGTAATACCGCTATTGATGGTAATACCGCTATTAACGATGGTAATACCGCTGTTGATGGTAATACCGCTATTGATGGTAATACCGCTATTGATGGTAATACCGCTATTAACGATGGTAATACCGCTGTTGATGGTAATACCGCTGTTGATGGTAATACCGCTATTGATGGTAATACCGCTAGTAACGATGGTAATACCGCTGTTGATGGTAATACCGCTATTGATGGTAATACCGCTATTGATGGTAATACCGCTATTGATGGTAATACCGCTAGTAACGATGGTAATACCGCTGTTGATGGTAATACCGCTATTGATGGTAATACCGCTAGTAACGATGGTAATACCGCTATTGATGGTAATACCGCTATTAACGATGGTAATACCGCTGTTGATGGTAATACCGCTATTGATGGTAATACCGCTGTTGATGGTAATACCGCTATTGATGGTAATACCGCTAGTAACGATGGTAATACCGCTATTGATGGTAATACCGCTATTAACGATGGTAATACCGCTGTTGATGGTAATACCGCTATTGATGGTAATACCGCTATTGATGGTAATACCGCTATTGATGGTAATACCGCTATTGATGGTAATACCGCTATTGATGGTAATACCGCTATTGATGGTAATACCGCTATTGATGGTAATACCGCTAGTAACGATGGTAATACCGCTGTTGATGGTAATACCGCTATTGATGGTAATACCGCTATTGATGGTAATACAGCTATTAACGATGGTAATACCGCTAGTACCGACAGCATTAAATGTATTAGATTACAGTCAAGAGCAACATCTTAAAACAACATTTTAAGAGTGAGTGGACGACAACTTGGACATCAAGAGGTTAAGCAACAGGAAACTGTCTTGGTCAGTGATCGGCAGCCTTACTCTCGTTGACCGTCATTTCAGACATCTTCTTCGAGCTCGGCTGCCCTCATTTAGACTGTCTGTTTTTCTTTCTGTCCCTTGTCGATTTCTTCTCGTCCACGGTTAAGTGATGTCCTTCTAATTCTAACCATTTTCCAATTACAGCCGAAATCTGAGAGCTACATAGTCATTATGGTGAGACTTGGTCTGCCATTTTTGAGTGAGTAGTGACGCAGGGGACATAACACGCACTCCAATTTTGCATGCTAAGGGACACAACTGCTGATTTCTGAGATTACTTTGCCGATTTCAGTTTTAGAAGGCAGATAATGACAGTACGTACATTTGGTTTGTTATGACCAATTTTATTCATGTTTGTTAAGTTAAGAGGAAAGTGGAGATTTCTAAATTAGCTGTGAGGTCTAATTTTCTTTCTGTGTCATGCTGTGGAAAATTCAAAAGCTGTATACTCTTTCAACATAGAAAGGTTCGGTCATACACATATCATACTAAGATGATTATGGCAAGGTTTTGTCACTTTCTTTGATGGGGTCTTTGTTACCTCTAATATTTTATGGTAGTGTGTCCTGATATAACCTAATTAGACTTTGTCCGCTGGTTGAAAGGGGCACGCCTCTCCGAAAGAGAGGCAAACTCATTAACTACTACCGGCAAGGTTTTGATTATAGGGAGATTATGACGACCCACAGCACGATATAACCAACATAGATCTCGGTCTTAGGTTGAAGAGGTCGTACCTCGGCAAGACACATTAACCCTAATTTAACACATAAAATATGATGGCTGTATTACCAGAACCGCTATGACCTGATCAATGCAGGATTTAATTATAAGCTGCACAAATTATATCTTAGGATCCCCACATTCTTGTTAAAAATTTATTATTTGTTGAAGGGCCCCATATCTCAAATAGTTTAGTCCCCTTATCAAGTCTAAATCTGGCTCTAGACCTGATAGTTGTAAAGCTGTGACATAACCAAATTAGACTATCATCTGCGGTTGAAAGGATTGTACATCGCCATACGAGTTATATTTTAACTAACACAAATATGTTTGATAACTTCTCTTGTGCAGTTCAATTCTCGTAAAATTAGAATTAAATTTGTTCCAAAATTACGGAATCACGTCATAAAAATGTACAATTTTCAATTGCTTGTCTGCCGTTTCTGCTGCCATTAGCGCAGTTATGTTATGTTATGTTCCTCCAGGGCCATAGGCGGCGTATAGGGCAGAAACCATTGCTTTCCATTTCTGTCTTTGTGTTGCCAGGTCTTTCAATTGTTGTGTGTTGTTTAGGTTCATTGACATGCCTTCTCTATTAATGGTTCTTCGTAGAGTTTCTCTAGGTCTCCCTCTTCTTCTTACTCCGGGTGGAACCCAATATAGTGACTGCTGGGGAATTCTTAGGCTGTTCATTCTGAGAACATGGCCGATGTAAGTCCAACGCCTTTGTCTAATGAAGGAAGATATATAGGTTTGTTTGCTTTCCTCTCTTATAGTAGTGTTAGATATAAAGTCACTCCACTTAACGTTCAGAATAACCTTCTATTTTAGCGCAGAGTTGCACATAAAAAAACGTTAGGGTAAATAACTAATTCTTCATCAAATTCAATATCTTCTGCTGCTTCCTTACTATTTTCTTCGTTGTCTTTTAAAAATTTCTTCTATTTTCGTCTTTATCTGCTTTTTCCTGGTCTACTTTTCATTCCTTTTCGTTTTGTTTCTCTTTTTTTCTCCCTCCTTTTCTTTCTCGTCCTCTACCTCTTCTTCCTCGTCCTCCACCTCTTCTTCCTCGTCCTCTACCACTTCTTTCTCGTCCTCTACCACTTCTTCCTCGTCCTCTACCTCTTCTTCCTCGTCCTCCACCTCTTCTTCCTCGTCCTCTACCTCTTCTTCCTCGTCCTCTACCTCTTCTTCCTCATCCTCCACCTCTTCTTCCTCGTCCTCTACCTCTTCTCGCTCTTCTTCCTCGCCCTCCACCTCTTCTTCCTCGTTCTCTACCTCTTCTTCCTCGTCCTCCACCTCTTCTTCCTCGTCCTCTACCTCTTCTCGTTCTTCTTCCTCGTTCTCTTCCTCGTCCTCTACCTCTTCTTCCTTGTCCTCTACCTCTTCTTCCTTGTCCTCTACCTCTTCTTCCTCGTCCTCTACCTCTTGTCGCTCTTCTTGCTCGCCCTCTATCTCGTCTTCTCACTTTTCTTATTCCTGGTTTTCTCCTTTTTCTTCTATCTTTCTATTTTCTATTGTCATTTCCACTTGTACCTTAAGCGTCGTTGGGGAATTCGGAGTTTTTTTTTGTCTTTGGCTATTTGAGTTATACTCTTGAAAAAGTCTCTTGGTCTTTTAGTGCATATGTCAGACAGGGGTTCACCCTATTCCTTCCCCGCATTCTCTTTTGCTTGTTGTATTGCTCGTTTGGCATTTTTTCTCTCTAAACGATTCTGAACATAATACTTTTGGTTACCTTTTATTACCCATATTTTTTTAATGTTTGCTTCTTTTTACTGATTGCTTGTTTGATTTCTCATTCCAAGAAGCAGTTCTTTTACACACCTTCATTTTTTTATTTTTTTGTGTGCGCCACATAAGGTTTTAGATTATTTATCATTGTTGTTTTGAAAATTATCAATTTGTTATGTATGCTAATCGCGGTTGGTAGTTTTTCATTGTTGGTTAATTGGTTGCTGATACAGCGGTGCATGGGCTCATGCCCTTTGACCCAATGCCATTGTGTGATATATGCATATGTTTGTGAGCTGTTGTTTTGTTCCATATAACGTGTTCCATTTGTAGTTTTTCATAAACCTTAGTCATTGCTTGGTATAGTTTGTCTGTTATTGTTTCGTCCTGTAGTTTAAGAAGGTTCACACCTAAGTCTTGTGCTTGTCTAATCGGTTTCACCGTGTACTCTGCCTGTCCTGATGGTAATCTTTCTATCAGTATGACAGGCCTGTGGTCTGTATTTATTTCGATGTTTGAGAGTACCCTAGTATCTATGGTGTATCCTGTTTTCTTTGTGCCTAATAAGTATGAAATATATTTGGGGTGCTTGATTTAAGTTGTCCCACTTGTACCAAGTATTGATTTGGCTTTTTCTATGCTGGAAAAAAGTGTTTGTTATTATTAATTCTAGCTCTATGCTATCATTTCTTCGTCGTGTTTGTGGCGTTCTGTTATTAGATCGAAAAAGCTGCCAAGACATAATTCGATTTTTGTGTTTACTTACTCTGCCATTGAAGTCTCCCATAACATACAGTTTTTCTCTGTCATTGACTTTGTTTATGGAAACAGATAGGCTGTTGGAAAAAGACTGTTCTTTCTTCCTCTTTATTGTTATAATTACATGACGCATATATCTGAATTATGTTGGTTATTCTTCCGTTGTCGTTCAACTGTTGTTGTTCGAGGGGATTGAATAGCTGTCGTCACTTCATGTACAGGGGGCGTTTTTATTTGTTGTTTTTTTTTTAATTTACCCTTGTCATAATGGGGTCTTTGTTACCTCTAATATTTTATGGTAGTGTGTCCTGATATAACCTAATTGGACTCTGTCCGCTGGTTGAAAGGAGCACGCCTCTCCAAAAGAGAGGCAAACTCATTAACTACTACCAACTAATTTACCCTCCGACAGAAAAAAAACCCAGTCCTTACAGGGGATCAAACTCTAGACCTCACTCGTATGAGACTAGCGTTCTAACCTCTCTGCCATGCGCCACATCTAGTAGATAACAGACATATATATATATATAGGGAAGCCCCCCTCCCCACAACACTTAATTCTTGCAATGACATCTTTAATGCCTTTCAGCAGAGAGCGCTTCAAATCATTCTAATACTGCAGAGAGTTGTGTGGGTTCCCTTGGATATATAATTATCTCTCAGGAAATAATCCTTCTCTCCATTACCCTCCATCATAGAGATAGGCAATATAAATCCGATTATCCGAATTAATTGGGAATCGAGTAAATTCGGATAATTGAAAATTCGGATAATTGAAAATTTGGATAATTGAAAATTCGGATAATTGTATATAGCTCAGAAATGAAACAAAACAGTGTACATACATACAATCATACATTGAAATGAACGGAATTTTAGTGATAAAGGTACAGAAGTATGTAAGCAGCTATGTATTGAATATAAACTACATACTAACGGCATGTGCTCACTCCCCCCGGGACCTCTCTACCGAGTCTGCTAACGCTCTAAAATTATTTCACCCAAATTCGATTCTATAATCGGGTATTCGGTTAATTAAGGATTCGGATAATCGGATTTCTACTATAGTCGTTTTATTTCTTGAAATGCCTGGAGTTTCTACAAAACATTCAATTTATTAACAAAATAATAATTCAACGTTTTGACCTCAAGACGTTTTCAGTGCAAGAAATGTAAAGTAATACTTTGTTCGAAATATGATAACAAAAACATAGTCTTAGCTGAAAAAATATGTTTGTTAATAGTTTGTTACTCAATACGAAACTAACAGCGATAACAATAAGAAAGCTTACAGCTGAAACTGGATGTGTTTGTTCATCAAGAATACTCTGATAGATAACGGTATGTGGCATTTAATTGCATTTGCAAAAATCATTTTGGTCGAAACATTTAATTATTATGTTGTTATGTTGGTTTCATGTTTTGTTTAGAATACAGGTGTAGAATTATGTTGGTTGCATGTTTTGTTTAGAATACAGGTGTAGAATTATGTTGGTTGCATGTTTTGTTTAAAATACAGGTGTAGAATTATGTTGGTTGCATGTTTTGTTTAAAATACAGGTGCAGAACGATTTGAGACGTCTCTGCTGAAGACATGGAAAACTTTTTATGCAATAATTAAGTGTTACAGGATTAGGAGGAGAATAGATCTCCCCTCTAAAAGTCTGCTAACTTCTAAAGGTTTAATGTAGCATGATGTAGCTTGATGTAGCTTGATGTAGCTTGATGTAGCATGATGTAGCTTGATGTAGCTTGATGTAGCTTGATGTAGCTTGATGTAGCTTGATGTAGCTTGATGTAGCGTGATGTAGCGTGATGTAGCTTGATGTAGCTTGATGTAGCTTGATGTAGCTTGATGTAGCTTGATGTAGCTTGATGTAGCTTGATGTAGCTTGATGTAGCTTGATGTAGCTTGATGTAGCGTGATGTAGCTTGATGTAGCGTGATGTAGCTTGATGTAGCTTGATGTAGCTTGATGTAGCTTGATGTAGCTTGATGTAGCTTGATGTAGCTTGATGTAGCTTGATGTAGCTTGATGTAGCTTGATGTAGCATGATGGTTAGTAGGTGTAGAAATAAATCACTTCGTTATTTGCTATTTCCAGAGAGTGTTGAAAAACATTACATTACTTTTGAAGCTGCAGATATCGCAGTTTTAATGTAAATTAGTACTTCAATACATTCGTCTTCTTCTTCTTCAGCGTTCATTCTCAAACTCCCACTAGATCTCTCTTGCAATAGGACAATGGTCCTACTAGATCTCCAGCAGTATATAGTCCAGAGAATGGAAATGCGTTGTATCGCCGGTTTTTTGCGCCAATGTCCTGACACATTCGTCTTCGCGGGAAATACATTCATTATAACGGATAATCCAAAGAGACTTCAGATTTGACGTAACAAAGTGAATGCACGGGAAGAGGAAGAAAGATGATGAGTAAAAGGCGAAAGAGGAAAGAGGATAACAGGAAAGAGGGAAATGAGGGAATATAGGATCATGAGAAAGAAGAGAGAGGATTGTCCAAGAGGAAAAAGGGAGAATAAGAGGAGTGAAAAGAGGGAATAGAGAGAGAACAGAAAGAAGAGGATGAGGAAGAGAGGATGAAAAAGAAGAAGAAGAATAGAAGGGCAAAGACATCGCCGACGTAAAGAAAGAAGGACAACAAAAATGTAGTCGATGTAAAAGATGTTTTAGTTTGCCGAAACGTTAAATATAAACGTCATCTTTTATTTAGGTATATTACTGATGTGTAACACTGCGCTAAAAGCAACAGAAATCGCGGACAAGCAATTTAAATTGGTGTTGTCATTGCCTTATAGAAAATATTGAAAGTCGTCTGATTTTACCAGAACTAACTAAACTATAGCAGTAACATACATAACACACAATTGAAAATTGAAACAGGATTTCGGTCAAGAGAAGACCCTATGACATCCACAAAAACAACACTGGCAGACCAGTGTGCTTCCGGATTTAGAAGTACGCACGCATACTCACGTTTGCGCATGGCCGCACGCGATGCTCTCGCAACTGGCCCAGGTCCCCGATAGCCGACCAGTAATCAGCTAAGACCATGTTTATTGTTACCATGTTTATTGACCTTGCTATCAGTGATGTCACAAGGAGCCCAACCCCCCTTTCATTTTTAATTCGGCTACACGACGCACATCCTTTTTTCCGCTTTGGTGCATGCCTGTCTGAATTATCCGTTTTTACTTTACCGATCACTGTTTTATAACCGCATAATAAGGCATTACTTGATGGCTGATGATAAGGTCTCGATCAGATCCGATGGTCAGGAAGGGGGGTACAGACCCCGTTAATGGAGGCGATCGTTCTTCTGATTGGAAATGAAGTCTAAAGTTGAATGTAAATAAATGTTTGGTGGCAGAGATTTATGAACACCCAGCACACTCTTTGTATATTTTGGGTTCGTACCACATTAAAGAGTCTGCACTTGACACTAATAAAAGGACGCAAACTGCATCTGAGGAAGAATTTAGACATACGTATAAATATACACTTGACATGGTCCCCCCAGACGTGCCGTTAACTGGATAAAGTGTGGGTGAGAGAAAAGTTGATGGAACAGCAAACAGAAGAGCTATATTACTGGATTCATAAAGAATCGACTTAGCGATAATTGAAAGAATGATGTGAATAAAAATACAGGTTACAGCACTGGTACGTAAATTTCGCTTACAATGAAAGTAAATCAAGTTTGTAGAGATGGTGCATAAATGACATACAATCGGTGTTATTCAAATTCCATTTACAAACATTGATTCTTAAATCAAGCGTAAATTGGCGTAATTACATATGAAAAGTAAAAAGGCGTCACTAGTTTCCAACTAGAACCAACCATCACACACCAGCAACCCTGTAAGAGATGGTGTGTTTATATACTGAGGTTGTCCTGTTCTAGAAGCCCCCGAAGATCTTCATCTGTGCTGTACAATAAAAGATCAACGGGCTAAATCCGGCCCGATATGATATTTATTTCTGGCCCGCCAAGCTAATCTGACAGTACTTATGATGACTACGGGTATCAGAGAACATGCTGACCACAGAGATACTAAAATGAGCTGACCAGTTATCAGAGAAGTAGTTGTCCATAGTTATCAGAGTACGCACCGACCAGGGAGAAAATAAACGTGCTGACCACAGTTGCTGGAGGCTAATCTTTGGGCTAGAAGAACCTACAGCCGTCCTGTTCTTACCAACGTAAATCGTCAGAATCAACTGTAGTGGGCGAACCAGCATCCGTTAACGGCTAGTTGGGAATGACTGAATACTATTGTCTATTGTCTTTCCCCAGGTGAATGATTGTTGATCGCATTCACACTTGCCGTTAAGCATAGGGGTGAGAGCTTAAGCTGTCGTTCCAAGGCCAGATGTGTCGCCGATGTTGCATTTAGTCCGTGTTTATTCAAAGCCATCTTGTTGTTTTCTATCCACCGTTTTCTTGGCCTACCTTTGGCCTTACGTCCGGATATTCTTGTAGCGTATGCTCATATTGGTATTTGGTTTGGCTTCATTCTCATAAGGTGACCGAACCATTTTACTTGCTGTCTCTCAATATGTTCGATACATGATATTATACCAACTCTTTTCCTAATTTCTTCATTTCTTATTTTATCTAGTTTGGTAACCATTGCAGCTTTTCTCAGACACTTCATTTCACATGTGACGATTTTTCTTTGCTGCGAAGCTGTTACCGACCATGTTTGACATTGGTAGCACAGTGTTGGGATACAAATTGGTAGCACAGTGTTGGGATACAAATTGGTAGCACAGTGTTGGGATACAAATTGGTAGCACAGTGTTGGTATACAAATTGGTAGCACAGTGTTGGGATACAAATTGGTAGCACAGTGTTGGGATACAAATTGTAGATATTATATAAAATATGTCTACCAAGAAGAGAGGGAGAAAATATGGCCTACTGAGACGGCACTGCTTCCAGACTTGAGGGGTTCCATGGATGACCTAAAGATAATCACACAATTCATTGAAGCGATTGGTGCTGTAACCTGATTGGTGCTGTAACCTGATTGGTGCTGTAACCTGATTGGTTCTGTAACCTGATTGGTGCTGTAACTTGATTGGTGGTGTAACCTGATTGGTGCTGTAACCTGATTGGTGCTGTAACCTGATTGGTGCTGTAACCTGATTGGTGCTGTAACCTGATTGGTGCTGTAACCTGATTGGTGCTGTAACCTGATGCCTAACTGAAGAACGATGAAGAAGAAGAAGAATATAAAAATTGTAGAAATATGCATGTATTCCTGAATGTCCCTTGTTCAACGAATTACACCTACTAGTTAATGGGAAATCCAGCCTTCTAAAATGACTACTTGGAATATTCCCTTGAGTATCATTAGCTACTGCACAAAGTGCAATCATTGTAACCAATGAAACTCTCTGGAATATTGAAATGAGTAATTATGAAGGCTTATTTTCCGTTAGCAAGTAGGTCTTATTCTGTAGACGGTCATTGCCGAGACATTACCGCATCGGAGAAAGACCTTTCTACCGAATTAATTAGGACCCCATTTGTTAAATTTGTGTGACTTTTATTGGGCTTTAGGTTGGTCACCATTTATATACTTCGAATCGCATGCCAAAATAGCCAAGGCGACTCCAAGTATATAATTGGTGACAGCAGAGGGCCCAACAAGGGGCCCTTTCCGATATCGTGACAAATCTAAATAACAAAACGTACTTGAGACGGGTTTGGCTGAGGGCTCTTCTAAGTGGAGCAAGGAATACTGGCATTGTTACTTGTCATGCATTTTGTAAGAGGCGACTAAGTAGGTCTTTGAGTGTGAAGTTGGTTGTCCCATCCCATGGAAGATCTAGGTGATCTGAAGCCGTGATGAAATCGGATGTGTCAGCTTGACAGACGCATATCTCAAACCTAATCTGTGAACCGTGACATAACACATTCCGTTACATTCCGGGTTACATCCTGGTAATCCGCAGGATTTTGAGAAAGATCGAAGAGGAAGAAGAGTGTTGTGTGTTTCAACCAGCTATTGCCTATATAAGGAGAATCTCCTAGCATGCCATTGTATCACTCTCACACAAGTTCTTTCACTCCTACGTACTCTTACTCCCTCATTCATACTCCCACTTTTTCACACTCCCTCACACTTTCTCTCACTTTCATACTCACACTATCTCTCCCGGGCATTTTTTGACAATCTCTCTCATTCACTCTATCTCATTCAGACTATCTTTCATTCATTCTCTCACTCACACACTATCTCTCTCACTCGCGCTCTCTTTCACTGACACTTTCTCTCATTCACTCAATATCTCTGTTACTCACACACTCTCAATCACACTCTCTCACTCACACTCTCTCACTTACACTGTCATTTACACTCACTCACACCCTCTCACACTCATTTACACTCACTCACACCCTCTCACACTAATTTACACTCACTCACACCATCTCACACTCATTTACACTCACTCACACCCTCTCACTTACACTGCCATTTACACTCACTCACACCCTCTCATACTCATTTACACTCACTCACACCCTCTCACTTACACTGTCATTTGCACTCACTCACACCCTCTCACACTAATTTACACTCACTCACACCCTCTCACACTCATTTACACTCACTCACACCCTCTCACACGCATTTACACTCACTCACACCCTCTCACTTACACTGTCATTTACACTCACTCACACCCTCTCACACTCATTTACACTCACTCACACCCTCTCACTTACACTGTCATTTACATTCACTCACTCACACCCTCTCACTTACACTGTCATTTACATTCACTCACTCACACCCTCTCACACTAATTTACACTCACTCACACCCTCTCACACTCATTTACACTCACCCACACCCTCTCACTTACACTGTCATTTACACTCACTCACACCCTCTCACACTCATTTACACTCACTCACACCCTCTCACACTCATTTAAACTATCATTTACCCTCTCACTCAAACGTTCAGACGATCTTTCACACTCACACTCTCTCTCTCACACACTCATTTACACTCGCTCACGATCTCTCACAATCTCTCATACACACTCTCACTCAAACTCTCACTAACCCTCTATCTAACACTCTCACTCACTCACACTCTCACTTTCTCTTACTCTCTCCCACTCACACCTTCACATGTTCTCTCACTCTCTATTCTCTCTCTCTCACTTACCCCACTCAATCTTAACAAACCAACCCACATTAACACCAACCACACATTCTACTACCAACTCCCTTTTACAACTCCCAGTAATTAAATAATCAGTGTATCATCTGGGTCGCATATCCCCCACGGGAAATCAACCGCGTCTTGTAGAATTGAACCCACGCAACTCACGTTTATATTGTACAACAACACGACCGACACTTGATTAAGTCCTTTATGATGCATCTCAACACTTCCTCACACATCATCATCATCGTTAGATCGACAATAATTCATCATTTCAACACAATACAACATAATTCATTGATGACATCTCCAATTCAACAAGAATTTCATTTAACACAAGACAATTTCTGAGAATTGTTACAATAATTACACACGGACGTAAAACACACACAAATCAGTATTTTTACGCGCGGAAAAAGTTAGACAAGGACTTGCGCAGAAGTGAAAGAAATATGGCTTGTCCATTCTTTCCTAAAGTAAAGCTCAGGTGAAGTGAGGTCCCATAGGAGTTGGTGGTTTGGATGTTCAATACTGGATTGTAATTGTTAAGTAGAACAAGTGCACGCGACGTGTTTCATTTGACGCTAGAATTAACTGATGATGTTATTGAGTGGAGGTTACATGAACTGATGATGTTGTAGGGTGGAGTTTATATGAACTAATAATGTAATAGGGTGGAGAGTACATGAACTGGAGATGTAATAGGGTGGAGTTTATGTAAACTAATGTAATAGTTTGGAGTGTACATGAACTGGTGATGTTATAGATTAGAGTTTACGAGAACTAATTATAATATATGGTAGAGTTTTCATGAACTAATGATGTTATATGGTAGAGTTTTCATGAACTAATGATCTTGTAGAGTTTATATGAACTAATGATCTCGTAGAGTTTATATGAACTAATGATGTTATAGGGTAGAGTTTATATGAACTAATTATCTTATATGGTAGAGTTTTCATGAAATAATGATGTTATAAGGTAGAGTTTTGATGAACTAATGAAACTCCTTTACACTCAAACTCCTGCGGATTAGCAGGATGTAGCCCGGAAAACAGTAGATCGTCCTATTACCGTTTATAGGTAAAAAAAAACAACCTAATGGCATATCACGTATTCTCAATGCTCTAAACGATTCAGCTTTTATCGAATGTTCTTAGGGTCAGTGAGAATTAGTCAGTATTTGGAATACATAAACTGAGAGCGAAGATACGCCCGTGTGTTGCCGGGGCCCGAAAAGGGAGCAAATAATAGCATCACTGTTCACCTTCCATGCATGTCGTAAGAAGCGACTAAGGAGGTTATGGGATGGAGTTGGCCTTCCCATCCCATATAGGGTCAGTGACCCAAAGCCATGCTAAAGCCGGATGTGTCAGGCCGAAAAACGCAGATATCGCAGCAATGCTGTGAAACATAACATAACACAGTTAGTTCTCCGGACTACATCCTGCTAATCTGCAGGAGTTTGAGAACGAACGCAGAAGAAGAAGAAGATCGAAGTAGCCGCTGGAAAGAAAATCTCAGAAAAATTGGTAAAGTTACTCGTAACGAAAACAGAAGTGAAAACACATGATGTTATAGCCTGAGCGATGGTCAAAGGGCATGAGCCCCATGGACCGTTGGATCAGCAACCCACCCTGCGCGATTGACTGAGGTAGAAATCTGAGCACCTATGGAAATTATCGATATCCGAAGGTGAGAATCAACATACGCAATCAATAAACTCAATCAATAAACTAAATCAATGAACTCAATCAATAAACTCAATCAATAAAATAAATCAATGAACTCAATCAATGAACTCAATCAAAATACACAATCAATAAACTCAATCAATAAACTCAATCAACATAACTGCCAAAAAAAAGCGAGATATCAAATGTAATTTATTTGGCTACCAGTGTCTGCCAAGATAAGAAATATCATCCATATACTTTATTTTGGTCTTAAGCTGATATTTTCTACTTCGGTGCCTTTTTATTATTCTGTGTTCATTATCAAACTCCTGCAGGTTGTCAGGATGTAGTCCAATTGAAAGCGTTGAGTCATGGTTTACAGTTTACCTGCGATATGTGTAAATTTAGTCTTGACAAATTCGACTTCAGCATTTACATTTGTATATCTTGGATCCTCTGTGGAACTGGATAGAGAACTCCTCCCCCCCACCCAAATCCTCACCCCACCCTGAGTCGCCTCTTATGAGGTTTGTGTCAGGTAACATCGTTGCTTTTATTTGATCCCTCTTTTGGATGCCATCTGAAGAAGCGGTGGGGGGGGGCAAGATGGTGATTGCTGATTGAACTGTCCATCGGTTCATGTCCTTTGACCCAAGGGGGGACAAGATATAACACACTTTTTTCAGATTATAAGGCCTTACAACTTGTCACACCTGTTGTCTGACCTTGAAGTGATTCGTGATTTTCATTCGCAGGCTACAAAGAGTACATACAAAGTGACAAAACGAAAAATATGATAAATTTTATCAGCCAAAATGAATGACGTAGACCAGGTTTTCTCTTCAGACACGTATATACAGTGAAGTCTTGACTCGTGAAGAAATATGTAAACTCAATACTAGAACGTAGTGATTGGATTGCGCGACATCCATTATTTGTTTGTTGTGTTTGTAAGCTAAAAATCGAAATTTAGTCAAACTTGATTACAGCCTGAGGTTAAAAGGGCCGTACCATATCAGAGAAAGAAAGTTTTATTTTAAATAATTGAAAGAAATCGATTAATCATCGATAACGCCTACGGAAGAGCAAGGGAAAACAAGACAATAGTTAAAAATAAATATGAGTATATGGGACTATAGAAATATATGCGGAAAGGGGCGAGACATGAAATGATTTGAGAAACATTGGTGTAAAATATTATATTTATAGAGAAGCTATCACAAAGAAATCTTCCTACGTGCGATTGTAGACCCAAAAAATTGCTAGCGCTATGGAGAATTCACTGAAGCATATCGCTGTAAGGGTTTGTTTGTGTTTTCTTTAGAATTACTCGCAAAAATAATTCTCCATAAACATCAGACATGGATTCTAGATAAGAAAGTTTGTGTGTATCATCTCCCCCGACCCCCTCACAACCCCTAGAACTAATTTAGAGTCTCGTGCACAGCTCGTGCTATAAGCGCGCAATGGCAGAGAGAAGGGATGTATGGGGAAATAATCGCTTCTCTATCCAACATGTCTGCAATTGTGGTTACATTCTCCCGCGCTGTAATTAGACAACTGGATGAAAGCATCCTTCAATCATGACATCTTCAAGATCAACTCTGAAACAAATACCAGCCATAACGAATCCTGTATAAGTTTTTAGGTTCTAAACCTGCGCTTTTTACCAGCATCTTCGCAGGTGGTGGTCGCAGCTCAGGCGGCAAAACAGTTATTTTACAACTCAAATTGTTTGCTCGTTCGCAGCAGAGCGGGAAGACTACTCGCTAGAGTTATTCGTACTGGTAATTTTTATCCCTACACTTAACGTAAAGAAGAAATGATTGTCTTAACGAGCAGCCAAAACTAAAATACAGAAAACAACTGCTATCACCGTGATATTTGTTAAGACAAGGTTGGAAAAGATTAGAAATAATGAGTTTAAAATAAGTGCGGGATAGTTCGCTGTGTCGGGGCGTCAAAGGTGCAAATTTCAAGTTTATTATCGTTAAAGTTACCGCGCAGAACACGTTTTCTCCCGGAGACATTCTCAAATTCGAGGAAATTACAGACTTTAAAATCTGAAAAGTTCTTGCAAGAACATACAATTCTCTGAGGTAGAATCCTGAAGTAGAAATCAACACCTGCGCGAGCGTATCCTCCTCCTCATTATCGTTTTAACACATCTAATTACACCCTCTGATTTGTCTCGCGTGGTCTCTGTAAATCCGCGCGAGCACAAATCTTCAAATATCTTCAAATGACATGTGGAACTAACGAAGTACAGAGAAATAACACAATCATTTCTTCTTTCTTCTGCGCAGTGATGATCCAGGCCGAGGCGATCATGCAATTCTAAACAGTGATGTAGTAGGTGTATATATGGCGGCAGGAACGAAACTAGCAATTCGGTGCCCTCTGATCCGCAAGGTCGTGATGTTTCAGGATTTCAACTCTACAAGTAATACTCTAGGCCAGGGGTGGGCAAACTTTTTGTGCAGAGGGCCGCATTGAAAATTGTAAAGCTATTGGAGGGCCGCATATAATATTATGTATATTTGGCAATATATATATATATATATATATATATATGTAAATATTTATATGATGTCAAATTGGGAAAAAAATATTCTATATATAATATATAAAAAAGTCGAATTAAAATTCCAATGGATTTCTGTGTAATATTAATGGGGATAAAATCATTTTTGACGATCGTTCGTTTATTTAATAATGTGTTTGAGGGCCGCACAATATCAAATGGCGGGCCGCATGCGGCCCGCGGGCCGTAGTTTGCCCACTCTTGCTCTAGGCGACCAAGATATCAGGTTCGAATCCTGCCACTGGTAATTCATCATGAAGACCGTTCAAAAAGCAATAGCAAACTACTGAACATATTTTAATTTTCTAGAAAATGATTAAGGTAAAAAAAAAATACGTGGTTTGGTGACTAGATCCTAAATATGACATTCTACTATTTGTTTAAATAGGCGGTTAAGTGTGGCGCCGGTTAAGTATGGCGATGGTTAAGTGTGGCGCCGGTTAAGTGTGGGACCGGTTAAGTGTAGCTCCGGTTAAATGGGACACCGGTTAAGTGTGGCGCCGGTTAAGTGTGGAGCCGGTAAAGTGTGGCACCGGTTAAGTGTGGAGCCGGTTAAGTGTGGCACCGGTTAAGTGTGTCGCCGGTTAAGTATGGCGCGAGTGAAGTGTGTGCCGAAGCGGATGTACTTACCTCTTCCCACCTTCTATGCCACTTGTCTCTAATGTTGGTTTGTCACACGTTCACATATTGTTTTTCACATGTTGGTTTGTCACACGTTCACATATTGTTTTCACATGTTGGTTTGTCACACGTTCACATTTTGTTTTCACATGTTGGTTTGTCACACGTTCACATTTTGTTTTCACATGTTGGTTTGTCACACGTTCACATATTGTTTTCTCTCTTAGCTGGGATGAGGGTGGGGGCAGCGGAAAGGAAAATCAGATAGTGAGTTAACCTGATTTTGTTGTTGTCCGTTTTCGTATATCAGGCTCTCGTCATCTGCGAAAAGCAGTTCATTTAGTTCATTTTTTAGTTTCTCTGAGTTATCTTGTTCTGAGTCGATGATGTTGCCCTCTGCACTTTTTCCTTTTTTTAATTATTCTATTTATATACAGTAGGGAACCGCGTTGCGCAGTGGTTAGCGCACTGACTTCGCATATGAGTGGTCCTGGGTTCATTCCCCAGCTGAGGCGGAAATGTTTTTTCAGATCGCATCGGATTCCTTTTCGACCCAGCCTTAAATGGGTACCGGATTAATCCGGGAAGTAAAGATTGTGAAGGAGAGGAGATGGCTACCGCCATCATTTGCTATCACACACGTATAATCATCATAGGAACCATGTCATTATATAATTTTATATAATCATATAACAATAGCGGGACTAGTCAAGTAAGTTAGTTAGAAGACAAGTCTTGTTAAATTAAATTAGACGACAGGAATATATCGAGTATCGTTGTACAGGGTGGTATCGTATTACCCATGTGGATGTGATAAGTTAATAACACAAGATCATGCCAGTCCTAGCTAGTGGCATTATTAACAGAACGCTAGTGAGTTCAGAACCGGGCAAAAACGATTCTTTATTTACTTAAATGTGGTATATATTTGATTAAAAGCGGTGTCTGAGGATTCACGTTATGCCACACAAGACGGATTGCAGATCTCTCGGCTAGGGTAGAGATGGAAACCAGTTCTTCTCGGTCACGGGGATTGGTGTGTAAACACTTAACTCGTGAGAGCAGGCGCTGTTTGCTGTTGGGACCATGAAAACATAGATGCGTAGTGCCGGTAACTTCCTGTAGCTGGTCACTCACACATGACGCGTCCCCAAGGAGTTTGTCTTATGGGCAGCGGGTAGATAATTAACATTAAGAAATCCCCAAATGTCCTCAAATAGGGTCATTGCTCACGAAGTCAGATTTCGTGAATGGGAATTGTTGGTAGTGCCTGTTACTCTTCTTCAGCGTTCATTCTCACAATCCCACTGGATCTCTCTTGTGGCAGGACAATGGTATTACTAGATTTCCAGAAGGATGTAGTCCAGATATTTGAAAAGCGTTGTGTCGTAACTTTATTTACTCAAATGGCCAAATACACCCGTCTTCGATGGCATATCTTATTCAGGACGTAGCGATCAGACCAACATTATCAATATAATTACGTTCAATAGGATACCACTGATCTCTGAACGGTCTGGGACAGTACTTGTCTGCGGTGGGAATTTAACCAAATAAACAAACTAAAACGATAACTAACGATATAACAAACAAACGAATAAACTAACCAATAAATTAACTAACAAAGTGACTAATAAACTAATTGACGGATAATAAATTAATAACTAATAAATAAATTAACAAAACTAACAAACTAATAAACAAACTAACCAATAAACTAAGGAACCAACAAATAGACAAACAAACAAGCTAACTAACTAACTAACAAATACATATCTAAACTAATAAATAAACAACGAACAACCTAACAAACAAACAAAAACCCATACATATATACACACATACGTTATGACGAACACACAAACATGCAAACTGACTAACAGAAAAACAAACATACAAACATGCAAATAGTCATGCTAACTAATAGACATACAAGCAAAGAAATAAATAAACACACCTATATTAATAGAAATATGCAAACAAACATTATGTAATATAAATATACATTCATGAAATGAACAAACAAACATCATTTCACATAAATATACATTCATGAAATGAACAAACAAACACACAAGTATACGTAGATACATCGAACATACACACACATATGCTTGCCAACAAGTATACAAACAAACAAAATGCAAACAGGCAACCATGCAAAGTAACAAACATATAAACTTGGACTACCTGTACGTACTCTGTCCATTTCGTCGAAACGGTACGCCGTCTGTATAGAGTACCACTTGTAGCAAGTAAATTCGAAGCTGCATGCGAGAATCACTTCAAAGAAAGAGTGAGAGAGAGAGACAAAAGAGATAAGAAAAAAAAAGAAATGAGTGATCAAAAAATAAAACAAAATTAAAGATTAAGAAGAATAAATTAGAAATAGAAAAAAAACAGAATAAAAGAGAGACAGAGAAAGAGAGAGAGAGAGAGAGAGAGAAATAGAGAAATATTAAAGAAAGAAATAGGGAGAAAACGAGATCATGTGAGAAGTAGAGATGAAAAGAGAAAAAAATAGAGAGTGGTAGAAATACAGTAGGGAAATAAAAAGAGATAGAAAAGGATAAAAAAGAGAGAAACGTATGAGAGAGGGAGAAATAAAAAGTAGAGAGAAGTAGAGAAAGGAAACTATAGAAAAAGACATAGAAACAGTGATAATATAAAGAGAGAAATAGAGATAAGGGGATAGGAGTACCAGGCATGGTATATTCATACCAGAGCTGGGTCGTTGTGTTGAGATAAGTATCTTATAGCTGCGCCTTTGACAGCTGAAGTGAGATTCGCTCCAGTGTGAAACTGTGTCTGTCAGAACTCACGTCGTAGATAGTTGACTGTGCTGATGTGAAAGTTGAAAACTAATGTTGGTAAGATGTTGTGGGGGGTGTTGGGGGAAGGGCATGTTGGCAGAAAGGTGAGAATGTTAATATATTAACTTATCTGTACTTTCAGCGTGGTACAGGAACTATCAGCATACATAATCCTCACTATCTGCTGGAAGAGATTGTGCACATATGGTTCTCTGCGTTGTAACATTTGTTCAGTGAATTAACTAATTGATACGTGGTTTGAATTGAGAAATTTGAAGGGTATTTGTGTATCGTGAATGGTGAATGATGATGATGAATGATGATTGTAATTATTCTAGTGATGATCAGGTTCATCACGGGAATCAGTAATTTTAACGAAATAAACAATACATTATTTAACGAAACGAAATTTCGATAAAGACTCATAAACGCTCTCAGTACGTTGCTCGCAGATCGACTCATTGGCAGTAGATGTGATTTTTTAATCTCCAAGTAAGGAACTCTGTATGAAGTTAATCATAATATTAAAAAGTTGGAATAAATCACAGAGATGTCTTCTTTTTCTTCTGCGTTCGTTCTCAAACTCCTGCAGATTAGAAGGATGTAGTCCGGAGAACGGAATGCGTT
Source organism: Meghimatium bilineatum (assembly GCA_034231615.1). Taxonomy (NCBI): domain Eukaryota; kingdom Metazoa; phylum Mollusca; class Gastropoda; order Stylommatophora; family Philomycidae; genus Meghimatium; species Meghimatium bilineatum. The sequence goes on along the minus strand of CM067310.1, from coordinate 5,215,478 downwards.
GTATCATGGTTTACAGCATTGCTGCGATATCTGCGCCTTTCGGCCTGACACATCCGATTTCGGCATGGCTTTGGGTCTTGGCCCTATGTGGGATGTGATAGCCAGCTCCATCCCATAACCTCCTTAGTCGCCTTTACGACATGCATGGAACGTAAACAGTGTTGCTATTATTTGCTCCCCTTTCGGGCCCCGGCAACACAAAGGGCGAAAGAGATGTTACCAGTGATTCCCGTAATAAATGAACCGATGATTATAATAATAATGACAATAAGTATCACTGCAGAACACATTCTTCATGTCTGTCAACTCTACCAAGTAGAGAGGGAGAAAATATGGCCTACTGAGACGGCACTGCTTCCAGACTTGAGGGGTTCCATGGATGACCTGAAGCGAATCACACAATTCATTGAAGCTATTGGTGCTGTAACCTGATATCTGACTGAAGCTATTGGTGCTGTAACCTGATATCTGACTGAAGAACGATGAAGAAGAAGAAGTATGATAATGAGGGTGATTACAAGAAACAAGAATTGCGTTATCGAGATATTTGTAGAGGGTTTGATGTTGGTAACAATGACGATGAAATAATTATTTTAGCTGTCAGCAGGAACCGACCAAACGGGACATAGCGCGAAAACCAATCTTTATTTAATCCTGGGACGCCTTACAGCAAAATCCAGAGAATACGACAGACAGACAGACAGACAGGTAGGTAGATAGGTAGATAGGTAGGTAGGTAGGTAGATATGTAGGTAGGCGGTATGTAGGTAGGTAGGTAGGTAGGTAGGAAGAGAGATAGATGGATGGATGGATGGATGGATGGATGGATAGAAAGATAGATAGATGGATGGATGGATGGATGGATGGATGGATGGATGGATGGATGGATAGATAGATAGATAGATAGATAGATAGATAGATAGATAGATAGATGGATGGATGGATGGATGGATGGATGGATGGATGGATGGATGGATGGATGGATGGATGGATGGATGGATGGATGGATAGATAGATATGGATGGATGGATGGATGGATGGATGGATGGATGGATGGATGGATGGATGGATGGATGGATGGATAGATAGATAGATAGATAGATAGATAGATAGATAGATAGATAGATAGATAGATAGATAGATAGATAGATAGATAGATAGATAGATAGATAGATAGATAGATAGATAGATAGACACAGACACTTTCATTCTGACAGCTTACAGAAGAACAGTATTGATTTAATTGTACTCGAGTTTTCCCCATATGTGCTTGGTCCCTCTTTAAGATTATGTAAGAAGTATTGTCTACAAGATGTCTAGAGTACCAATCGTTGTACGTAACTGCATAGCTAGTTTATAGATAATTCAGATGGGTTTCCTAAAAATCAACTTTATAAAAATGACGACTCGAGAAGGATTCTAATATTTTGAACGGCTTAACCACTATACCAGAGAACGACTTAACCAATGTGTCAGAGAACGGCTTAAACACTGTGCCAGAGAATGGCTTAACCACTGTGTCAGAGAATGGCTTAACAACTTTGCCAGAGAACGGCTTAACCAAATTGCCAGAGAGCGGCTTAACCAATTTTCCAGAGAACGGCTTAACCACTGTGTCAGAGAATGGCTTAACCACTGTGTCAGAGAACGGCTTAACCACTTTGCCAGAGAACGGCTTAACCACTGTGTCAGAGAATGGCTTAACTACTGTGTCACAGAATGGCTTAACCACTGTGTCAGAGAATGGCTTAACCACTTTGCCAGAGAATGGCTTATCCACTTTGCCAGAGAATGGCTTAACCACTTTGCCAGAGAATGGCTTATCCACTTTGCCAGAGAACGGCTTAACCACTGTGTCAGAGAATGGCTTAACCACTGTGTCAGAGAATGCTTAACCACTTTGCCAGAGAACGGCTTAACCACTGTGTCAGAGAACGGCTTAACCACTTTGCCAGAGAATGGCTTAACCATGGCAAAGAGATGTACAATGAATAATTAATTTCTAACTTTCAAATCTCCTGATAAATCTAATAGTCTAATCATATTAGGAAATCTACGAGAGGTCAAGGGAATCTACGAGAGGTCAAGTTTACGCTCTATATGGGACCATGTAAAAACAGTAAATGCGGTGTCACGTGACCACAAACCCTGGACGTTATCCCGGCGCAACGTCAGTACTCCGCCATTTTAGTCGTTAGTGGCACCTGTGGGTTGTAAAGACGTCGTTCTTGTGTTGTAAATTTCTCTTACGACTTGTACATGAGCCGAAGCTCACGCATATCGCAAATTCTCAAATATGTACTGTCAGATAAGCCACTAACCCACCTCATCCGCATACGACAGTGCGCGCTATTTTATTCTGTTTGGATGCACCAACAAGCGCTGTGTCTGAACGGATATGTAATATATACATATTTAGTTGACGTGCCGCCATTAGAAATGTCAGGTTGAGGGTCAAAGGTATTTTATAAATGGGATAAAACACAAGTGTCGGGAAACAAACTTATACTGGAAATGCGACGGCTGGAGTAACACTGGGCAAATATGTGAATAAAACGGAAATACATGTTATAAATTCATAAACAGAACATACTTATGGCAACGAGATACAGCGACAGCTGAAGTTTCGACTAAAAAGCCTTCACTAGGACGAAAGAGAATAGACAGACAGCAGATGTTACATTAAAAAAAGTACGTGTGGTGTGACAATGGTACCGAAATGCATTAACGGATATCTCAACAATGATTGGTCAGCTAGAGACGAGATGGGTGACAGGGGCGGTATCTTGGAGTTGGTCTTCCTATTCCATATAGTTTAAGTGACCCAAAAGCCATGATAGCAACGTATGTGTCAGGCTGAAAGTTGCAGATATCGCAGCTAAGCTGTAGAACATTACATAAAGCATTTTTCCGAAATACATCATGTGAATCTGCAGGAGTTTGAGAACTTACTAGCTAACACACACTGTGTTCTCTACTTTGCTCCCATTTCACTCCCACATAACACAGGAACAAGCTAGACTGTGTTTGTTTATATGTATGCCCCCTCTGTGGTTGGGAGGGAGCCAGAGATGTACTGTGCAGCACTGGGGAGGAGGAAATTGACAGCACTGTTTTTTCCTATAGCTTAGACCCATCATAGAGGAACAGCGACTCAGGATGTGACAATCCTTTTGACTTGAACATTTGGTTGCATTCCTGGAACTATAGAGAAGTTCGGCATAACCAGTAGTCAATTGGTGGCGGGGAATGGGCACAGTGAACCCTATCGTGGCTACAGTGGCTGGGAGCAGTATATAGGTTGTAACCTACCTTCCTCGAGGTGTGATAGTTATTCTCTGGCTCTGTCCCGGGGTGCGCCGAAAATCCACAGACTTCCCAGCAATATAATGCCATTTAATGGCATTAGGTCAACGGGCATGAGCCCATGGACCTCTGGATCAGCAACCAACCAACCAACCGACCAACCAACCAACCAACCAACTAGAGTGGCGGTCTGGTCAAGCGGGAAATCAGATATCTTTGTTGTCCGGGGGTCGTTTTGAACGTGGAACTCTATAACCTGGTGGTAGTAAACAAGCATGTTTTCAACTAGACCAATGCGCTGTCAATTGGTACATATTGTACGGAAAATTCAGGAACTGTTTGTTCAAAACCGCCTGCTACTCTGACGTCATAAATAACCATTTCATAAACCTATTTTTCTTTTAGATGTCCGTAATTCTTCTCCAAGAATCAAATCGATCGTCTATTCGAATATTCTTCGTAGAGACGTAGATTTTTAAACTTCTAATTCATACTTGCCAGTTTGACATCCGTGAACTGGGCCCACTAGTTCTGTATCATTGTGTGGCAATAAGTGGCGGTGAATGCTTTGTTACCCCTACTGCGGATGAGCGTACAGATCTGGTAATGGAATGATGAGACAGTTGGTCCAGATGTGTATGCTGCACTCCTGGCAGGAGCTGGCGATCATGTGATACTTCCGCAATGGCATGCCTCCCTTCGGTGGCAAAACATGCGTCCATAGACCACCCTAGCACAAAAATGCTGTTGAAAAAAACAAACGGTATACAAATTTAAGTGTTACCTCAGTTAAGTAGGACTTAATAGGACATATCACTAAGTAGCACATGTGTTTATTATTAGAGGGTTATTGGCTGTTGATAACTACCCGTTCACAGCCAAAAGAATTATTTCATCATCATCATGTGTCAAGTGCTACCTGCTCACAGCTAATGATACATTTCTGTATCATTTTTGCGCATGTGGTTGCGTTTGTGGGTCTCACCAATGGCTCACTAGAAAAAACACCCATGCAACAGAAAACCTTAGTAGATGACATGCCTTTATATTGAGGTTATCTTCTTATAGAAGCTTCATGGCACGTCATCTATACAATCCCGTAGTCGTAACCTTCGATAACAGTTACCATGTTGTTTCGACAGGCCGACGTTGTGCTCGAACTAGTTACGGGCACGTCGTGGGTGGGCGGAACAACAAAGAAACCTGTATCAAGGGCCAGAGTTGTGCCCTGATGTCGATGTCTGTTTCGGCGGCATTAGACTCGAAACACCATCGAGTCTGATGTCTCCTGTAACAGAGGGCGGAGCACTTGTGGGAATGCCCCACGTGCTGTGATACCAGTTTCTAATCAAGAATAATCACAGATAAAGGAATTATTTCATCATCATCATGTGTCAAGTGCTACCTGCTCACAGCTAAAGAGATTATTACATCATTATCATCATCTGAGACATGTTTCCTCTCAACCTTTCATCTTAAACAAATCTTACACATTTCTTTTGTAAATATTTGTATGGTGTAACCTTATCCCCCGGATAAATATAATACATCATTTATCCTACCAAATGTCATAAACCTTCCATCGTTCCCGTCTCATTCTGAATATCTTTAAAAAAAAAGGTTAATCTTCCCAACACCTACAATTTCTTTACAACAGCCAGCATCCCTGAAGAAAAGTAATCTCATAAACGCGACACAGCATTATCAAAGGTTTACGGTAGATGTTACCTATCCCTGTCACTCACGTCTTGTTTATCAAATAAGAACCGACAGATCTGACATTTTCGTCTGCTAACATAATCCCTGTATTCAGTAAATTTAAACCAGATCTTAACTTCAAATCTCAAGCGCCTTCTCCGTCAATACATTTTAGGTGCTGCGAGGCAGCTATAGGAGCGATGCTCAGCGACTTTAGGTTGTCAAGCGCCATGGATAAGAAGTGATAAACATCGCTGACTGAATCATTACACGTGTTTTATGAGCAAGAAATGGGAAAATCCTCATCTTGTAACTCGAAACGGCTCCTAATCTTCAGGTTCACCGTGTTCATGTGTCCTAAAACCGTTATACATGCCAGTTAGATCTTGATGAGTTGCAAATCTGTGTTTTTGTTAAAACAAAATTAATCCGTAAAAATATATTCTGATTACAACGTATCACTATAAAAATTGTATAAAATTTTAAAATTGTAGTAGTGGATTGGTGGGGGGGGGGGGGAAGGAAGAAATACATGGAGTTCAAATTCTAGGGCACACAGGAAGTTAGATAAAATAAATTGTTACATACGGGGATACATTTTCATAATGTGTTTTATTTTATCTGTTGTTTGTGTATATGGTTGATTGTCTGTAGGATGTATTGTGTGTAAGGTGTATTGTGTGTAAGATGTATTGTGTGTAAGATGTATTGTGTGTAAGATGTATTGTGTGTAAGATGTATTGTGTGTAAGATGTATTGTGTGCAAGATGTATTGTGTGTACGGTATATTGTGTGTAAGATGTGTAATGTGTACGGTATATTGTGTGTAAGATGTATTTTGAGTACGGTATCTTGTGTGTAAGATGTGTAATGTGTACGGTATCTTGTGTGTAAGATGTATTGTGTGTAAGATGTATTATGTGTAAGATGTATTGTATATAAGATGTATTATGTGTAAGATGTATTGTATATAAGATGTATTATGTGTAAGATGTATTGTGTATAAGATGTATTGTGTGTAAGAGTATTGTATGTAAGAGCATTGTGTGTAAGATGTATTATTTGTTAGATGTATTGTGTGTAAGATGTATTGTATGTAAGACGTATTGCGTGTAAAATGTATTGTGCGTAAGATGTATTGTGTGTAAGATGTATTGTGTGTAAGATGTAATGTGTATTATATGGTTTTTTTTTTAAATGTATGGTCTCGCAGATGTCCTGTGTGTAAGATGTATTGTGTGTAAGATGTATTGTGTGTTGAATGTCTTGTCTATAACATTTCTTTTCTGTAATCTATCTTATGTGTACGATGTCTTGACCGTAAGATGTCCTGTGTGAATGATGTCTTGTGTTTAAGATGTTTTGTGCGTAAACTGTCATGTCCACAAGATGCATTTTCTGTAATATTTCAGATAATCATGTCAGGTAACCAAATCAGGTAACCATGTCAGGTAACCATGTCAGGTAATCATGTCAGGTAACCATTGCAGGTAATCATGTCAGGTAATCATGTCAGGTAATCATGTCTGGTAACTGTGCTTAGGCTTGCTATGATTTGCCACTTTTTCGGGTCTGCCAACATGCCTCTTAATCTTGCCTATTGTACTATTGAAATCTTGACGCCAACACAAGCTTTCAGTAGATGGCTACATTATATAATACACCATATATGCCCAACCATGGTCATAAAGGCGATGGGAGCACGTTGGGAAGGCGGTGGGAGCACGTTGGGAAAGCATTGGGAGCACATTGGGAAGGCAGTGGGAGCACACTGAGAAGGCGGTGGGAGCACTTTGGGAAGGCATTGGGAGCACGTTGGGAGCACTTTGGGAAGGCATTGGGAGCACGTTCGGAAGGCGGTGGGAGCACATTGTGAAGGCAGTGGGAGCACACTGAGAAGGCGGTGGGAGCACGTTGGGAAGGCATTGGGAGCACGTTGGAGAAATGAACATAGTAAGATAGAATTCCCATTATCATGGCCACATTTAGACTTGATAGGGCCCTAAGCTATTTGAGATATGGGACCCCTTAACGATTAAGAATACATATAAATATATATATATATAGTGAAATACAAAATGTGCGCAGAAGTTATACTGAAGTCGGATGTTTGAGCTAAAAGTTATGTTAACCCAGTAGTTATGTGGAAGTCATATTGTTAAGCTAACGGCTCTGATATTACAGCCGTGCTGTAAACCATGACAGAAGGAAGTCCATTCTGACTTCTCCTGAGTTTGAAAATAAACACAGAAGAGAAAGACTTCTCAAAGCTTTAAAAACAAGTTTTCGTTGTTATTTCCATTCCCCCAGATTTGAACCATCTACCAACAATCAACACTAACACCCATCTCAAGAACATTCTCGTCAACCACTCTATCACCGAGCTCATTAATCGCCCGTATCTCGCTCGTGTCGTTAAATCATATCGTTCTATGGCATCACACTAAGAGACACGTACCCCGGCGTTTACTATGAACGGCGTTATCAGCCGAGACGTGGCCGAGTGCTGGAGGAAATGTGTGATATGAACGTTGTTACGAAGATAGAGGAAATCGGTAGCTACACATAGGTTGACGACTTCAGGAGAAGTTTTCTATTAAGGACAATTTTGTTGGAAAGAAACACCGCACATCTTTAATTAAATACATATTTCTTCTTCTTTCGTTCGCTAATAATGTCTTTATCTACAGTGTTGTTTCTTGTTACAAATTGCATTTATTTTTTATTTTGTACTATAACATTCATAGAGGTATCAGAAGGCCAGTAAAGTAAGGTAAGTAAAGTAACCCATAACATTTATTAATGTCGTAGGGGTGTGAGATGTTAGCGATATCACATTTCATTGACTCTGCAAATGAGGGCGGTAGCCATCTACTCTCCCTCGCAGTCTTTGCTTCCCGGATTAAACCGGTACCAATTTAAGGCTGGGTCGAACCCAGGACCACTCATGTGCGAAGGTAAGTTAGGCTTTGGTTGTGCATTTATCGTGTTTTTCTTTTGTTGATATCTGATTTTTACATCCGGTTGTTACATGTTAGAACCTTCCCAAGTATAACAATACAAGTATAACAATACAAGTTTAACAATACAAGTATAACAATACAAGTATAACAATACAAGTATAACAATACAAGTATAACAATACAAGTATAACAATACAAGTATAACAATACAAGTATAACAATACAAGTATAACAATACAAGTATAACAATACAAGTATAACAATACAAGAAAATATAACCATACATAAATACTAAACTTATTGTACCCGCAATAGATGGCTCAGTTGATAGTGCACTGGCTTCCTGCTCGGGTGATCAGAGTTTAATTTTCAGTTTAACTGGGTATATGTTAAAATCGCCAACATACCCTTCGGAAAATGGAAACAGATTTTCTGGGAAAGTGAAGGCGGTTGCTTGATGTTGGCCACGTTAACCCAGCAACAACATTGTTATTGAACAATACGGACATATCGCTGCATTCCTCAATAAGCCTACCTGGTTGACAGTTTTACTACTGTATTCCTCAATAAGCATACCTATTTGACAGTTTTACTACTGTATTCCCACAATATCCCTACCTCATTGACAGTTTTACTACTGTATTCCCACAATACTCCTACCTTATTATCAGTTTTACTACTGTATTCCCACAATACGTCTACCTAATTGACGATAAACAAAAATAGGTAGAAGTCTTACCAAAATAAGACATAAAACAACCTAACGACGAGATACAGTTTTATTTCTTATTTTGGTAAGACATCTACCTATTTTTGTTTATCTTGATATTTGCCCTGTGTTACTCCAGCCACTTACTTCCTGTTTAGGGATGTTACCCTATACTGGAACATTTATCCCTTCTTCTTCTTCTTCTTTCTGTCCTCATGTACCTTTCGGTGTTGAGGGGAGAGTGAGTGTACTATATTTATCCCTTGATCTACCTTATTGACGTGAGAAACGAAAAACTAACGTGTATCAGGTATTAATCACAATACATAAAATATAATTAACATTTCATCATTATTAACATTACATTAGCTATAATATTATTGACACTACATTAATACTACAATTGTTAATATTACATTAGGTCTGAAAACTAAATTTTAAAAACATGTACACCATTTCAACTTTTAACAATTTTAATACAAAATCATCGAACTAAATATATATTTTTAAGACAAAATAAACTCAAAAGCAAAGCGCAATCGTATAAAGTCATTCTCTACAATAGTCCGGCGAGCTGGTACTAAACAACGAGACTTACTGTGACTGATGCGATTGCTTATTGGTTACTTTGTGCCTGTTCTGCATTGTCAACCAATAAAAAGTGTGGGAGAAGTTGGATTCGCTAAGATAAGTGACAATGTTTGGAGTCAGCGAGTAAACTAATTTGGAGAACGTTTTGTTATACTTATGGCTCCGGAGAAGGTTGCTAGATATTTGATATTTCTTGTAGTAAGTAAAGGAAAGTAACCCATATCATTTATTAATGCCGTAGGGGTGTGAGATGTTAGTGGTCTCATATTTCAGTGGTTCTGCAAATGAGGGCGGTAGCCATCTCCTCTAGCACGCAGTCGTTACTTCCCGGATTAATCCGGTACCCATTTAAGGTTGGGTCGACCCGGGAGCCGTTCCTTTTGAAAAATATTTCCGCTTCAGCGCTGGGGAATGAATCAAACACCACTCATATGCGAAGCCAGTGCGCTAACCACTGCGCTACGCGGCTTCACGAAAGTATAGTATACTTCTTAAATCATAGTATAGTTCTGAAAGTATAGTTTTTGTAGTATAGGCTAATTATTAACAAAAATTAACAAACTGTTAAATTTTCATACATTTTCAGAAGTTGCCGTCTAAAAGCCCATTGACACATATACACCAGAACGCACACTGCATAAGCGTCCCAGTTTCTCCTTTCAAAGAGAACTCACACTCCATAAGTGTCCCAGTTTCTCCTTTCAAAGAGAACTCACACTCCATAAGTGTCCCAGTTTCTCCTTTCAAAGAGAACTCACACTCCATAAGTGTCCCAGTTTCTCCTTTCAAAGAGAACTCACACTCCATAAGTGTCCCAGTTTCTTCTTTCAAAGAGAACTCACACTCCATAAGTGTCCCAGTTTCTCCTTTCAAAGAGAACTCACACTCCATAAGTGTCCCAGTTTCTCCTTTCAAAGAGAACTCACACTCCATAAGTGTCCCAGTTTCTCCTTTCAAAGAGAACTCACACTCCATAAGTGTCCCAGTTTCTCCTTTCAAAGAGAACTCACACTCCATAAGTGTCCCAGTTTCTTCTTTCAAAGAGAACTCACACTGCATAAGTGTCCCAGTTTCTCCTTTCAAAGAGAACTCACACTCCATAAGTGTCCCAGTTTCTCCTTTCAAAGAGAACTCACACTCCATAAGTGTCCCAGTTTCTCCTTTCAAAGAGAACTCACACTCCATAAGTGTCCCAGTTTCTCCTTTCAAAGAAGGAGAATCTGGCACACAGGAACTTCTCTGCGAAACAAGGAACCCAAGACGACATAAAACAAACCGCTCTATACATGGTCAATACTGGACTGGATGTGTAACAATTGACCGGAGAACACGAAGTTGAAGAATTAGTAATACCCAATGCTAACTGTCATGGCCAGTAATATTTTAATTCTTCTTCTTCTTCTGCGTACGTTCTCAAACTCCTGCAGATTAGCAGGATGTAGTCCGGAGAACGGAATGCGTTGTGTCATGGTTTACAGCATTGCTGAAATATTTGCGCCTTTCGGTCTGACACATCTGACGTCAGCATGGCTTCGGATCACTGACCCTATATGGGATGGGGCAGCCAACTCCATCCCATAACCTCCGTAGTCGCCTCTTACGACATGCATGGAGGTAAACAGTGTTGCTACTCTTTGCTCCCCTTTCGAGTCTCGGCAACACATGGGCGATATTTTAATTAAAATAGCCAACTTTGAGAAATGCTGCCATTAAATAGCCAATTTTCTACAACCCTGGCTATAGACACAATGAACAACAGTTGTAGCCATAATTAGCTTATATTTTGTTTTGCAACGCACCAATTAGATTTTACCTGGAATCCCATGTCAACTGGTCGGTGGGGGAGTGACTTTGACCTCGGCTCTCCTAAGCTAATAACAGAAGTTTCCTTTAAATGATAATCTCACATTTTTCATCCGATGTTGATATTAACTGCAATGTGAAATGTTGATAGTCGAGTGGGGGAAACCTGATACTGTCTGAATTAGATATCCATGGGGTATTCCGCTTGTCTATTTATATGAGGAACTGAGTGTGGAGGCGTTGAAGGCTGCGAGTAACGTGATCGTTTGGATATAAAAATATATATTTCAAAAAGACAGGGAAATTATCATAAAATGAATACTTCCTTTCCTGAATAGCACTGCCTTAATGGCATGGATAAGTGGATGGATACGATAATGAGAGAGGCGTGGATAAGTAGATTGATACGACAAGGAGAGACTTGGATAAGTAGATGGATACGATAAGGAGAGAGGCGTGGATAGGTAGATGGATACTATAAGGAGAGAGGCGTGGATAAGTAGATGGATACTATAAGGAGAGAGGCGTGGATAAAGAGATGGATTCTATAAGGAGAGAGGCGTGGATAATAGATGGATACTATAAGGAGAGAGGCGTGGATAAGTAGATGGATATGCTCAGGAGAGAGGACATGGTTAGGAGGTTAAGATACGGAGAGAGGGTGTGGATGAGTAGATGGATACTATAAGGAGAGAGTGCTTGGATAGGTAAATGGGTAAGATACGGAGAGAAGGTGTGAGTGTAAATGGATAAGATAAGGAGAGACGTCGTGGATAAGGGAATTAATAAGATAGCGAGAAAGGGTGTGGGTATGTAGATGGATAAGATATGGATAGAGGGCGTGGATGTAGAGATGGATAATATAAGGCGTGGGCAATTGGATGGATAAAATAACAAGAGAGGACGTGGACAAAAGAATGGAGGAGATAATGAGAGAGGATATGTAAAAGTGGATTGAGAAGATAATGAGTGTAGGAGTGGATACGTAGGTGGATAAGGAAATTAGAGATTGCATGGCGATAAATGGATGATAGAGATATTGAGAAGAGCGGTTGAACAACAGGGTTGTTAGGATAAAGAGAAAGGATAAGTATCCGTGGATTGATAAGATGCTGAAGACAGCGTGCGTGGATAAGTAAATGGATAAGATAGTGGCAGATAGCGTGACAGTTTCTTTAATATATCTACTTGATAAAAGATTCAGTACAATTATTTGTTACTGCTCCCACTAGATAAGAGGTTTAATACAATTATTTGTTATAGCTCCCACTAGATAAGAGGTTTCATACAATTATTTGTTATTGCTCCCACTAGATAAGAGGTTTAATACAATTATTTGTTATTGCTCCCACTAGATAAGAGGTTTAATACAATTATTTGTTATTGCTCCCACTATATAAGAGGTTTAATACAATTATTTGTTACTGCTCCCACTAGATAAGAGGTTTAATACAATTATTTGTTATTGCTCCCACTATATAAGAGGTTTAATACAATTATTTGTTATTGCTCCCACTATATAAGAGGTTTAATACAATTATTTGTTATTGCTCCCACTAGATAAGATATACATTTATTAATATTGCTGGTTTTATCGTTAACACTTGCGTTTAAACGGTTAGTCTACAAACAGCTGCCGCATGTTCCGATGTTTTTGTGGGTTTTTTTGTTTTGTTTTTATCTCCTCGTTTACAAGTCTGCACAATTATTATCAGAGACTGTAAGGCCAGATCTCAGATGAACCTCAATTTTGCTGTTCCGAATTAATATATGCCTGACAGGAACGGCAATTCCTGGATGCTGTATCTACTCCATTTGCACAAGCTGAATCCATTTAACATAATCTGTGACGTTATGTTGGTGCGTTTTATCCAAATGAGCGTCAGGGAAGTAAATGACAGCGTGCCGCATTTAAAGAGAAAACTGTAGTCACGAGCTGTGTTTATGACATTATTCAAACCGGGTGTTTGGAGAATCATCAATGTTTTATCATCTTTTTCAAGCATGGCTGTTTATTCTTCTATCATTCCACGAACACACAATTTATCTCCGTTGTCTTTTCACTTCTAAAAAACGCGCAATTCATCTCAATCTGGTGATTGGATAAGATAGGGAGAGAGTGTTTAGTTCGCTGCGCATGTCAGTGGCAATCACGTGACGTGCCGTTTCTGGAGAGGAACACCAGATTCAGGGAAAACGTTCTCGCTGCAAAGATTATGAGTTTGAACGTTATGTGTTATGTTTCTCTCAGTTGGTTTGGCGTGCTCACTCAGTACCAGGTCGTGTTCACGGGGGGAAACCAAAAGAAAAACCGCGGGAATGCCTGCCAGCGAATTCTTAATAAATGGATTCGGAGTAAAGATGTGACATTCAGATTCCACGGTTATATTAATGGTGCCAAGAAGCACAAACAAATGTATCCACAAGAATTGTTGCACAATATGCCTGACTTCTTTATTTCTGATGTAGCTTGTTTTTAATCTTTAAAATTATTATTTTTATAGCTTTCTATGTTTCTTTCTCATACGCCAATGAAGAATAACGTTCTGAGAGAAGAATAACGAAGGTCCAAGTCAGTGGTACTTAAACTGTGATCCGCAGACACATCAGCGGGTATGCCTGATAAAGTGCCTGATACAGTGATTGCGCATCTATAAAAGTGCGGTCATAAATAGTTGTCCACTGATATTTACATTTTTCTCTGTAATTACTGAGCGTATAGACTTCATATTTTGCACGAGTGCATCATTTCATAACCACTTTACAGATTTATGATTATTTATTATCTATATTAATTGGATTTATCGCAGCAGTAGCTACGAATGCCGTTTTTTGGTAGTAACGATTTTATTGTATATGGAAAATAAATTGTACAGTAATTGCATGAATAGGCGTACCGTACATGTTTCATAGCGTGGGGAAAAATGAGATATTTCGAGAATAATATTTTTCTTTCGTTGCAATGAGAATATATACAACGAGATATATAGGTAATAGTGAAACATTTATGAAATTTTTTTTATTAATTCCTAACTAGTGGATTTAAAATAAACAACAACGAACAATGTACTTACCGTCGTCATCGTCATATTTGTCCTAGTATGATCACTCTCAGTACTAATGTCGTTTTTCCGAAATCTTCAACGAACCATTTTCTTCCACTTTCAATATATAGTCCTTGCATTTAATCCAGAATTCTTTGTTAATGTCGGAGAGCATAGAATATGCCATTTTATGAACATCAATAAGTTTTAAGGTTTTATTTTCCATTGCCACAGCTCCTTTAATTTTAGCCCAAACAAATGTTATTGGATTTAAATGTGAATGATACGGCGGCAGTCTTATACATCTATGTCCATGCTCCTCTATAACTTTATCAATGTGGAAAGTCTTCGCTCTGTGTGAATTCTTTACCAACATCAGCAACTCAGGTTTCAAGTGCAGTTCAGTAAATGAAATATTTTCTTTTCAAGCCATATTTTAATGTCTTCCTTAGTAGATGAGGGTGTAGGGATCTTATCTTCACATGCAACAACATTGTGGTAGGAAGCGTTGTCCGTAACCAGACAGAAGGGTCTATCTAATGAGGGAAGTAGAGTCTTCTCTGTCTACTCTCTAAATATATGACCATTCATCTCATCATGATAGTCTCGATTATCGGTAGATTTGGAAATGAAAATTAGTTCACCATTCTTCAAAAGACCATTTTGTCTGCTACCTGTATGTGCCATTATTAATCTTTGACCTTTACTGCTCGGTACACATCTCTTAATAGCTCCATCTACAGATTGGCATTCTTTTTCATTAGTTTGGTGAGCGTTTATCCATATTTAATCTACATATACAATATTATAAGTTTCTTTACACATCTCCTTAATTTGTCTCAAATATTTACTTGTGATATTTACTAAATGAGGTTTCTCACAAATAACGCTTCTGCCACATGTATATTTGCAAAATGTAAATCCAGAACCCCTTACAGATCTCCATAATATAGTTTTCGGAATGTGAATGTCGTTCTTTTCTAGATATGTTTTTAATGTCTTTATTGACACTGCTTCTTTGAAATCCAAAAGTCTATGAATTGCTCTCTTAATAATTTCTTCATCGAACATTCTATCTACAACATTTCTTCTTCCTCTCGTTTCTTCTTTTTTTTTTTTTTTTTTTGGTTATCTTCTCGTAACTACTATGATAGTATTTTGTAGTCTATACCTATGGCGTGCTGTGTTCTTTCTGAGGGCTTAGAAATACTATGAAATAGTGTACCACGTCGCGCTTCTTGTGAAAAATATTTGCACAATCTAATAGCTATACTTTTTAATGAAACGAATTTAACTTTCAAAGACATGGTTGTATTCTAGTTGTAAATACTACTTTATAATACACTGTAATAATTTACACAAACATGGCATGTTGAATACATCACAATAAAAACACGTCGAATATGAGATACCCCTGTGAGAAAACTGACGTTTAGCTATGATTTTAATTTATAACTGAAAAAAAAACAACCCTGCGCTACTTAGTATTTCACGTGTTTCTTACCGATATCAACTGACCGTGTAAAATGAAACACAGAACAAGTGGTTGAAACACAAATGGTACTGTACTCTGTCTATTTTTTTTGTCCATCAACAAACAAGAATTGCTACCTTAAATATGACATTTATAGCGACTGCTATGATAAATCCGTTCTATCTATATAATAATTAATCATAAATCCGTTCTATCTATATAATAATTAATCATAAATCCGTTCTATCTAGATAATAATTAATCATAAATCATTAACGTGGTTATGAAATAATACACTCATGTAAAATATAGAGTCGATACGCTCAGTAATTACGGAGATAATAGACAATATCCGTGGACAACTATTGATTAACGCACTATAGTATACCCTGGTACAGTGATTGCGCATCTAGTATTCCTTGGTACAGTATTTGTGCACCTAGTATTCACTGGCAGAGTGATTACCAACCTAGTATATCCTGGTAGAGTGATGACCCTCCTAGTATTCCCTGGTACAGTGATTGCCCACCTAGTATTCCCTGGTACAGTGATTGCCCACCTAGTATTCCCTGGTATAGTGAATGCCCACCTAGTATTCCCTGGTAAAGTGATGGCTCACGTAATATTCCCTGGTACATTAATGGCCTACCCAATATCCCCTGCCACCTAGGAGTTTCCCTTTACAACAGTATCACTTTTCAACGTGTCAATTTTCAACAGTGTCCCTTTTAAACAGTTCCGTGTCAAAAATTTCCGTTTTCAAACGTTTCCATTTTTAAACTGTGCCCCGTTTCAACAGTATCCCTTTTCAAATGAGTCACTATTCAACAACCCCTTTCAACAGTGTCATTTTCAACTGTGACACTTCCAACAGTATCCCCTTTAAATAGTGTCCCTTTTCGATCAGTCCCGTTTCAACAGTGTCCCATTTTAATTGGGTCCCCTTTCAACCATGTCCTCTTTCAACAGTATCCGTTTTCAACAGTTGTCTTTCAACAGTGTCCTAATTCAACAGTGTCCTCATTCAACAGTGTCCTCATTCAAATGTATCTCCTTTTAATACTGTCCCTTTTCAAATATCCTCTTTCAACAGTATTCCCTTTTCAAGTGTCATCTTTCAACAGTATTCCCTTTTCAAGTGTCCTCTTTCAACAGTATTCCCTTTCAAAGTGCCCCTTTTCTTAAAGCTTCCATTTTGCTGTCAGTAACAGAAATATCAGGGTATAAGAAACAAAATGTGAGTGACAAAGAGTGACATGTAGATACCGTGAGGTCCAGGGATTGATGCGTTCCTTCATTCTGTACTACAATATTCCTCCCATCCTCAATATAACATCAGACATGTCATCTTCCTCTCAATTCCATGCACTCTTTCCATCTTGATTTGACCGGAATCCAAAGTGGCAATCATCGAGTTTGTAAACGCGAATGTTTACCTTATTGTCGCCTGTTTGCCCTTCCGCTCTGCTGGACTGCTGTGCATTCGGAAACTCTCACCCCCAAGATGGCGTCTGTTGTGACAGAGGGTCATGTATCATGTATTATATGGAGTCATGAAAAAGTGGATGCAATGGTTGAAGGAAAAGGTTGTCATGCAGGTTGCAACACTTCGAATAGTCCAAGGCGGAGATTGTATAATAGAATGTAGAGTCGCCCGTCTGTTGCCGGGGCCCGAAAGGGGAGCAAAGTATAGCAACACTGTTTACCTTCCACGCATGTCGTAAATGGCGACTAAGGAGGTTATGGGATGGAGTTGACTGTCCCATCCCATATAGGTCAGTGACTTAAAGCCATGTTGAAGTCGGATGTGTCAGGCCGAAAGGCGCAGATATCGCATCAATGCTATAAACAATGATACAACGCATTCCGTTATCCGGACTACATCCTGCTAATCTGCAGGAGTTTGAGAACGAACGCAGAAGAAGAAGAAGAAGCTCTACCATCCTTAGGAGTGTGTACATTTCAGATCCTGTCCACTACTTGATATTATCCAGCAATGTGCTCTCCTTCTTTCCACCTCGTCTTCTTCCGCCCTCCACGTACCTTGTAGAACTAATTGGGAAGTTCTTGTTCACGAAATGTTAACAGTAGTTCTTGTTGACCCGCTACTACATTAATTCATGCACAAGGAGTTTTACGGGACATGTATATGGACATTTAATGTTAGGGGACATTTAGTTTTATGTGAGCCGCGTATCGCAGTGGTTAGCGCACTGGCTTCGCATATGAGTGGTGCTGGGTTCATTCCCCAGTTGAGGCGGAAATGTGTATTAGATCGCAACGGCTCTCAGGTCGACCCAGCCTTAAATGGGTACCGGATTAATCCGGGAGGTAAAGACTGCGAGGTAGAGGAGATGGCTACCGCCCTCATTTGCAGAGCCACTGAAATGTGAGATCGCTAACATCTCACACCCCTACAGCATTAATAAATGATATGGGTTCTTTACTTTATTTATGTACATTAATTCTATCATGCATAAACAAGTCGTTCTTATGTATTTTCTCTGTAACAGATACCCCATACACGTCTACCGTATTTATTTTCAAACGCCTCAATTCGTCTCTCAATGCTGTTTACTGTTCATTGTATTTGTTTCTTATTTCTTTATATTCTCCTAATCAGGAGATGGGGTATTTGAGCCCCTCATTGTTCCTCCCCCTTTAATCAACGGGCCTGGGTTTATCTCTACGAATATTGTTGCCACATGTACCTCTGATATTCAGTGACGTTTACATAAATTGCTGAAGAACAACGACCCGTGGATCCGATTCGGCCCGTCAATTCTATTTTTCTGGCTCGCCAGCGTGTTATAAATTTACTATATTCGCATTCCGCAGAAAATACTTGGCTCATTACAGAAACCAGTGAGCACATTTTCAAAGAAAAAAATAATTACATTGTTTAACGAAACGAAATTTTGATAAGGACGCATATACCGCCGTATCAAACCATCTTCGCGCTACACACTAAGAGCCCCCCCCCCCATCGTCTCCCCCCTCTCGACTCTAGGTGGGGGGGGGAACACTCAATGTGTTGCGTACAGAGCTATCGGTGCCGGATTTACTTTAAGCTAAACAAACTATAGCTGTGGGCCCCACCTTCCCCGCAATTTTTTTTTATCTCACTATCTATGTATTCTTAATTGTTAAAGGGCACCCATATCTCAAATAGCTTAGGGCCCCCATATCTCAAATAGCTTAGGGCCCTATCAAGTCTAAATCCAGCCCTGAGAGCTATTCATATGCAGCGTAAGTTGCGACTTTTTATTCTAGGGTAACGAACGCTGTAAGAAACTGCGCACCATATTAAAAAGTTGAATATATTCCCAAAATTGTGGCCACTGATTTCCGTAATGAACCAAATATTATTTGGGCCCCAAAGAACGACACCAAATCTTTTTGACCCCCAAAAAAATAACAAAAAAAACTTAATGACATCTGTTGACCCACAACGGTAGCCCACTTCTGGGTTAGTCCTTCAATCTCCTATTCCAGTTAAGTCTTCTTCTTCAGGGGGTCAAGAAACAAAAACACACTACAAATTAATGAACAGTAAAATTTCTCACCAGAAAAACAAAACATAGACTCGTAGACTGGTAAGATATCGTTTTCATGTTTTCCCTTCATTTTCGACCACGCACAATTTATTTCCCTTCATTACAACTCTTAATCTCGAAACATCACAGAAATTTAACCCTCGACGTAATTATCTTTTCAACTTCCCAAAAATAATCCCGAAATTCTTTGTATTTCTGTTGCAAAAACACTTCCCCTCGCTAATAAGATTTATATACGAAGTTGTCTGCCCCCAAGTACTCACATGTGAAATTGTACGACAGAAGAAGGAGGGTTAGGGTGAGGGGAAAAAAGGTTAATTTATAACTTTATCCCAGGCAGAGGTTATGCGTTTCCGCGTGCAATTCTTGTTTATTCAAAACCCAATTAAAAAGGACATGAAAGGGTTTCTGATGTATCTAATTATAATCGCGACTAGATTCGGGGTTTCCCGGTCACGACGCATGCGCAGCGTCTGCACCTGATCGCGCAAGAGAACTATACAGGAAATGACGTTGTAGTATCCGCCATCATATTTTGTCAATGTCTCCATCTCAGGCACGCGGATACATGTGTTGTTGTCAGAGGATGATGATGCTGTAACTGGGCAGAGGAGAGATGGAAGATGAATGAGAATAGAAGTTAATGAGGGCAGGAGGCATAAATTAGACTTTCAGGGGCACGTGTTGTAGTTGTGAGAGCGGTACTGGCTGATCATGTCACAGGATGTTTAGAAGGAGCGGTTGTCATTTAGAGCAACTCTTCTCACGAGTCTTGAAAAGATATGACGCCGACCTAGTTTCTCATTTGGTAGATTTTTTTTTATTGAGAAGGTCATTAACAAATAATATTATTAATTGTATTTTGTATACCATTTTTATACCATTTTGTATACCAATTTTATACCATTTTGTATACCATTTTTATACCATTTTTATACCATTTTTATACCATTTTTATACCATTTTGTATACCAATTTTATACCATTTTTATACCATTTTGTATACCAATTTTATACCATTTTGTATACCATTTTTATACCATTTTTATACCATTTTTATACCATTTTTATACCATTTTTATACCATTTTTATACCATTTTGTATACCATTTTTATACCATTTTTATACCATTTTGTATACCAATTTTATACCATTTTTATACCATTTTGTATACCATTTTTATACCATTTTTATACCATTTTATACCATTTTTATACCATTTTTATACCATTTTTATACCATTTTGTATACCATTTTTATACCATTTTTATACCATTTTGTATACCATTTTTATACCATTTTTATACCATTTTTATACAATTTTTATACCATTTTTATACCATTTTTATACCATTTTTATACCATTTTTATACCAATTTTATACCATTTTGTATACCATTTTTATACCATTTTTATACCATTTTTATACCATTTTTATACCATTTTTAATACCAATCTGTATACCATTTTTATACCATTTTGTATATCATTTTGTATACCATTTTTGTATTCATTTTGTATACCATTTTTATACCATTTTGTATACCATTTTTATACCATTTTGTATACCAATTTTATACCATTTTGTATACCATTTTTATACCATTTTGTATACCATTTTGTATAGCATTTTTATACCATTTTGTATACCATTTTCACGGGCAAGAATTGAGATTAGTTGTAGTACGTAGTGCCAGATTTACCTATAGGCTAAACAAGCTATAGCTTAGGACCCCCACTGTCTTGAGGACACCCCCCCCATGAAAAAAATCTCATTATCTATATATTCTAGAACGTTAAAGGGCCCCATATCTCAAATAGCTTAGGCCCCCATATCTCAAATAGCTTAGGGTCCCCATATCTCAAATAGCTTAGGGCCCCCATATCTCAAATAGCTTAGGGCCCCCATATCTCAAATAGCTTAGGGCCCCCATATCTCAAATAGCTTAGGGCCCCATATCTCAAATAGCTTAGGGCCCCCATATCTCAAATAGCTTAGGGCCCCCATATCTCAAATAGCTTAGGGCCCCATATCTCAAATAGCTTAGGGCCCCCATATCTCAAATAGCTTAGGGCCCCATATCTCAAATAGCTTAGGGCCCACATATCTCAAATAGCTTAGGCCCCCATATCTCAAATAGCTTAGGGTCCTATCAGGTCTAAATCTGGACCTAGTAATATAAGAAGACATTGTTAGAGGACATTTAGTATTACGGGGACATGTATATGGGCTATTTATGTTAGGGGACATGAGAGTAAACATTTAGTGTTAAAGGACATATGAGGGGACATTTAATATTACAGGATATATGTTATGATTTGATGTTATAGACCATGCAAGAGGACATATTAATTGTTAGTGGGCGGATGAGAGGACATTTAATGTTAAACATGTGGTATTAACATGTAGTGTGAGATGTCATGTGGTATGACATTTAGTTTTAGATGACATGTTAAGTGACATTTAATGTTAGAGGACATGTGGTGTAGACAATTAATGTTATATTAAATTTTATAGGACATTCAAGTTTAGATGACATTTGCAAGGAGATTATGACATTTCATTTAGCCGAGACACCAGAGGACATTTTTATTATTTATGAGATAGCGTGCTAGATGACAAATACTCAGCTCCCTTGGGACAGCGTTCCGTTCCCATCTTCCTCCATTATCATACATCTTTTACATTATTCAACTAACTTCTCACATACGATCGTGTATACCTTCAACTACCTTCTCACATACGATCGTGTATACCTTCAACTAACATATCACATATGATCGTGTATACCTTCAATTAATATCTCACATACGATCGTGTATACCTTCAATTAACATCTCTCATACGATCGTGTATACCTTCAATTATCAATTAACATCTCTCATACGATCGTGTATACCTTCAATTATCAATTAACATCTCACATAGGATCGAGTATACCTTCAACTAACTTCTCACATACGATCGAATATACCTTCAACTAAGATCCGATCTGTACCTAAAGAAATTACATCCATATTCTTGATAAATTTTCACCTGACTGCTTATGTAATCACTACCTTACACGCAGTACCGTAGATATTCATATGGTTCGGAAAGAGCGGGGTGGAGTTGGGGGGAGGGGGGGGGGGTTATACCTAAGCAAAGAAGGCATCCGTGTGTTTGTATGTGATCTTCTGTTTTTTGAACTTTTTATGTGATTTTCTGTTTAATGAACTTTTTGTGGGTTTTTTTGTTTAATGAACTTTTTGTGTGATTTTCTATTTGATGAAATTTTTGTGTGATCTTAGATTTCATGAATTATTTTGTGAATTTTTAATATAAAATCGCTGAGGGCGGTGGGGTAAGACAGTGGGTGATGATTCGCTTTTGGCTAAATTTCTAGTACTAAAAGTCATGCTGCGAACTGCTAAGAGGGGAGAAACAACCCTCCTACCCCACCTCTCCCTCCCCCTCCCCCCTCCGTTATCTGAGGTCCGCTTCCTTACACAATTCCCAACACTCAACTCAATACGACTATTTTTTTTTTGACTAACCCCTTACTAGACAGCAGAAGGAAGCCCCCATGTACGATGACATAATAAACGCCATAAACATAAATCCCAGGTCCATCCCACGTGATTCCACCGACAAACTCCATATCCTGCCAGAAATAATTCCCTGGAGCGTGTCACAGTGGATTGACCCAGGCAGATCCGACATCCTCGTGCAATTAGTGTCCTGAGAATTGGTTTTGTTTCACGATAATGTTCGTGATAATGAGAACGATGATGGTGATAATGCTAGAGTAGACCAACACTTGAGTAAACCGTGTCAGTTTAATAACGGGACAATGTGACTTACAACAACGGTCATTGATGGGGAAGAGGGTCCGTATTTTTAATAATTGTTAAATCACAAAATCGAAATTTAAAATAGAAATACATCGTAAATTTATATCTAAATATGTGACGTGTCTTTTACAGAATGTTGGCCTTGATTCCATTCTGTAAGTCTCTCGGCTATGTGCAAGCAGCTCAGCTTCTTCTAGTGCAGGGTTTCCCAATGTGTGCCCACGCCACACTTGAGGTAGAGGGGAAATTTGATTGTTCAGGAGGGGATCAATTCATGAGGTATTATTCCATAAATTGTAGGGGAAAATTAAAATTTTGAATATAAAAATATATGTAAATGTTACAAGGGGGGGGGGGGAGGAATCATAATTTTAGAAAGACTTAGGTGGGGGCCTGGTTAAAAAACAGATCTGTAAACACTGTTCTAGTGTCATGTACAGGAGGTCTTCAATGTGGTCACTATACGTTTCTTTGTCTTGTCTTCATTATTAGTTTTTTAGTATTGTCTTTATTATTAGTTTTTTAGTATTGTCTTCATTATTAGTTTTTTTAGTATTGTGTTCATTATTAGTTTTTAGTATTGTGTTCATTATTAGTTTTTTAGTATTGTCTTCATTATTAGTTTCTTCGTCTTGTCTTCATTATTAGTTTCTTCGTCCTGTCTAGCATAAACTTTACTTAATTGATAATGCTGTACAGTATTGAGATCTACCTACAATCCCGATTTTCTATTAGTATGCCATTATTGGGTGTATATAAATAATATCGTCAAAATTGTTCCCTATTTGTAACAATCAACCCAGTCAACAATTGCCAAGAATTCAGCCGTGACCCCTCCACCCTGTCAACAATTGCCAAGAATTCAACCGTGACCCCTCCACCCAGTCAACAATTGCCAAAAATTCAGCCGTGACCCCTCCACCCAGTCAACAATTGCCAAGAATTCAGCCGTGACCCCTCCACCCTGTCAACAATTATCAAGAATTCAGTCATGATTTTCACCAGTATTGGAAATGTTTAGAGAAACGAAAACATGTCTTCATTTGTTACATTTATTTTATTATTGTTGTGGTTTTCATTGGTCAGTATTTATAAAATTGGAGTCGCTTGCCAAAAATATCCAAAGTTGATCAACCAAATATACAAAAACCAAAATCAAAATAAGTCTTTAATCTCATGTGTACACAGGTCTTTATACCGGAGGATGGTCAACTAATTTATTTCAGATTTTTTTAATTTCCTGACAGTAAAGTATATTAATTTAATTGCTGTATAATAAAATATTATTGTTGATGTCAACTTTTGTCACTCCCTCTTTTCTCCTTTGTCAATCTGTCCTTCTCCTTCGTCACTCTCTCTTCTCCTTTGTAAATCTCTCCCTTCTCCTTCGTCACTCTCTCTTCTCCTTTGTAAATCTCTCTTTTCTCCTTTGTAAATCTCTCCCTTCTCCTTCGTCACTCTCTCTTCTCCTTTGTAAATCTCTCTTTTCTCCTTTGCTAATCCCTCTCTTCTCCTTTGTCAATCCCTCCCTTCTCCTTTGTCAATCCCTCTCTTCTCCTTTGTCAATCCCTCCATTTTACTTTGTGAATCCCTTTTTTCAGACCAATACGCCCCAATCTCCTTTATTGTTGACGTAAAATATAGGCAGCCCCCAAAACAGGTGACGGTTCCAATGTGAGGTCATATGTAACTAAGAAGTATAGTTGCATATTCATTTTGTAAGCATGTAAGGGCATCTATATTTATGTCTTACAGAGGCACCTTCATTGTATAAGGGCATCTATATTTATGTCTTACAGAGGCACCTTCATTGTGTAAGGGCATCTATATTTATGTCTTACAGGGGCATTTTATTTCCTGTGGCTCCCGTGTGGGCATTTTAATCAACCCCCGTACCCACCTCCCACCAAGTGCCTGGAAAAAGGTCACTGACTTCCCATACACGCCACCATTTCTTCTTCAATATTATCGCTATAGTTCTCACTGCTTATCGTTCAGGTAATATACATATTCTTGCGCACCGCACTGAAGGGTTTGTGCACCCCCCACCGACTCACACATCTATTTATAAAATATTTCTCTGTTACTCCCCCATACTAAGACTCCGTGTCCAGCATGGCTTTCTGATGTTGCACAATAGGTTTGTACTGCTATGTTGCACAATAGGTTTGTACTGCTATTTTGCTCTGTAAGATGGTTTCGTGTTTAAACTTTCATTTCTTGATTCATTTTTTCCTAGTTATGTTACATTTCTATATTTCCATGTTGATTTCTCAAATAAATATTATTGATTTCTGTATTGTAACAAGGTGTTACATCATTGATTAATGCATATCGATCCAACGTTACATTATTACTTATTGCATTGTGACCTAATAGTACATTATTGATGGTTGCATTGTGATTGCATATTACACTCTTAATTGTTGTTTGTTGAAACCAAAATATTACATCATTGATTGCTGTACTGTGAACCCATATTACATCATTGATTGTTGCATCAAGACCCCATATTTTATCATTGATTTGTGTATTGTGACCTCCATATTACATTATTGATTGTTGTATTGTGATGTCATATTACATTATTGATTGTTGTATTCTGATGTCATATTACATTATTGATTGTTGTATTGTGACCCCGCTCTTACGTTCTTGATTGTTACATTGAACGCCTGAACGTTACACGATCGTGGCTGCCTATTTTTCGAATATATTTATTGCTATGTACTGGTGCTGTCACGATATTTAATTATTGGTTTTTTTTTACAATTGAATAGGAAGACAGAGAGACTGTTCGCAGAAGAAACATCAAAGAAGATCAAATATGGATCGCAACAACCATCAAAAGCTATGATTATGGGTTTCAACAACCATCAAAAGCTATGATTATGGGTTTAAACAACCATCAAAAGCTATGATTATGGGTTTAAACAACCATCAAAAGCTATGATTATGGGTTTCAACAACCATGAACAGCTATGATTATGGGTTTCAACAACCATCACAAGCTATGATTATGGGTTTCAACAACCATCAAAAGCTATGATTATGGGTTTCAATAACCATCAAAAGTTATGATTATGGGTTTCAACAACCATCACAAGC
This sequence comes from Meghimatium bilineatum, assembly GCA_034231615.1. NCBI lineage: Eukaryota > Metazoa > Mollusca > Gastropoda > Stylommatophora > Philomycidae > Meghimatium > Meghimatium bilineatum. Next base: position 5,189,390 of record CM067310.1, on the reverse strand, counting down.
TATGATTATGGGTTTCAACAACCATGAACAGCTATGATTATGGGTTTCAACATCCATCAAAAGCTATAATTATGGGTTTCAACAACCATCAAAAGCTATGATTATGGGTCACAACATCCATCAAAAGCTATGATTATGGTTCGCAACAACCATCAAAAGCTATCATTATGGGTCGTAACAACCATAAAAAAATATGATTATGGGTCGTAACAACCATCACAGGCTATGATTATGGGTCGCGACAACCATCAAAAGCTATCATTATGGGTCGTAACAACCATCAAAAACTATGATTATGTGTCTCACCAACCATCAAATGGTATGACTATGCATGACCGTTTCCAATGAAGACCTTCCAACATAATATAAACTAGGACCCCATTTGTGACGTCTTTGATTATTTTAAGGCTTCGGCTGGTCACTATTTACATACGTGGAATCGTATGTCAAAAGTAGCAACGGCGACTCCAAATAATAAACAGGCATCACACGAAAGATAAACAATAATCAAAAACTTCACAAATGGGGTCTTAATTAATTATGTTTGAAGGTCTTATAAAACCCAGATGGTATCGGACTATGGATCTCAATAGCATGCAAGAACTACACGCTGCAGAATTACTTCGCACACACTGGAGTGCATGACCTCTGACCTGTATTCAGTGATCAAGAATCGTAGACAGACAGACAGATTATGTGATTGGCTGATTGATTGACTGACTGATTTAGTGATTAGCTGATTGATTGAGTGAATCGAAAGTGTGGTAGCGGCCTGAAAAATGGAGCAAATAATTGAAAATATGTGACATATAATCCGTGTTGAATTTGCTTGAATGGGAATGAAGACAGGAGTAAATGTTTAGGGAAAGATTTCTTATAAATGAGTTAAGTTTATACTAAAATTTGTTTTACAGTGATGATTGTTGCGTTTTTTTTTTTAAAAAGGGGTACCTCCTGGAGATAAACTTGGGTGTTTGGGTGTATCTACCCAGCCCCTCTGTCATCGCTAACCCCGCCTCCTTCAGCTACAGACTTGATAAAATAAGACACCGCATTAAAAAAAAAGACATTTTTTTGTAAAGTCTCGAAGATCACACAATCAACACCTGACCGGAACTATGAGTCTACATACCCTCGGATGGCTGCTGGAGCAGAGGGCGGAGCACTTATGGGAATGTCCCGCGTGCTGTGAAGCCAGTTTCTAATCAATAATCAAGAATCAATAATCAAGAATCAAGACACCACATACAAGAACTTACATCATCTATCTATCTATATCTGTCTAAATTATTTATTTATATATTACATATATATATCTGTCTAATGTAACTATGTGATTACTATATATATATCTGTCTAATGTAACTATGTGATTACTATATATATATATCTGTCTAATCTATCTATGTGATTACTATATATACATCTGTCTATTTATTAAATATAACGATATAATTTATATATCTATCTAATCTATCTTCTACAGAAATTCGCATGTTTGCATAACGAAATACTCGGACAACGAGGAGCGTCTTTTTTCTATTTACGAAAGCTAAGAAAAGCTTATTTAGTTGTTTTTTTTTAGCTCATTAGAAACTCCAATTAGTTCATTAGTTTTTCTGTGCTCGAAGCATGTGCTCGTATGTAAATCATATTTGTGGGCTAGAAAATTGTATTGCTTTCCTGATGTTTTCCCTTGGTCATTATTTTTGCCAACCCCAGGTCTAAACAGTAGAAAGATGATTAATCTGTTGACACCGTCGTACAACTGATTGTCTGTGGATAAACATTCGTATAACTGATTGTCTGTGGATAAACACTCGTACAACTCTCGTATGATTGCAAGAAAGCAACTATTACTAGCTACTGCTTAACAGTCACGGGAAATTATATGGAGACATAACAAGAGATGTGCCAGACCGGAAACCACTTGAACAAGAAGATTATGTTAGGCGACGTATGACATAGCAAAGGAAAGTACACGACGAGGTTAAAGAAATTAAAATTTCATTTTTGCTACACTGTAAAACATTACGTAAAAGAGCTTCTTGAAAAGCGACAATTGAAGCTTTGTATTCTGGCAGGAAGACGTTCCCGCGGGAACAAGACATATTTAATAAAGGAAGTCGTTTACTTCGGGACTTTGCTGAAGTTCTTTATTCTAGAGGTTTCCTTTTCATCCTTATTTCCATGCTTATGTTGTTTTGCAATAAATAAATTATGTTGCTAATAAAACAATTTGTTAGATAAAAGGAATACAAATGTAATACTTCATTCACAAAAACATTGCTTTAATTTTAGTCGAGTGCAACCGCACTTCAAATACAAATTAGGAAACATTCCAAGATAGTCAATGTGTAAACCATGGGAGACAATATAGATGAGCTTCACAAAAAAGAGAATTATTTTTGTTATCTCCCGTAGTTAATTTTGGGATTGGTGGATAGTTAGTTATAAGTATCCGTCAACAGGTCAGTCAAGATTTTAAGCGCATGTGATATGAAAGGTAAGTCGTGACAATTTAGTAACCACCGGAAGGATCTAGGGAACAAGAGACAAAGGAAGCAAAGAGCGTAAATTGTGGATAGGTTGTCACTGTGGCACACAAACAACAAACATGTCACCAACTGTATTTATTAACAGAGGAGTTATGGAGATACTTGATCGCCTACGCTATCCGCCATGACACTTAATTGATTGATTGATAAGCATCCGGGCAGTGAGGGATATCGCCATAATTGCTCAGCGTGCCGGAGTATCAACCATCTAAGGATAGTATGCTCGCTCAATGTACTAGTCAGTAGTCAGCTGGTGGCTGTGGGGTTATATCGGCGTTCTGCATATGAAAATCTTAAACGTAGAAATTGAAAAAAAAACTTTGACATTATTTTATAACCTGACAATATTATAGATAATTGTGTCGATGAGGGTGTCCTGAACGTTTGATATTAGTATAGACTACCAACAGATACAATGGTCTCGTCATCTGGAAAGAATGCCGTGTGATTTATTAGTTTATAAAGCATATACGAAGAGAGGAGAAGCAGAAAGAAGAGCCAAGGGTAGACCTAGAGTACGCTGGATCGACAACATCAAAGAGACATTACGCGAACACCAAATAACATTATCTGAAGCTGCCAGAAAAGCGAAAACAAGAACATTGTATCTCCCTCGACACCCGTAAAGGGTAAAAGAGGGAGGAAAGAAGAAGAAGAGGAAGATAGACTAGCAGCATGACGTCATATTTGAAGTTTAAAGAAGGTCGCCAGACTATTGACACGGACCACAGTGACACAGTTATCTTATGTGTATTGTTATTAGTGAAGAGATGAAACAGAAATTGTGCAGCAAAATTCTAGTAGAGTGTTGATTGCATGTCAATCCAGAAAGTGTATTATACATGGATATTAATATTGACAGGATTTATATGCTTTTAAAATGACTACAGGCTAGTCTAATTGTATGCTACATTTTACTATTTTGTAAGAAGTATACTCTAATTTATATTCGTTAGAATTTCTCACAATGCTTATATGTACGCTTCATCACTTTTTCCAATTTGAGGAGTGTTTGTACGCCTCACTACTGTTTCAAATCTGTGGAGTGTTTGTACGCCTCGCCACTGTTTCAAATCTGAGGAGTGTTTGTACGCCTCACCACTGTTTCAAATCTGAGGAGTGTTTGTACGACTCACCACTGTTTAAAATCTGTGGAGTGTTTGTACGCCTCACCACTGTTTCAAATCTGAGGAGTATTTGTACGCCTCACCACTGTTTCAAATCTGAGGAGTGTTTGAACGCCCCACCACTGTTTCAAATCTGAGGAGTGTTTGTACGCCTCACCACTGTTTCAAATCTGAGGAGTGTTTGTACGCCTCACCACTGTTTCAAATCTGAGGAGTGTTTGTACGCCTCACCACTGTTTCAAATCTGAGGAGTGTTTGTACGCCCCACCACTGTTTCAAATCTGTGGAGTGTTTGTACGCTTCACCACTGATTCCCATCTGAGGAGTACTAGTGTCAAATGTCTGGCTATGCTCATGGCCACACAACACAACGATTGACTGATTAGAAATGATTTAAAATACAAAATAACAGGCAGGAATAAATACATTTAAAAAAAAAAAAAGATACCCATCTCTGCCATACATGACAATTAATCCATATGCATGCTGAAATCGGCTATGCTACTTCAAAAGGGGCAGATATACAGTGTATTCCCGTTATAACGCATCCTTTATAACAACTTTCCCTATATAACAACTTTCCCTATATAACAACACCTTTCAAAACACCCAATTATGTTTATACTTAATGTTATATATTTGATGTAGCGAATTTCTGTTATTTCATCAATATTTCATCAATATTTCATCAATATTTCATCAATATTTCATCTGTCCGAACTAAATTGTTTCATTCAACTGTAACTTATAGGATGGGTCCCAGTTTGCAGCCGTGAGGAGAAAGACATGACTGACCCTCAGCTTCAATGAGATGCTGCATGGCAATGCGGAAACGCATTTTAATTTTTTTCCGTAAAAATTACCTTTTAAGGTGACATACGCTTCTTTCAACCACGAACGTTAGTCCAATTAGTTATATCTATTCTATATTCTTCAGCGTTCATTCTCAAACTCCCGCTGCATCTCCCTTATAGTTGGACCAAGGTCCTACTTGACATTCAGCAGGAAGTAGTCCAGAGAATATAAATGCGTTGTGTCGCCGTTTTATTTGCGCCCATGGCCAGACACATTCGTCTTCAGCGGATCTATTCTATATTATGGCTAATCATTTTGTCTATTGTCATTTTTTACAATTGTTCACTTAAGCATACTAGTGGGAAGTTGAAGTCTGTCTTTGTCCATTTGTGACGCATTGGCCATGGTCAGCCTGTGTCTCTTCAAGGTTTCTGGTAGGAATTATTTTTTCAATAGGTCAGGAAGAGAGTTCTGCTTTGGCTTCCGCCAAAATGGCCGACTAGAACGAATGTGTTCTCTTTACGGTGCTCGATTAACGGTTGTTCCTTCCCGAAAGTAATGGCAACCTACGGGAATATTGTGCCTAGAAATTCTCAATGGATTAACTGTTTAGAAAGACAAATAATGGAGGGAAGAGTACCTGGGAAGAGGAGAAGGGGCAGACCAAGAAGACGATGGACTGACGACATTAAAGATAATATGAATACATTGCTAGAAAATGCAAGCCCAAGACGGTTCAGAGAGTTCATTGGGAAGACAACGTTCTGGAAGGAATACGTCGCATGACTAACATGGATGCGAGTCTTGGACAATAAACAAACAGGAAAGTGGGAAATTAGAGGCAATAGAGATGTGATTCTACAGAAGAATGCTGAGAATACCATGGACTGCCAGGAAAACTAAAGTGGAAGTGTTAAAAGTATCAAATGCGAAACGGAGTTTAATCAAAAATATAAGAAATAAGGCAATCTTCATTTTTTTGACCACGTTATGATACAAGGAGGTTTGGATAACTTAGTTACAACAGGCAAGATTAAAGAAAACAAACAGAGGGCGACAACTTGAGAAAATGTTAGACAGTTTGACAACCTGGAACGGCAGGGAAACAACAACGATCCTGATACATAATACTGACGGCATAGAGTGTAGAGACATGAACACCTACACCATCCGGCACTGCACCTTATGATGATGATGTATTAACTATAGAATTAACCATTTATTAACTATAGAATTAACCATTTATTAACTATAAACATGGATATTAACTATGGCGAATGTCACAGTTCTGATAATCTGCAGAGCGGCAACGCTGAATGCCCCACCTAAGTCTTTCTAAAATTATGATGCCCCTAATGTAATATATATATATATATATTCTTGTATAATCAAAAATTGAATTTCCCCATACAATTTAGGGAATAATTTCCCCCGATTCCCCCCCCCAATCCAAAACATCATTCAAATTGCCCCATTGTGGGGCGTAAGCCCCACGTTTAGAAAGAAGAAATGAGCGGATATAGCAATGAAAATATGAACCACGATTCAATGTCGTCCGGACCCTGCACTAGATTTTTTCAGTATTATGCAAGTCTTTGAAACGCGGCACAACGCCCCCCCCCCCTCCCACAACCACCTAAAATTCTCTCTCGAAAAGCAGCCCCTGTATCGCCGTCAATGTATTTTGAATGGTGCAGCCCTATGTGCGATCTCCTCTCTGCATGATAACACGGCACGGCTCTGCCGTAAGTACTTCTTCCCGCATCCCGCTAACCAGGATATTTGTTTAGTACTATCGCCGAAGATAACGGTAGAATGTGAAATATACACAGAGAAGGGACATAACACTAACAATATTAGCTCGAAATGAAATAGTAGTAGTTATTTCCCCTATCAAGGGATGTTATTTCTGATTCAAGTCTGTGAGATGAACGGTGTAGCCCACCGAAGACGGATGTGTCGGGCCATTGGCGCAAATAAAACTGCGACACAACGCATTTCTATTCTCTGAACTATATCCTGCTGGAAATCTAATAGGGCCATTGTCCTACTGCAATAGAGATCCGGCAGGAGTTTGAGAATGAACGCTGAAGAAGAAGAACAGTATACATTGAACAAGCTAGCTAAAGTATTAAATCTCGTGCATACAACATGCTGTATCCTTCAACTTCTCACGATAACGTCGCAAAATGCAAAATGGAAGTGGCTGAAATTACCTGAGACTGAAGTCCTCATTAGAACCAACATCACAAACATTCATACAATGTTGAAGATTACACGACTGAAATGGACTGGAAATGTGTACACGATTGACAAGAGTATCCTAAAGCATATGATTATGGTGAGCTCCTAAAGGAAACACGACTGACCGGTGAACATAAGAAATGATTCAAGTACTTTAAAAGTGTCTCTAATGTACTTCAACATTGGCGCCACGTCATAGGAGTGTGTCGCTCAGAATAGCACCGTAGAGAGAGCATATCCGTTCTCGTCGGCCATTTTGACGGTAGTCCCTGTGTAATCAGCTAAAAATGGAACCTGGAAGATTGTTGATGGAGATAAACCATAAACATTTTGTGCTTTATATTGATAGAAACTATTCCAGTGGGAAATATTAAGCTCGCCGAAGACGGATGTGTAGGTTCATTTGAGCAAATAAAACGCCGACACAACGCGTTTCCATTCTCTAGACTACATCGTGCTGGAAATTTAGTCAGACCTTGTCAAGCTGCAATAGACTTCAAGCAGACGTTTGAGAATGAATGCTGAAGAAGGCGACGATGAAGAAAGATTAAGAACAACTTTGGGCTGCTTCAGTTAGTTCTCGTAAGTAAATTGTACCTCTGAGTTACGCTTCACTCAACCTTGGACCTTAGGCTAATTTGGTAATATTTTCATCTCGTTCACAGTTTAACATGTCTACACAACAAGTGTCCATTTTTTTGTATTGTGAAGACATGTTATCTAGTCGTGTTGTGTGATACCATGATTGTTGGTGCGCTTCTCGGCCTGGTATCTCCGATTTCAGCACAAATGATTGCTTGGGCAGGACTGTTAGGGATAACTCGATCAATCTTAGTTTCCAGCCTTTGTTTGCAGGATTAAGTCCCGTCTTGCACTTAAAGGAATTCGTCTCCATGGGGATTTGATTATATTCAGAGCTTTACAACCACAGAAACATTGGAGGTCGCGGTTCTAGTAATTCAGTCACCATGAACTGTGAATTTATGACAGCTGACCTACGGTCACCTAGAAATCTGGTTATGCTATGGCGTCACAAAAAGAGTTGGTTGTCACCAAAAAAAAAAGTTTCCCTTACAATAGATATCAATTGTTTCTTCAAAATAATAATAATGTGAACCGATCTCACACAGCGTCACCCATCTTAGCTGATGCGACGGATTATTAGGGGCGGTGTGTGTACTATGTGCATTCCGCCAATGACAAGCAAGAAAAATTAGGATAAGCAAAGATAAGTGAAGCAGCGTGACATCAGCAAGTGGGGCTGTTCAATGTTCAATTTTATTTGTGGAGACTGTGAGGAATTTTTATTTGCGGGAGTGGGGGGGTGGGAGAGGAGGTGTGAAGACAAGCGTTAAGGGTCGCCTCCTAGCCCATTCCTCTCCTCTTTACTATTTTTATTTTTGTAACAAATGTTGTGCACTATTTTCCTAAGAGAGTGTATGTCACGTGGCGTCTTCTTTCCAGAACGTAATCTTCCATTATAAATCTCCAATCCCCGCGGTTTCTGATATTTTGTCCCGCTTCGTCTATCGATATTTACCTACATATTTGGCTTTAGCCTCCTTGTCAAGACTAACTGTGATTTGGAAAAGCAACATCAGTGTTGGAGTGAAAATCAAACTGTATAAGTCGCTGGTGCTTTCTGTTGTGTTGTATGGTTGTGAGAGTTGGACACTTACTGCGGACATGGAGAGAAGATTACAGGCTTTCGAGTAAAAATGCTGCAAACGAATTCTACGAATTTCCTATAGGGAACATAAGACCAATGTGTACGTAAGGAATAAAGTAGAGATGTGTGTAGGTGTTCAAAAGCCATTGCTTTCAATAGTGAAACGACGAAAACTAGCATGGTTCGGACATGTATGCAAGCACGATTCCTTGTCAAAAACAATACTGCAGGGAACTGTCGAGTGTGGAAGAAGCAGAGGAGGTGAAATAAAGGCATGGATAGACAACATCAAGGAATGGAAATGGCAAGACTCACACTCATCCGTATCGCTGAGGATAGAATTCGCTGGAGGACTCTGTGCTGAAGCATCCAATGTGGTACCCCTACGACCCTGAAGTGTTACATGCTTATTGATTGATTGATTGACCAACAATTCTCAATATCTGCCTCTACTATATTCTAGCGGTCACTCAAACAACACTTTTTCTATGCCATCGTGTCCTAAGAGAGAGATAACGGATTTTAGCATCTCGTATACTAGAGATATACAGAAAGTAAATAGAAAGGCCTCTTCCTAAATATAAGAACAGAAGTAATGGTTATTTCAAATAAATAAAAGGGCACAGTTTGCAAGATCAAAGTGAATGATATAGTATTAAAACAGGTCCACCAATTCAAATATTTAGGTACAATTATTACAGCAAATGGAAGTAGTTCAACAGAAATAAGATACAGAATAGGACAGGCACAAACAACATTCAGAAAAATGAAAAATATACTGTGTAATATGACATTGTCATTAGCGGGGAGGAAGAGAGTTCTGCAGTGATATATAACCTCTATACTAACATATGGGAGCGAGTCTTGGACAATAAACAAACTGGAAAGTGGGAGATTGGAGGCAACAGAGATGTGGTTCTATAGAAGAATGCTGAGAATACCATGGACTGCCAGAAAAACTAATGTAGAGGTGTTGAAAGAGTCAAATGCGAAACGGACATTAAGCAATAATATAATAAAGAGACAATTTTCATGTTTTGGCTACTTCATGAGAAGGGGAGGTTTGGAGAACATAGTAACAACAGGCAAAATTGGAGGCAACAGAGACAGAGGACGACAACGTGAGAAAATATTAGATAGTTTGACAAACTGGCACGGCAAGGAAACAACAACGATCTTGATACATAATAATGGAGACAGAGAGCCGTGGAGAGCCATGATCGCCTTCATCAGCCAGCATGGCACCTGATGATGATGATGATATAAGAGATTAATACATTTCCATCTATGCTCCTGGAAATATGTTCAAGAACTGAACATCCTCACACTTAGCAAAACTTTCTCGACTCTTCTTTAGCATGTCCCTATATTTCTCTTGAATATCGTTGCTGAGTTCGCGCTGAGTACTTGTGATTGTTGCTGAGTACGTGCTGAGTACTTGTGATCTTTGTTGAGTTCGGGCTGAGTACGTGTGATCTTTGTTGAGTTCGGGCTGAGTACTTGTGATTGTTGCTGAGTACGTGCTGAGTAAGTGTGATCTTTGTTGAGTTCGGGCTGAGTACGTGTGATCTTTGTTGAGTTCGGGATGAGTACATGTGATTGTTGCTGAGTACGTGCTGAGTACTTGTGATTGTTGCTGAGTTTGTGTGCATTGTTTTGGTTAAATGAAATACACCTTTTATGCTGGGTTACGCTACTTTCAACCGCGGAGCTAGTCGAAGTTGGTTCTATCATCATCATCATCATCAAGTGCCGTCTCCGCAACGAAGGTTGGCTGCAACGTATCTCCAACATCTCCTGTCTCTTGTCTTGGTGGTGCACTCTGCTAGACTGTAACCTGTCCATCGTGTAATGTTACTCTCCCACTTGTATCTCTGCCTACCTCTTGCTCGCTTCCCTTTGACTTTACCCTCAAGTAAGGTCTTCAATAAGGTGTCATGTTTTTTAATGTGTCCAAAGTATTTTATTTGCCTGATCTTTATTTCTCTTAGTAGTTCCTTCTTCATATTAAGTGTCTTTAGCACCTCTTTATTTGTTTTCTTCTCTTTCCATGATGTTCTCCCTATTCTTCTATATACCCATATCTCAAAGGCATCAATTGTGTCTTCTAATTATTTATTTAGTGTCCATGTTTCTGAGCCATACATTAATATGGAATAGATGTAGCATTTTATAATTCTCATTTTGAACTTGTTTGTAATTTGTTTAGATGTTACTATTTTCCTCATGTCATTGAAGGTACTTTTAGCCATTCCTATTCTCCTTTTAACTTCTGTTTCACATCTGCCATCATTTGTGACTATGTGTCCAAGATATTGATACTGTTTTACTTGTTGTAGTTTCTCTCCATGTATGTTTATGTTTACCTCCTGTTCTTCTGTGTCTTTGCTGATTATCATGGTTTTTGTTTTTTGAATGTTTATAGCCAGTCCATATTCATTACTCGATTTATTGACTTGTTCTATTAGTCTTTGTATCTATTGGTTCTATCAGGACTTACAAATAAAAATTTTAAAAATGGAAGTCGCGTTTCTGGTACTCTGGCCAACATGAGCTATGGCATAATAAACAACTACTTATGTTAATATTCTTATTCGCAATTTAGAATTTCTCGTCGACAGTCAAAGGGACATAAAAAAAGAGAAACTTTATATTTTGTTTGTTACTTCCCTTACCATACAAATTTTTATTAGAATTTCTTGGTGTATACAAAACAAAATGGACTATGAAGATTGTTACAGCACAGTTGTGAGTCTGTAATGATATCCATACGACTGTCAAACATTTGGTGCAGACCTGCGAAGCATACGGTAAGCAATGGAGAGGCGCTTGGGCATGCACTGTGTCCGACAATGATGGGAACCTGGTGCTGAATCTTACCTTTGTCAGTCATTAATGTGAAAGTCGTTATTTTCTCCATTCGTTGTCAAAATCCTTTTGAATAACTTTTACTGGTCCTTCATCCCAAGTTTACTGGCCCACTAAGTCAGTTTAACTTTCCAATCATGTCATTTTTATTGGACAACTTGTCACTGTTCTTGGCCCGACAAGCCACTTCTACACGCCCACAAACCACTTTTACTGGCTCACAAAATTATTTTTATTGGTCCACGAAGTCACTTTTACCGATCCACCAAATTACTTCTGCTGGCCCACGAAGTAAATTCTACTGATCCACCAATCAACTTTACTGGACCACAGTCATTTTTACTGGCCCAAAAAGTCAGTTATGCTAGCCCACCAAGCCACTGTTACTGGTCCACAAAGCCACTGTTATTGGCGCGCCACATCCCTCTTACTGGACAACCATACAACTGTTACTGGCCGAACAAGTTTCTTTTACTGGCCCACCTAGACACTTTTTCTGGTCCAACAAGCCACTTTTACTGGTCCACGAAGCTATATTTACTGGCCCATTAGATTTGCCCCACAGTAACAACAACTGGCACATTAGACAGACTTACACTTACAATACACCCCCCCCCCCTTCCTGAGCTAACAAAATACTACTTGAAGATCCAAATATTAAAAGAAAATTGGCTGAATATTTTATAGGCCAATCTGACACACGGTCACAAACATCTTTCCTGCCATGATCTATACAACTGGGCAACCAACTTCATCCATATAATTTCCTTAATCGCATCTTACACTATTCATGGATTGTTCTAGTATTGATCTTCATACCTTCCTGACACCAAAAACAAGACATGGAAAAATAAGCGCAAAAGATAAAAAATATTCGTAAAGGTAGAAGCTTGTTTCAGTGAAAGGTAGAAGCTTGTTTCAGTGAAAGGTAGAAGCTTGTTTCAGTGAAAGGTAGAAGCTTGTTTCAGTGAAAGGTAGAAGCTTGTTTCAGTGAAAGGTAGAAGCTTGTTTCAGTGAAAGGTAGAAGCTTGTTTCAGTGAAAGGTAGAAGCTTGTTTCAGTGACAAGTGGGAGTGTGTTTCAGTGACAAGTGGGAGTGTGTTTCAGTGACAAGTGGGAGTGTGTTTCAGTGGGAGTGTGTTTCAGTGACAAGTGGGAGTGTGTTTTAGTGGGAGTGTGTTTCAGTGGGAGTGTGTTTCAGTGGGAGTGTGTTTCAGTGGGAGTGTGTTTCAGTGGGAGTGTGTTTCAGTGGGAGTGTGTTTCAGTGGGAGTGTGTTTCAGTGACAAGTGGGAGTGTGTTTCAGTGACAAGTGGGAGTGTGTTTCATTCAGTGACAAGTGGGAGTGTGTTTCAGTGACAAGTGGGAGTGTGTTTCAGTGACAAGTGGGAGTGTGTTTCAGTGACAAGTGGGAGTGTGTTTTAGTGGGAGTGTGTTTCAGTGACAAGTGGGAGTGTGTTTCAGTGACAAGTGGGAGTGTGTTTCAGTGGGAGTGTGTTTCAGTGACAAGTGGGAGTGTGTTTCAGTGACAAGTGGGAGTGTGTTTTAGTGGGAGTGTGTTTCAGTGACAAGTGGGAGTGTGTTTCAGTGACAAGTGGGAGTGTGTTTTAGTGGGAGTGTGTTTCAGTGACAAGTGGGAGTGTGTTTCAGTGACAAGTGGGAGTGTGTTTTAGTGGGAGTGTGTTTCAGTGACAAGTGGGAGTGTGTTTCAGTGGGAGTGTGTTTCAGTGACAAGTGGGAGTGTGTTTCAGTGACAAGTGGGAGTGTGTTTTAGTGGGAGTGTGTTTCAGTGACAAGTGGGAGTGTGTTTCAGTGACACGTGGGAGTGTGTTTTAGTGGGAGTGTGTTTCAGTGACAAGTGGGAGTGTGTTTCAGTGACAAGTGGGAGTGTGTTTTAGTGGGAGTGTGTTTCAGTGACAAGTGGGAGTGTGTTTCAGTGACAAGTGGGAGTGTGTTTCAGTGACAAGTGGGAGTGTGTTTCAGTGACAAGTGGGAGTGTGTTTCAGTGACAAGTGGGAGTGTGTTTCAGTGACAAGTGGGAGTGTGTTTTAGTGGGAGTGTGTTTCAGTGACAAGTGGGAGTGTGTTTCAGTGACAAGTGGGAGTGTGTTTTAGTGGGAGTGTGTTTCAGTGACAAGTGGGAGTGTGTTTCAGTGACAAGTGGGAGTGTGTTTCAGTGACAAGTGGGAGTGTGTTTCAGTGACAAGTGGGAGTGTGTTTCAGTGACAAGTGGGAGTGTGTTTCAGTGACAAGTGGGAGTGTGTTTCAGTGACAAGTGGGAGTGTGTTTTAGTGGGAGTGTGTTTCAGTGACAAGTGGGAGTGTGTTTTAGTGGGAGTGTGTTTCAGTGACAAGTGGGAGTGTGTTTCAGTGACACGTGGGAGTGTGTTTTAGTGGGAGTGTGTTTCAGTGACACGTGGGAGTGTGTTTCAGTGACAAGTGGGAGTGTGTTTTAGTGGGAGTGTGTTTCAGTGACAAGTGGGAGTGTGTTTCAGTGACACGTGGGAGTGTGTTTTAGTGGGAGTGTGTTTCAGTGACACGTGGGAGTGTGTTTTAGTGGGAGTGTGTTTCAGTGACACGTGGGAGTGTGTTTTAGTGGGAGTGTGTTTCAGTGACACGTGGGAGTGTGTTTTAGTGGGAGTGTGTTTCAGTGACACGTGGGAGTGTGTTTTAGTGGGAGTGTGTTTCAGTGACACGTGGGAGTGTGTTTTAGTGGGAGTGTGTTTCAGTGACACGTGGGAGTGTGTTTTAGTGGGAGTGTGTTTCAGTGACACGTGGGAGTGTGTTTTAGTGGGAGTGTGTTTCAGTGACACGTGGGAGTGTGTTTCAGTGACACGTGGGAGTGTGTTTTAGTGACAAGTGGGAGTGTGTTTCAGTGACAAGTGGGAGTGTGTTTCAGTGACAAGTGGGAGTGTGTTTCAGTGACAAGTGGGAGTGTGTTTCAGTGACAAGTGGGAGTGTGTTTCAGTGACAAGTGGGAGTGTGTTTCAGTGACAAGTGGGAGTGTGTTTCAGTGACAAGTGGGAGTGTGTTTTAGTGGGAGTGTGTTTCAGTGACACGTGGGAGTGTGTTTCAGTGACAAGTGGGAGTGTGTTTCAGTGACAAGTGGGAGTGTGTTTCATTCAGTGACAAGTGGGAGTGTGTTTCAGTGACAAGTGGGAGTGTGTTTCAGTGACAAGTGGGAGTGTGTTTCAGTGACAAGTGGGAGTGTGTTTCAGTGACAAGTGGGAGTGTGTTTCAGTGACAAGTGGGAGTGTGTTTCAGTGACACGTGGGAGTGTGTTTTAGTGGGAGTGTGTTTCAGTGACACGTGGGAGTGTGTTTCAGTGACACGTGGGAGTGTGTTTTAGTGACAAGTGGGAGTGTGTTTCAGTGACAAGTGGGAGTGTGTTTCAGTGACAAGTGGGAGTGTGTTTCAGTGACAAGTGGGAGTGTGTTTCAGTGACAAGTGGGAGTGTGTTTCAGTGACAAGTGGGAGTGTGTTTCAGTGACAAGTGGGAGTGTGTTTCAGTGACAAGTGGGAGTGTGTTTTAGTGGGAGTGTGTTTCAGTGACACGTGGGAGTGTGTTTCAGTGACAAGTGGGAGTGTGTTTCAGTGACAAGTGGGAGTGTGTTTCATTCAGTGACAAGTGGGAGTGTGTTTCAGTGACAAGTGGGAGTGTGTTTCAGTGACAAGTGGGAGTGTGTTTCAGTGACAAGTGGGAGTGTGTTTCAGTGACAAGTGGGAGTGTGTTTCAGTGACAAGTGGGAGTGTGTTTCAGTGACACGTGGGAGTGTGTTTCAGTGACACGTGGGAGTGTGTTTTAGTGGGAGTGTGTTTCAGTGACACGTGGGAGTGTGTTTTAGTGGGAGTGTGTTTCAGTGACACGTGGGAGTGTGTTTCAGTGACACGTGGGAGTGTGTTTCAGTGACACGTGGGAGTGTGTTTCAGTGACACGTGGGAGTGTGTTTCATTCAGTGACACGTGGGAGTGTGTTTCATTCAGTGACACGTGGGAGTGTGTTTTAGTGGGAGTGTGTTTCAGTGACACGTGGGAGTGTGTTTTAGTGGGAGTGTGTTTCAGTGACACGTGGGAGTGTGTTTCAGTGACACGTGGGAGTGTGTTTCAGTGACACGTGGGAGTGTGTTTCAGTGACACGTGGGAGTGTGTTTCAGTGACACGTGGGAGTGTGTTTCAGTGACACGTGGGAGTGTGTTTCATTCAGTGACACGTGGGAGTGTGTTTCATTCAGTGACAAGTGGGAGTGTGTTTCATTCAGTGACAAGTGGGAGTGTGTTTCATTCAGTGACACGTGGGAGTGTGTTTCAGTGACACGTGGGAGTGTGTTTCATTCAGTGACACGTGGGAGTGTGTTTCATTCAGTGACACGTGGGAGTGTGTTTCATTCAGTGACACGTGGGAGTGTGTTTCATTCAGTGACACGTGGGAGTGTGTTTCAGTGACACGTGGGAGTGTGTTTCATTCAGTGACACGTGGGAGTGTGTTTCATTCAGTGACAAGTGGGAGTGTGTTTCAGTGACAAGTGGGAGTGTGTTTCAGTGACACGTGGGAGTGTGTTTCATTCAGTGACACGTGGGAGTGTGTTTCATTCAGTGACACGTGGGAGTGTGTTTCAGTGACACGTGGGAGTGTGTTTCATTCAGTGACACGTGGGAGTGTGTTTCATTCAGTGACACGTGGGAGTGTGTTTCATTCAGTGACACGTGGGAGTGTGTTTCATTCAGTGACACGTGGGAGTGTGTTTCATTCAGTGACACGTGGGAGTGTGTTTCATTCAGTGACACGTGGGAGTGTGTTTCATTCAGTGACACGTGGGAGTGTGTTTCATTCAGTGACAAGTGGGAGTGTGTTTCATTCAGTGACACGTGGGAGTGTGTTTCAGTGACACGTGGGAGTGTGTTTCATTCAGTGACAAGTGGGAGTGTGTTTCAGTGACACGTGGGAGTGTGTTTCAGTGACACGTGGGAGTGTGTTTCATTCAGTGACACGTGGGAGTGTGTTTCAGTGACACGTGGGAGTGTGTTTCATTCAGTGACAAGTGGGAGTGTGTTTCATTCAGTGACAAGTGGGAGTGTGTTTCATTCAGTGACACGTGGGAGTGTGTTTCATTCAGTGACACGTGGGAGTGTGTTTCATTCAGTGACAAGTGGGAGTGTGTTTCAGTGACAAGTGGGAGTGTGTTTCAGTGACAAGTGGGAGTGTGTTTCAGTGACAAGTGGGAGTGTGTTTCAGTGACAAGTGGGAGTGTGTTTCAGTGACAAGTGGGAGTGTGTTTCAGTGACAAGTGGGAGTGTGTTTCATTCAGTGACACGTGGGAGTGTGTTTCAGTGACACGTGGGAGTGTGTTTCATTCAGTGACAAGTGGGAGTGTGTTTCATTCAGTGACAAGTGGGAGTGTGTTTCAGTGACAAGTGGGAGTGTGTTTCAGTGACACGTGGGAGTGTGTTTCAGTGACACGTGGGAGTGTGTTTCAGTGACAAGTGGGAGTGTGTTTCAGTGACAAGTGGGAGTGTGTTTCATTCAGTGACAAGTGGGAGTGTGTTTCAGTGACACGTGGGAGTGTGTTTCATTCAGTGACAAGTGGGAGTGTGTTTCATTCAGTGACAAGTGGGAGTGTGTTTCAGTGACAAGTGGGAGTGTGTTTCAGTGACACGTGGGAGTGTGTTTCAGTGACACGTGGGAGTGTGTTTCAGTGACAAGTGGGAGTGTGTTTCAGTGACAAGTGGGAGTGTGTTTCAGTGACAAGTGGGAGTGTGTTTCATTCAGTGACAAGTGGGAGTGTGTTTCATTCAGTGACAAGTGGGAGTGTGTTTCATTCAGTGACAAGTGGGAGTGTGTTTCAGTGACAAGTGGGAGTGTGTTTCAGTGACAAGTGGGAGTGTGTTTCATTCAGTGACAAGTGGGAGTGTGTTTCAGTGACAAGTGGGAGTGTGTTTCATTCAGTGACAAGTGGGAGTGTGTTTCATTCAGTGACAAGTGGGAGTGTGTTTCAGTGACAAGTGGGAGTGTGTTTCAGTGACAAGTGGGAGTGTGTTTCAGTGACAAGTGGGAGTGTGTTTCAGTGACAAGTGGGAGTGTGTTTTAGTGGGAGTGTGTTTCAGTGACAAGTGGGAGTGTGTTTCAGTGACAAGTGGGAGTGTGTTTCAGTGACAAGTGGGAGTGTGTTTCATTCAGTGACAAGTGGGAGTGTGTTTCAGTGACAAGTGGGAGTGTGTTTCAGTGACAAGTGGGAGTGTGTTTCAGTGGGAGTGTGTTTCAGTGACAAGTGGGAGTGTGTTTCAGTGACAAGAGGGAGTGTGTTTCAGTGACAAGTGGGAGTGTGTTTCAGTGACAAGTGGGAGTGTGTTTCAGTGACAAGTGGGAGTGTGTTTCATTCAGTGACAAGTGGGAGTGTGTTTCATTCAGTGACAAGTGGGAGTGTGTTTCATTCAGTGACAAGTGGGAGTGTGTTTCATTCAGTGACAAGTGGGAGTGTGTTTCATTCAGTGACAAGTGGGAGTGTGTTTCAGTGACAAGTGGGAGTGTGTTTCATTCAGTGACAAGTGGGAGTGTGTTTCAGTGACAAGTGGGAGTGTGTTTCAGTGACAAGTGGGAGTGTGTTTCAGTGACAAGTGGGAGTGTGTTTCATTCAGTGACAAGTGGGAGTGTGTTTCAGTGACAAGTGGGAGTGTGTTTCATTCAGTGACAAGTGGGAGTGTGTTTCAGTGACAAGTGGGAGTGTGTTTCAGTGACAAGTGGGAGTGTGTTTCAGTGGGAGTGTGTTTCAGTGACAAGTGGGAGTGTGTTTCAGTGACAAGTGGGAGTGTGTTTCAGTGACAAGTGGGAGTGTGTTTCAGTGACAAGTGGGAGTGTGTTTCAGTGACAAGTGGGAGTGTGTTTCATTCAGTGACAAGTGGGAGTGTGTTTCAGTGACAAGTGGGAGTGTGTTTCATTCAGTGACAAGTGGGAGTGTGTTTCAGTGACAAGTGGGAGTGTGTTTCAGTGACAAGTGGGAGTGTGTTTCAGTGAAAGGTAGGATGTTGTTTAAATGAAAGGTTAGAGGTTGTTTCAGTGACAGAGGTCGTTTCAATGAAAGGTAGGAGGTTGTTTCAGTAAAAGATAGGTCACATCGTATTACCACCAAGCTCAAATATTCTCTGCTGACGTTTTTTGTCTGCTACGCAGTTCATGTGAAAAGCTGCAAGATCACATAAACCTACTCAACAAAAGTTGTCTCAATTGCAACATTAAGATCATTTTTTTTTAATTTAAAAAGAACAGAAATATTTCTATATACAAAGAACACAATACAATCAATATAAACATAAATGATCAATTAATCAAACAAGTAAATCAAACAATTTAGAACCATAAAACTATCCCGATGAAAAATAAAGTTGAATTCTAAATTCAATCTTCATATTAACATTGTTGTTCGTCTATCACATGATGATGATGACCATTTGTTACATCCACTTTTGGAAACTTAATTAAAGTTATGTCCTTGATTATGAGTTCGTAGATGGCTAATGAGCCCTATTCGAGCTGTAAATGTCATTTGACAGTTCGGACATGGAATGACGACTGTAGACGGATCTTGGTCTATCCGAGACTTTCTAGCTGCTCTCCGCTGTTTAGCTGTTGCATTTCTCCTCTTTTCACAAGATGATGCACTCTTTTTGACTGTAGAACGTCGTGTAGATCTATTTTGTGCAAGTTCTTTCCATGTGCCTTGGTCTATTTCAGAGGCTTTCAGTGAGTTCTTTAACGAGTCCTTGTAGCGCTTCTTTTGGCCACCTTGAGATCGTGTACCCTTCTCCAGCTCAGCATAAATAATTATCTTTGGCAGACGATGGTCTGGCATACGCACCAAATGACCTACCCAACGAGTCTGTGTCTGCATTAGGATAGCGTCAATGCTGGGGATACCAGTTCTATCAAGGACAGTGGTATCTAGAATATTGTCTTGCCATCTTATGGTCGTAACTTTTCTGAGACAAGTTGTGTGAAAGTGATTGAGTTTTTTTTACATGCTAACATTGTGTCAATGTCAGACTTAGACACTAACGACAGAACAAGAGAGAAAGCGGACTACATGTGAAATGAGATGTCTACAAAAATTACCGCACAACACAAGAAGAGATAATGTGAGAAATGAAGAGATTAAATATCTGTTTAAAACAACATCTATGGTCAAATATATTGAAAAATAGAGATTGAAATTGTTCGGCCACTTATTGAGAAAAACGTATCTTAATTTATCCTTAATTATATCATTTTACTTGCTACCACACCTTATCTATTTTCACTCCTCTCCAACTTCTGTGGACTTTCCCCTCCTCATACCCCCTTCCTCCCTGCTATGCTGCCTCATTTTTGCTTCCTCCGCTATCTATTCTATATCTCTCATTTTATTTCCTCCCTATCATAACCAGGTCTGTCGCCATGTAAGATTCGTTGAACTATTGTCTTTCGTTTGTCCTGATGAAGGCTTTTTAAATCGAAACGTCGTCTGTCTCTGTATCTCGTTGTTAGGTTGTGTTATGTTTTATTTTCGTAATACATCTACCTATTTTGGTTTATCTTGATATTTACCCTGTGTTACTCCAGCCACTCATTTCCTGTTTAATGTTGTTAGATATCCCTAACCCTAAACCTAACCATAACCCTAACCCTAACCCTAACCATAACCCTAACCCTAACCCTAACCATAACCCTAACCCTAACCGTAACCCTAACCCTAACCCTACACTGGAACATTTATTCTATTGAGAATGAACACTTGTTGACCAACGACAAAAGCATACAATATGAAAATGGAAACACCACGATATAGAGGAAGACCAAGAAGAAGGTGGATTGAAGGAGTTACCAACATTCTGAGACGTCAAAATATTGCTGAATATCAAGCGACCACACCTTCCTCAGCCCGAAAAAAGATCGTCATTACATCCTACGATCCATTACAGCAAAATCAGAGACATGACAACAGATAGATTACCACAGAGAATAATGAAGGCATCTATTCATGTAATACCAGTAATCAAAGCGCTGAAGCAGATACTGAAATGGAAGTATGAAGACCTAATCTGATAGTTTCATGAGTGCAATGAAAACTAACCAGTAACTAACGAATTTCTTTCGTGACGTCTGTACCATTTCAGGAAATATTTTTCTAGTGTCAATAACTGTTCAAGAATCTGATAGTTAAATCTGTTACTTGTTGAAATATGATAGAGCTGGCTAGTTAATCGCGCACTTAATTAAGTGTGCCGTCACTTTCCTGTTCGAAGCTTTCTTGTCCCCTATTCAATAAATGGGTCACCGTATCAATTCATTATAATTTTTGACCTCCTCTGGGAGTTCAAAGATAAACAACTTTTCTGGAAAGCTCTGAGTGACATTCACCTGTTTCTGTTAAATCTCTTATAGGGAGCACCATTACGTGCGTGCAGTTTGAATAATTGTTCAAGAGATATTGCACTTGTGAATGAATACGGCAGGTCGTTCAGTGTGCGGTACATGGGTCTTTGAAGTGTATCACTCAAGCTTGACATATAAAATGGGTATTTTCCCCCCAGGGAAGACGTGAGACCCGAAACTTGGTGCAAAAGTAAGCAAAAGTTAGACACGTTCGTTGATTTAAGATGAAGGTAACTTAGTTATGAATTAGACTTGGTTAGTTACTGATCCAGTGATCGTAGATTCATCTCCACTGACCCAATGTCATTATGTTGTATGTGGTTGTGTTTAAGAAGGTTAAAATGTGTAGAGGACTGACTTCATTGTACTCGGGTACATATGTTCTCCGTCTCTCTCAACGAAACTACACTCCTCCTGGTTAGAGTACAACTAACGGCACGTAAATCCGTAGCTTATATCGACAACCCTTAAGGATTTCCGCAAAAGGCAACGAGGAATTCATCAGTGCAAGTTGGGATTATGAAATATTCTCACACGCATTCTAGTCACGTGAAGAAAGTCGACATACACCCTCTAATCCGTATCAACTTTGGTAGCGAGATCTGAAGCTAGCAAATTCCCGAGAGGGAAAGGGTGCATGTTTAAAGAGATCATCTTTGGTTTTACTTTTTTGTCATGAATTTTAACGGTCTTTAATGATGGTTCTTTTTTCATGTACTTTAGCAAATCTTTGCTTCTTTTGCATGTACTTTAGCAAATCTTTGCTTCTTTTGCATGTACTTTAGCAAATCTTTGCTTCTTTTGCATGTACTTTAGCAAATCTTTGCTTCTTTTGCATGTACTTTAGCAAATCTTTGCTTCTTTTGCATGTACTTTAGCAAATCTTTGCTTCTTTTGCATGAACTTTAGCAAATCTTTGCTTCTTTTGCATGAGCTTTAGCAAATCTTTGCTTCTTTTGCATGTACTTTAGCAAATCTTTGCTTCTTTTGCATGTACTTTAGCAAATCTTTGCTTCTTTTGCATGTAATTTAGCAAATCTTTGCTTCTTTTGCATGTACTTTACCAAATCTTTGCTTCTTTTGCATGTACTTTAGCAAACCTTTCATTCTTTTGCATGTACGTTAGCAAACCTTTCCTTCTTTTGCATGAACTTTAGCAAACCTTTCCTTCTTTTGCATGTACTTTAGCAAACCTTTCCTTATTTTTCATGTACTTTAGCAAACCTTTCCTTCTTTTGCATGTACTTTAGCAAATCTTTGCTTCTTTTTTCATGTACTTTAGCAAATCTTTGCTTCTTTTGCATGTAATTTAGCAAATCTTTGCTTTTTTTGCATGCACTTTTTTAACGAGCTAACATTTGGGTGGTTTTTGCATTACCTTTAAGGAACTAATCTTTAGGGATTCATTGCATGAAATTTAAAGAACTCATCTTGATTTTTTTTTTCCTCTTTACGAACTTTAAGCGTGAAATAAGAATAGAAAGAAATAAATATGAGAAAAGATACAGTCAGAAACCGATGTGGTGAACAAGTAAGGACGGGGCAAATATAACAGGGAAACACGACAGACAGTGGGCATATAGAGATGGTGAGAGGTGTGGGGGGGTGAGGTTAGAGAGGAACAACTAAATATGACAAACTATCATAGAAACGAGAGATAAGAGAAATAAAAGAGAATAAGTTTGAGATGGATTAATTAGAAATAGTCGTTAGTAAAAAAAATGTGGATGGAAGGGAGAAAATGAGAAGTCAGGCCCAGAATAAGGTTGCATCTATGGTAGAAGTGGACAAAGGAAGAATCTGAGATGTCGGGCCCAGAATAAGGTTGCATCTATGGTAGAAGTGGACAAAGGAAGAATCTGAGATGTCGGGCTCAGAAGAAGGTTGCATCTATGGTAGAAGTGGACAAAGGAAGAATCTGAAATGTCGGGCCCAGAATAAGGTTGCATCTATGGTAGAAGTGGATGGAAGGGAGAATCTGAGATGTCGGGCCCAGAAGAAGGTAGAATCAATGGTAGAAGAATAAAACTGACATTTATTACTGCGTGTTTTCCTATTAAAGAGTGCAGGGTTGCTTTTTCGCTGTGGAATTAATGGCCACTTCGCCATAGCTATTGCAGCGACGTGTACAGGAAGAACTTTTTATTGCACCTCTGAAAAACATAAATTCTTGTCCCAACCGTAAATTGAACCAGGGACCTCAGAGCTGTAAGGCCGACGTTCTAGCCGTACGCCCACGCAGTTCGCGGAAGGTGAAGGAATCGGACATTGCAATGTAGAGTACAGCAAACCAGAGGATGTAACCAAGGCACCCAGTGGGTATTACATGGCACATAAGTTAATGGTGGACAGTCGATAGTAACTAATTGATGTCGTGGACCATATGTTGGAGTCGGTGGGATCATATGTTGGGTCGGTGTGATCATATGTTGGGGTCGGTAGGATCATATGTTGGGGTCAGTGGGGCCATATGTTGGGGTCAAAGGGATCATATGTTGGGGTCGGTGGGACCATATGTTGGGGTCTGTGGGACCATATGTTGGGGATGGTGGGACCATATGTTGGGGTCGGTGGGACCATATGTTGGGTCGTGGGACCATATGTTGAGGTCGGTGGGACCATATGTTGGGATCGGTGGGACCATATGGTGGGGTCAGTTGAACCATACGTTGGGGTCGGTGGGACCATATGTTGGGTCAGTGGGACCATATGTTGGGACGGTGGAACCATATATTGGGGTCGGTGGTACCATATGTTGGGGTCGGAGGGACCATATGTTGGGGTCGGTGGGACCATATGTTGGGGTCAGTGGGACCTTATGTTTTGGTCGGTGGGGCCATATGTTGGGGTCGGTGAAAATAGATTTCTTGGTGTCAGAAATCTCAATGAAACGTAACGACAGATTGACCAAGGTTACAAACACACACACGATATTGCGTATTTTTAGACCGTGTACCTGAAAATGTGACAGGTCTCATAAAGAGGAGACCGTGTAACTGGGATGAATCTGTCACATGACACAAGCTGTTGTTACGCATACTGTAACCATTCGACCATCAATGAGGAACAACGATCAGCGGACAGAACCACGGCACAATAGCTGTGCGCGAACCATGCACAATAAGGAGGGATTTACTCAGCGGAGAAAGCCACTTCATAATCTCTGTGCGCGGACCATGCACATGAGCAGGGATATGATCAATTAACAGAGGTCCATGTCTACGGCGGACCAACCATACCTCTCTAACAGTATATTTTCTTTACACATGGTCCATGCTAACACTTGTACCTATTTCTGTTCATTATTACATTTGCTATGTGTTACCCCAGCCCGCGCATTTCCAGTATCGGGTTGTTTCCCAACACCGGAGTTATGTCTCTTGATGGCCCAGAAAACTGTGATGTGTTCCTGGCAGGAATTGATATTACTAGAATATTCTATCTATCTTTACACTGTGGCCCTTGTTTGCCCTGCGGCGTCAGGGGTGAAAGAGTTCTCTGGAGATGGCCTTCTAGTGTGCTGATTGTAAGCTTTTTCCTGTGGCTTCTTTGATTTCTGTGATCCATCTTTTACATGGTCTGCCTCTGACTTTATAACCGTTATGTCTATGTGTCATGGCCATTTGTAATATTGGAATTTGTAATACTGGAATATTGAGACACTAAAATGTCTCCCTTCGGGGACTAGACAGGCATCCATAAACTCCCCCTACAGCCATGTCTTCGAAGCAACGTATACAAGTAACGTTAAAAACTAGCATGGTTCGGACATGTATGCAGGCACGATTCCTTGTCAAAAACAATACTGCAGGGAACTGTCGAGGGTGTAAGAAGCAGAGGGGGTCAAATAAAGACATGGACAGACAACATCAAGGAATGGACAGGGCAAGATATTTCCACACTCATCCGCATCGCCGAGGATACAATTCGCTGGAGTACTCTGTGTGCTGAGGCATCCAATGTGGTACCCCTACGACTCTGAAGGGTTATGGGTTTATTGATTATTGATTGATACAAGTAATGGTATCAACTCTATTCGTCAACCAACGAAAACCTGTGCTTCTGTCTATTATGGGCTGTCAATAGTTACCTGCATTTAGATAAATTAACTTTTTCATCACCATCATGTGTATGTACTTCACCGTGCTTGTTGTACTCCCGTTCTCTCGCAGGGTGTGAACTTACTGTGCTAATGCTCTCCCTTTCCCTCCTTATGTGATATTTAACTAATTAATCCCTCTCTATCTATTTCAGTCTATTTCTCTCTGTTTCTCCATCTGTCTCTCTCTCTCTATCTCTTTGTCCTCTATTTTCTTTCACTCTTTTTTCTCTGTTTGAATAAAACACATTGATTCTTATTCCTTTCTCTATTTTTGGACTTTAACAAAAGAATATTTCTTCCTCTTTTCCCTTTATGAACTTTAAGGAATACAATGCTCTCTCTCACTTTCTCTCTCTCGTTCACTCTTTCTCTTTCTCTTTCTTTCTCTTTCTCTCTTTCTCTCTCTCTCTTTCTCTCTGTCTGTCGCTCTCTGTCTTTCTCTCTCCATTTCTCTCTCTTTCACACTACATCTCTTTCACTCTTTCTCGCTATCTATTTCTTTCTCGCTTTCTCTATCTTTCTCTCTCTCTTTCTCTCTCTGTCTCTTTATTTCTCTCTCTATCTATGCACCACTCTATGTGGGTGTGTTTTTGTGTGAAGTTTGATGAACTAATATATATGTGTGTGTATATATCTTAGTGTGGCAACCGAAATAACTAAATAACTATTCAAATCTAAAGTAAATCTTATAAATTCTCATGCCCCACCCCATCCTGTTCCTATACTTCGAACTTCTTAAACAAACATTGAATATGGAGGGGTGCCATCAATCCCTGTCTTGGACCTCATTTCACAGACCTGTCTCGGCAGTCATCGTAATGAAACAAACATCAATGGGTATTTACGGATTTACCGATAGTCATTCTATTTTCTTCCATTCCCGATGGGGTCTGACAATTGTGGGTCCGTAAATTACCCTCAATAAATTAAAGCAAACACGACACCAGGGAAACTCTGGCCGGCACGATGAGACATTGCCCAGAATCGGGGATTCCCGATAATGCCGATATGTATCGGTTCGGGAATTTCCTCTAAGCCATCAATTCTCATCCACAGAAAATAAATCCATACATCATGGATACATCCGATCAAGGTTGGACATTGTGAACATGTCCGACTTCTTCACTGGGGATATTGAGTACAGATAATCATCTTCTGGATCCCGCTACATCAAGACGTTATAGAATCTAAACAAGTTTTAAACGATTTAGAAATTTATTTTTTTCACTGTTGACAAAGAATCTAGGCTAATAAAAATAAAAGATATATTCTACATAAATGGACAGGTAAAATGTAATTCATTTATTAGGAACAGTGCAGGATGTACCTATAGCTAAACAAGCTTAGGGCCCTCGCTGTCTTGGGGAACCCAAACAAAATCATATTTGACACGATATATCATATCTGGACTTACAAAGGGCCCCTTATCTCAAACAGCATAGGGGCCTTATTAAGTTTAAATCCGGCGCTGATTAGGAAGTATTGTATTCAGTGAAAGGAAAACCAGTAAAGAAATACAAAATAGATGCAACAAAACATACCAGATCCTAGGACAGATGACACGTATTTTCAAGATCAAAAATGTAAACATAGACACTAAAGTTGCATAATACAGAACTATTATTATTCCATCACTGTGTTACCAGTTCCAAACCTGGACACTGACAGCACAAGGCAAAAGAAAAATAATGATGGCAGAAATGACATGTCTACAAAGAATACTCGGAGTGTCATTAAAAGATAGAATTAGAAACGATAACATCAGACAGATAACGCATTAAAAGACAACAGATCAAGTGGTTTTCACACGCTTCCAGACTACCAGCATGTCACAGATGGCCATGACACATAGACATAACGGTTATAAAGCCAAAGGCAGACCATGTAAAAGATTGATCACAGAAATCAAAGAAGCCACAGGAACAAGCTTACAAACAGCAAACAAGAAGGCCATCTCCAGGGAACTCTTCCACCCCTGACGCCGCACCGCAAACAATGGTCACAGCGTACAGATAGGTAAAAAGGATAAACACAAATTTTAAAAAAAAATACAGCATATAATATTCAGGACGTAGCCATCAAGCCAATATGTATGCACAAAGGCCTGTTTCCGTAGTCAACCCGGAACATTGGTGGTCACGGATGCTGCACCCTGTACATCGTTGACACAATCATCATTAGTTACATCCCGCCTAAGCAACGAGTGTTCGTTGCAACGGATCTACAACATCCAATGTCTCTTGTCTTGGTGGGGCACTTTGCTAGACTGTAACATGTCAATATCGTCATATTTCTCCCCACTTGTATCTGTCTACCTCTTGCACGTCTCCCATCGACTTCATCAATGTCTTCAACAAGGTGTCATGCCTTTTAATATGTCTAAACTACTTTCCACGTTTCATCTTTATTACTTCGAATAGTTTGTTTAATTTTTTTATTTAGAATACCTTCGTTTTTTTTCTCTTTCCACGAAGTTTTTCCTATTCTACTATATACCCACATCCAAAAGGCATCAGTTCTGTCTTCTAATTGCTTGTTCATTGTCCATGTTTCTGAGCCATACTTATTATATATATATAGTATTGATCATCAGGTGGCATCTTCTTTCCAGAACGTCGTCTTTTCTAACAATCTCTTGAACTCTCCGAGGTCTTGAGCAAGTTGTACTGCCTCTTTTAGTGGCATTCTGTCTTTTGTCTAACGGAGTCTTCTGCGGCCTTTGCCCCTGTTGCCTTCTATCAGTATCATTCCCTCCAGTAACACTCTCAAATGTCTCAGTGTCTCTTAATCTGACCGGAAAAAACTTGCTTTTTCTTTAAATTGGAGTTCAGAAGCCAGTCTTTCTTGATGTTAATTATTCTTAACACCTCCTGGTTTGTTTTCCATACGGTTCATGGTATTCTAATAACTTTTTTATAACACTTCAATTCAAATTTATGATGTAATTCTCTTGACCGCAGTTTTATTTAGTGTCCATGCTTTACATTCATACATCGCCACAGAAAACACTCATGTTCCTAGTAAACACAACTTGGTTTTTATGTTGGTACTTAATCATATTTTCTTTAGCTGTTTTAATACGAATGGAAGTAGAATATTTGTACTATTTTGTACTTTACATTTCTAATTTGTTTCATCATCATCATCAGGTGCCATGCCGGGTGGCGTAGGCGGTCATGGCTCTCCACAGCTCTCTGTCCACAGTATTATGTATCAAAGTCGTTGTTCTTTCTTTGCCGTGCCAGGTTGTCAAACTGTCTAATATTTTCTCACGTTGTCGCCCTCTGTCTCTGGTGCCTTCAATCTTGCCTGTTGTGATTATGTTCTCTAAACCTGCCTGTCTCATGAAGTGGCCAAAAAAAGGAGATTGTCTTTTTCTTATATTATTGATTAAGGTCCGCTTCGCATTTGAGTCTTTCGACACATCTACATTAGTTTTTCTGGCAGTCCATGGTATTCTCAGCATTCTTCTGTACAACCACATCTCTGTTGCCTCCAATCTCCCACTTTCCAGTCTGTTTATTCAATGCCGTCTTAATGCATAGGCCCGTTGGGCATTTGCCCGGGGGCCCACGGACATAGGGGCCCCATGCGAATATGTTGTAGGGTTTCGGAAAACACATATAAAATTTAGTATTATTTTATAAAAATCTCATAATTTTGTGTTTATATGCGAACGGGCCCTTTAAGTTTATCAATCACTTCCAATCTTGAACCATGTCTATAAAACACGTAAATAAGATCTCTTTTCTCTGTTGTTCATGTTTACTGTTGATTATAGTTGCAGCTGTACAGCATATTTTAACAACAATTTTGTTGAAATGAGTATAGTGACAATAAAATAAATAATACATTATTTTTAATATCATCAACGGGGTACAAAGGGAACGCATTGCTCTAGGCGGACCCAGGGTTAGCAGATAACCAAGATCCCAAATGTACCTCCATGCGGTGCACCCTGGAAACAGAAATACAGCAGCTCGAGCTGATTCTGGCCAAATCATTTGGGGATCGTGTCCGAGAATGTGGAGGTAGCAGATGGAAAGAGATTTGACTGCACAAGAGACAGACATATCTCCGACACCACCAGCATCACCACATATAGCGACACTGTCGACATACAGTGAAGCTAGTCAGTCCAGTCCGAACATTGGAGGGGCGGCCAATGTAAAATGCACGTAAAGGTAGATGCATGGCGAGAGACATAGATTTTATACCGAGTACAATGAAACAATGAAATGGCAGAACAGCGCTAGAGGGCAGCGCGAACTGCAAATAGAAAGTGAAAAGTCCCTAGGAAAGGAGAACTACAAGCTCCGTCAGCTCGAGACGAGTTTCTAGTTACCTGTGTTCCTTACAGGCAGAGACCCAGACCCATTCATTGGCGTTTGGTAAAGCAAGAAGACCTAATCCAACTCTAATGTCGAGCCTTCCTAAACCGGAAATATGCTCGCGAAGAGAAAGGGTCCCGTATTCGATGCGCTCAGGCACAAAAGGGACAACGATTTAGCCCTGGCCCAACTCTACTGTCAGGTTTTCCTACACCGGAAATACACTTGAAGAGAGAAAGGGTTCAGTACATGATGGGCTCAGGCGCTATTGGGACAAGGACGCTCAGCTCGAGAACGCCTTGCTCCCAAACGCGTGGTGTGAGACTCGAACTTGGACAAGGGGTACACGATGTCGGTGAATGACACCTCGGCTAAAAGGGCGAAAGAGCCAGGGTCCAACTCCTCTGTTGAGTTCTTCCCCTTAAGGAACCAGGCTCACGGATGAGAAACGGTTCAGTACCCAATGGGCACAGGCACAGCACGTCCAATTACACGAGGCAAGTTCATAGACAGTGGAACACCTCGTTCGAGTCAGACGAGAGCAAGAAAATCGTCTGGGCGAAGAGTCTTCACTACGCGTGCCTGGAGACAGATATAGAGGCTGTCACAGGCTAAGGGTAGCCCACCCGAATTGTCAAGGCATGCCGAAATCGGATGTGCTAGGCCTACAAGGCGCATAACGGTGGCACAACGTAATCACGCTCCCGGCGGAAATCGCACGGATATCCGTGATGGTTACAATGGAGCGAACGAAAAACAAAACAAACAAACAATATCATCAACCATTTATTTTTTTTCCTGGGGGGGGGGCACTCTTTCTTTGCCCAGGGGCCCAACACTATTTCTTTGTCCAGGGGCCCAAAATGGTGCAAAGACGGCTCTGTGTTTATTGTCCAAGACTCGCACCCATATGTTAGTATAGGGGTTATATAGCACTGCAGAACTCTCTTTCTCACCTCTAATGACAACGTCAT
The DNA here is from genome assembly GCA_034231615.1 of Meghimatium bilineatum. NCBI lineage: Eukaryota > Metazoa > Mollusca > Gastropoda > Stylommatophora > Philomycidae > Meghimatium > Meghimatium bilineatum. The sequence continues at coordinate 5,159,325 of CM067310.1, read as the reverse complement.
ATTACACAGTATATTTTACATTATTCTGAATGTTGTTTTTGCCTGCCCTATTCTACATCTTATTTCTGTTGAACTTCTTCCAGCTGCTGTAATCATTGTACCTAGATGTTTCAATTGGTGGACCTGTTTTAATACTATATCATTCACTTTGATCTTGCAAGGTGTGTTATTTTGTTTCATTGAAATAACCATTATTTTTGTTTTCTTTATATTTAGGAAGAGGCATTTCTCTACACTTTAATTTGTTTAGATGTCAATAATTTCCTCATGTCATTGAAAGTACTTTAGCCATTCCTACTTTTCTTTTAACTTCTATGTCACAGATACAATTAGTTGTGATATGTGTCAGATACAATCAGTTGTGATATGTGTCAGATACAATCAGTTGTGATATGTGTCAGATACAATCAGTTGTGATATGTGTCAGATACAATCAGTTGTGATATGTGTCAGATACAATCAGTTGTGATATGTGTCAGATACAATCAGTTGTGATATGTGTCCGAGATATTGGTACTGTTGTATTTGTATATCGTCAACATTGAACTCGGCAATTAAGAAAAGAATGCTTCAAAACTTAACAGAATAATTCTGTGTTAGTACTTGTCATCAGCATACGCAGTTCTCTTTTCTGGGCTTATTCTCAGCGACACCGCAGACCGTTGGTCGGAGAAATGAATGCACGACGCCAATGCGCTGCTAGCCTCCCGATAGGGGAACAAAAAATAACGACGCTGTTTTATCTGCCATGAATGTCGCAAGAGGCGACTAAGGAGATATTAATGGTATAAAATGTTGAAAAGGAGTAGAAGATTGACTTTATTGTTCTCAGGTTACTATATATGTATATATGTTTATATGTAATTCGTTCCTCTCGTCGAGGAGCCACACCGCAAGCCGTGAGTACCACGCATAGCACGCAACTCCGTAGTTCCAAATAACAATTCAGAGGGGTCACCACATTTTTTTTATAATCAAGACGACAGGAGAAAGATTCGAACCTTATAGCACAAATCAAAACACTTACCACAATGCCAGGGAGATTCAGCCCCCCCCCCCCCCCGCTCCTTTTAGATTTGTCTATCTCATGTATGCTCATACTGGCACAGGAGCCATGCAATTCGGATGTGTCAGGCAGAAATTTGGCAAATATTGAATTCACGAGGCATATCAATGATAAAGCACATTCCGTTCTCCGGTCTACATCCTGCTAATGTGCAGGAGTGTGAGAACGAAACGGAAAATAAGAAAATAACGCAACATCGTGGTTGACATCGTGGTTGACATCGTGGTTGACATCGTGGTTGACATCGTGGTTGACATCGTGGTTGACATCGTGGTTGACATCGTGGTTGACATCGTGTTTCTTCTTGTTTTAAACGCATTTTACTTCAGGGTGCTCGACATTCTACCCTTTTGCAGAAATAGATTTAACATATGAACCGCCATACTTAACCCTACTTAGTCCATTCTTTAGGGGAGCCGTTATAGTGGATCTTTTTTTTTCCGTATACCGCGATTTTATTAAGCTATGTAAAATACACCTTTCTGCAGGTCGCTGCGATTGGATTATCAGAAGCTTGATCTCTCCATTCTGATGGTTGTGAAGTTCTGATATAACCACATTGGAACTAACGTCCGCGGTTGAAAGGGCCGTACCTCAGTATAAGAGGTACCATTTACTTAACCAAACCGTGATGGTGTAGTGTATGAGTCAAAATCCGAACGACAAGGTTACCCAAGTTCAGAGTTCACTCGGCCATTGCGGTTGAAAAAAAAATTTACACCCGCTGTCCGTCCAGCCACTACTTCTTCTTACTCTGTGAGAGTTCTCAAACTCCTTGCATATATTAGCAGGATATATAGCCCAGAGAACGAAATCCTTTATCTCATGGTTTACAGCTTAGCTGCGATGTCTGCACCTATCGACCATACACATCTGAATTAAGCAAGGCTTCAATATCACGCTGATTTTCTATGCGATGGAAAAGCAAACTTCACCCCACAGCCTTGTTAGTCACCTCAACGACTTTCATGGAAGGTAAATAGTGTTCCTATTTCTTGGTCCTCTTTCTTGGTTCCGGCAACATTTGGCAATATATATATATATATATATATATATATATATATATATATATATATATATATATATATATATATATGTATATATATATATATATATATATATATATATTATAGTAATGGATTGTGACGGTAGAAAGAAATCATTTTTCTAGTGAAGGAGGGGGGCAAGTGGGGTCTCCAGGGAAGTCACGAAACCACAAATTGAGAACCACTGATATAATTATTTTCCTAGAAATGCCTGCTTCACAATTCAGTTGTTATCGAAACGTGGCAAATCTTTCGTCTGTCCTTGCATCTAGGATCCGTGGAGTAATTTACTGACCACACTGACACGGAGCAGGAATGTTGGAGGACATCCATAAATTACGTCAACAACATATTTTTGTGGAGGGGTGGGGGGAGGTGGGGGAGGGAGGGGGGTTTCTGAAAAATTGTTACAACTGTTGACAAAGAAGAGAAGGTTCGCAAAGGTTGACGTCAACAATACTGTTTTTAATACACCAATGAAAGTGTTCGAATTTGACACAGATTTTTTTTCTACCAATATGAAACAAATCATGCAAATATTATTCTCTATTCTGCTAACGTTTTGCTGGATTGTGGGTGCATTGTTTTAATTAGTCACAGCAAAGGGTCTCACATAAGGATGTAGGGGTCTCACATAATGTAACAGAGGAATCTCACATAATGATGTAGGGGTCTCACTTAATGATGTAGGGGGTCTCACTTAATGATGTAGGGGTCTCACTTAATGATGTAGGGGGTCTCACATAATGATGTAGGGGTCTCACATAATGTAACAGAGGAATCTCACATACTGATATAGGGGTCTCAATTAATGATGTAGGGGGTCTCACTTAATGATGTAGGGGTATCACATAATGATATAGGGGTCTCACTTAATGATGTAGGGGTCTCACATAAGAATGTAGTGGCTCTCACATATTGGTGTAGGGATCTAACATAATGCTGTAGGGACTCTCATAAATTGATGTAGTGAGTCTGACATAATGATGTAAGGGTCTCACAGAATAAATTAGGACTGTGGGGGGGGGGGAATTCTTGACATTTGTTGACAGGTGAAGAGGGGAGGAGGTAAAAAGCTGGTGAAAAAATCATTGACGCAATGTAAGGACAGTTATGTTGTATTGTGTTATGTAATGTTGTGTTATGACTCTTATGTTATGTTATGAATTTTGTTGTGCTAAATTATGTTATGACTTAGACTGTGTTATGTACTTTTTTTTTAAACGATGACTAGTGTAATATTTGTTGAAATATTTCTTTGAATGAATCAACATTAGAAAGTAATTAACACAAAATAAATGGCTAACAACATTTACTAACGCTGTGACAACGCCACCTTACAACATCTCTGTTAGTGGCATTTCTCCAGCAAGATGCATGTACCTATCTAAGAGACGAGGTGAGATCGAGGGCCACTGACTCAGAAAACTAGAAGGTGACGTGTAGGGGCGGGACTAAACTTGGACAGTGTCAATGTACACTGTGTGTGAGATCTCAGGCGCAGGCTATGAACTTGTAAGCAGCCAATAGAAACTGAGTATAGATTAACGCTGGCTCATCCTTTAGAATGAGGAAGGGTCACTCCCACTATCTTCGTTTCCCTCTCGTAGTGTCAATATATTTTTTTCTGCAGAGGAATGTGAGGGTGAGGTGGGGTTAGAAAGTACTTTTTTTATCCCCCACTTTCATGTATTTCCTCGACCTCCTGACAAACTTGAGCGATAAAAATTCTAAATACAAGCAGACATGACAAATTTTAAGAGTTGGAAACGGCGGTAATGATAAAGCGTGCCAGGAATGAAGATAGACATACGAAAATCGAGTCTTACTTAATTTAAAACTAACCGGAGGTGGGCTGTACGTCCGCCCCTATCCATCTTTCTGCCTGTCTTCATGTCCACCTGTTGGGTGACTCCCAGGCCACGTACAGACACTGACTACTATTGTGTTGTTTCGTGTAGTTGAATGACAGGCCAGGTTTCACATTTCCCATGTTTCAAGAATATACTAAACTTAAGGCTCTTAGGCCAATACATGGGGACTGTTTACCTCTACAAGTATATTCGTTCTTCTAGTAGTTAGTAGTCATGGCAAGCCGTACAACATACAAGCAGAATCTAAACCTCCACCAAGAAACAAGCTTCCAGAAAGACAAGTAAATATTCGGCTATGTAGCCTCGTATCAAAGAGCGGTAATCTAACTCGGCAATCAACAACGGCTGCGCGTTTAAGTCCCATTGATTATTTCTATGAATGACTTGGCAACGCACGGCAGTGTGGATATGCCTCAAATTAAAGAATAGATATGAATAATTTCTGCAGAACTTTAAGTAAATTTCTAATATACATTTAACGCTGTGAGTTAAGACTTTAAAATTTCCTTGCAATATGTGTTAATTTTTCGTAGAGTCACGAGGACGATGTCAAATTTCCAACAACGTTGATGGACGATTAAAATTTTTTGAGGTAGGCACTTTCCTGGACGTGTGACTGTGTACAGATCGAAGTCGCACAAATCGATCAAGTGTTATATTTCATATAGGATTTGTTAGTGTTAATTGAATCGAAAAATCATCTGCACATCGAGGCTGTGAGTGCGAGAATAGGGGGAGCCATTAAACGATATCAAGGTAAGCATTTGTTTAGTTATTACTATTTGTTTAGTTATTACTATTTGTTTAGTTATTACTATTTGTTTAGTTATTACTATTTGTTTAGTTATTACTATTTATTTAGTTATTACTAATTATTTAGTTATTACTATTTATTTAGTTATTACTATTTGTTTAGCTATTACTATTTGTTTAGTTATTACTATTTGTTTAGTTATTACTATTTGTTTAGTTATTACTATTTGTTTAGCTATTACTATTTGTTTAGTTATTACTATTTGTTTAGTTATTACTATTTGTTTAGTTATTACTATTTCTTTAGCTATTACTATTTGTTTAGTTATTACTATTTGTTTAGTTATTCCTATTTGTTTAGTTATTATTATTGGTATATATATATCATTAATATAAGCATTAGCCGTTTTATATGTAAGAAAACATTAATTTGACCCTATGCTCCACATGCAGCAAGAAGGTTGAATAATATTAGCAGTTAAAGTAGTAATATTTTTTTCGGTTCTTTTATATTTTGGGCGTCTGTTTTTATAATACCAGTGTTTCTCTCTAGCAGCAGGATGACCCCGATAAGTTTCCAGTAGGATGTAGTCCAGATAGTGAAAAGGGCGCCGTTTTATTTCCTGTAAAGGCCCGACACATCATATTTATGCTGTAGTAATATAAGTAGTAATAATAGTAAACATATTTCAAAACTACATCGGTTTTTTTCTAGTAGTAGTAATACTAAAATACAAGGCGTTTTATTACCACTACAATTACTACTACTACTACTACTACTGCTACTACTGCTACTACTACTACTGCTTCTACTACTACTACTACTACTACTACTACTGCTAGAACTAGTACTAATATTACTACTAACTACTGCAACTAAAAACTACGCGGTTCTACTTCTAGACCTACTTCTACTACTACTAATACTATCACCACATATAAAAGATAGTTGCGTACACAATTACTACTAATATTACAACTACTATAATCTAGGTGGTTCTACTACTACAATTACTACTATAAAGTAGGTGGTTCTACTACTACAATTACTACTATAAAGTAGGTGGTTCTACTACTACAATTACTACTATAAAGTAGGTGGTTCTACTACTACAATTACTACTATAAAGTAGGTGGTTCTACTACTACAATTACTACTATAAAGTAGGTGGTTCTACTACTACAATTACTACTATAAACTAGGTGGTTCTACTACTACAATTACTACTATAAACTAGGTGGTTCTACTACTACAATTACTGCTATAAACTAGGTGGTTCTACTACTACAATTACTGCTATAAACTAGGTGGTTCTACTACTACAATTACTGCTATAAACTAGGTGGTTCTACTACTACAATTACTGCTATAAACTAGGTTGTTCTACTATTACTATTAAAAACTGTGTGGTTCTATTGCTATTACTACTACTACTACTATGTAACCACTATTACTACTACTGCTACTGATAGTACTGTTAATACTACTATTACTACTACAAGTATTACTACTACTACTACTACTACTACTACTACTACTACTACTACTACTACTACTACTACTACTACTACTATGTAACCACTATTACTACTACAAGTATTACTACTACTACTACTACTACTACTACTACTACTGATATGTCTAATATTACTACTATTTCTACTACTACAACTGCTAATACAATTATTACAATAAAAACTAATATTACTACTATAATCACAACTACTAATACTATTACTACTATCCACATTGTTCTGGCGATAACACTGCATGTATTATTGGCGCCCCGAAATTCGCTAAATATCAATTGCATGTACATAATACGCGTCGAATATCTCTATTTTTTGGGTCATAATTGTATTTATTATTATTGTTTATTTACGGGCCGAGGTAGCGTTGTGGTACGTGCACTGTCTTCCCTTTTCCTAGGTCCAATTAAACAGGTAATTAATTATATTAAAGTCATGAAAAAGTCCTAGGTCGCTTCAGCTTAAGAATATGGGTGCAAGATATCCTTGGAAAGTAACGGCTGCGGTGTTCCTTGCATAAGCCATTGGTATATCGTTTGCGAATGAAGCATAGAGGACGAACAATGTATTTCTCCATTCCCCTCGTGCATGACTAATGACACTTAAAATACTATTATTATTATTATTATTATTATTATTATTATTATTATTATTATTATTATTATTATTATTATTATTATTATACAAAACATCCTTAATCAGCAGAAATCTCAATACATAGAAGTTGTATAATCTCTGAGCAATACAATATTAGAAAGAATCTGAATCAAAACGAACCACTTACTGTATTTCTCTTGAGAAGCCATTATCAGACACAAGACGTTTCTCGAACACGCGGATCAAACATGAAAATACCATATCTAAAGATCTCGTAACAAAAACAACTGTAGAAGTTTTAAATCAACTGTCTGCTAATAATAAAGTGGTGATGCAGTGGATGCCTCCACAATGTGGAAGTGTATATGACATGAAGCAGTGGCAAACTGGTTATAAAAGCAGGTGCAAAAAAGGAACAATTCCAGTACAGAATATCGAAGCAAAAAAGGAACAATTCCAGTACAGAATATAGAAGCAAAAAAGGAACAATTTCAGTACAGAATATCGAAGCAAAAAAGGAACAATTCCAGTACAGAATATCGAAGCAAAAAAGAACAATTCCATTACAGAATATCGAAGCAAAAAAGGAACAATTCCAGTACAGAATATCGAAGCAAAAAAGGAACAATTCCAGTACAGAATATCGAAGCAAAAAAGGAACAATTCCAGTACAGAATATCGAAGCAAAAACGGAGCAATTCCAGTACAGAATATCGAAGCAAAAAAGGAACAATTCCAGTACAGAATATCGAAGCAAAAAAGGAACAATTCCAGTACAGAATATCGAAGCAAAAAGGGAACAATTCCAGTACAGAATATCGAAGCAAAAAAGGAACAATTCCAGTACAGAATATCGAAGCAAAAAAGGGACAATTCCAGTACAGAATATCGAAGCAAAGAAGGAACAATTCCAGTACAGAATATCGAAACAAAAACTCTCATCAAAATCAACTACAAAAAAACATGGAGTCAGCGAAGAGAAAGCAACATTCCACGGGATCACATTCTAAAACTAAACAGATCACAGAAAACCACGGTATTAGTCTTCGCACAGGACAATGTAGAATACAAGCACATCTTCACAAAATTAAGACTGACCCAACTAACCAATGCCCATGTCAAAATGGTTCCAAGACTCCGGGACACATTTTGCAGACATGCCAGCTCTTCGATGACGTGAGAACTAAAATATGGCCCCCAAAGACAGATCTGAATGTAAAGCTGTGGGGCAATCTTGAGGACCTCCTGCTTACGACTGATTTCATTGAGGCAGCCCACCTTCCTGTAGAGACTTAGGAGCATAGAACTGTTTGCAGAAGAAGAAGAAGAAGAAGATGTATTGAATTATGCCAACATATGCAATGTCTGGTCACAATGTGTCAAGATTAGTATCAGCAAATAGATCTACATGGAGTTCTAAAATAAAAAAAGAGTGCATCATTTTGTGAAAAGAAGAGAAATGCAGCAGCTCAACAGCGGAGAGCAGCTAGAAAGTCACAGATAGACCAAGATCCGTCTACAGTCGTCATTCCATGTCCAAAATGTCCAAGGATATTTACAGCTCGAATAGGCTTCATTAGCCATCTACGAACTCATAATCAAGGACATAACTAAAATTGAATTTTCAAAAGTGGATGTAACAAATGGTCATCATCAGTCACTTGTGATGGACGAACAACAAACAAACATCAGCATTTAGTTCATGTTTCGTTGGTGGACTGAGCTAAAACTGATCTCCAGGAACGACCCGTGGAAAGAAAGTGAACATGATCTGAAAGGCTGATTTATTATTATTTCCGTCCATTTCGTTGATCGCCTTGGCTATTTTGGTATGAGATTTTAAATATATATATATATATATATAGTGACCAACGAAAACACGACAATAATAAAACAATGTCACCAATGAAATCATACATACTTTCTGTGCAAAAGTCTTTGCTGCTGACGGTATGGACTGAATGTCCGCATATGGACTGAATGTCCGCATATGGGCTGAATGTCCGCATATGGGCTGAATGTCCGCATACAGAAATTTTGAAACATATCTTTTACATTCACACATAAGGGGAGGTCTATAAGTAAAATCTACAGTTGGGGAGGGGGAGGTAGAACACACAGATGAGTGTGTAATGTTATGGCTACATTGGTCAGAGACATGTGCAAACATTCTTCAATATTGCTGGTTAATCATTCTTTGGTTTTTATCTTCTTCTCTCGTCTGTCACTCTACCCATCCAGAATCAGCCTGTCTATGTCATCATGTGGCTTTACTTGTCCAAAATAGTCAATAAATTACGATAACAATTAAGGGCTTGAGTCTGAAAAAGTGTGTCATTTGTTGACACAAGAGAGGAGGGCCGGGCTATGAGAAAAACTGACGTCAACATAACTTTATTTTGCACTATTTAAATTGTTAGAATGAGATTCATCATCATCAGGTGGCATATCCTGATCAGGATGCAGTAGTCATCACAGCCTTTTCAATCTTCTGTCAATCTTGAGCTAGTATTCCTGTGTCTGTTATTGTCATGCTCAGGTAGTCTTTGATGTCTTGCTATCTTATTTTTGGTCTTCATTTTGTTCGTCTCCCTGGCTTCATCCCCTTCATTATGTTCTTCTCTAGGCCGTCATTTCGTTTGATATGGCCAAAATATTGTAGGTTTCTGGAAAGAACCATGCTGTGTGGCCAGTTTTCTTTTACATTCATTTCTCTCAGGATGGCTACATTGGTGATCTTTTTGGTCCATGGTATTCTGAGGATTGTTCTGTAACATTTTGTTTCAAATCCTGCTATTTTATTGTTCACTTTGTTTGTGATTGTTCAGGATTCACACCCATATATTGTCACTGGGAATATGCAAGCTCTTAGGAATGATATTTTTTAAAATTTCACAGCAGCTCAGCCATATGTTTTTATTTGTTTCAGCTTCTTTGACACAATAGCCAACCTTCTGATTTCTTCATATCAATCATCGTTACTGTTGATACGAGAACTAAGGTATTCAAAACTGTTGACTCTTTCTAATTCTCTGTTGTTGATACTGATTGAATAAGAATACAGAAGGTCAGTGAATTCTTGACTTCTTATAGACAAGGGGAACGGGTCACAAATTAACGAATCTTCTTCTTCTTCTGCGCTCGTTCTCAAGCCCCTGCAGATTAGCAGGATGTAGTCTGGAGAACGGAATGCGTTGTGTCATGGTTTACAGCATTGCTGCGAAATCTGCGCCTTTCGGACTGACACACCCGACTTCAGCATGACTTTGGGTCACTGACCCTATATGGGATGGAACAGCCAACTCCATCCCATAACCTCCTTAGTCGTCTTTCACGACATACATGGAAGGTAAACAGTGTTGCTATTCTTTGCTCCCCTTTCTGGCCCCCGGGAACACACGGGAGAAATTAACGAATTTGTGTTGACATATTTTAACAAACGGTGGTCAGACTTCAAATCAAACACAGTTGTCAGACAAGAATCAAAACAAGAATATGTATCCACCTATATTAGAAATCTTCGCTGGAATTATATCGGACAAGCGCTACGAATTGATACTGAAAGACTTTCCTGTCAAGCTTTGAAGTGGTCACCAAAGGACAAATTAAAACGAGGAAGACCAACAGAAACTTTACGTAGAACTATTACAAGAGAACGTTTCACCGTCGGTATCAGAAACAATGAAGATCTAAAGCAAACTGCAATGAAACGAGAAACATGGAAATCTATGACATCAGCCCTATGTGCCGTCTTTGGCCTTAGAGGAATAACTAACTAACTAACGTCATAGTCGCACATATTAGGAATACGTTACGTTCAATCGCTGTTGTTGTTTTTTATTCAATTGTTTTGTTTCATCTTCTGAGTTTACGTTTTTCTATTTCTACACTGTAACAGAATAGTCCAGGGAACGGAACGCGCTGTACATTGGTTTAATTCTTAGCTGTTCTATCTGATTCTGTCGGTATAACATCCGATTTCCGTAAAGTTTCCGAGTCACCAAAACCCTGTAACGGATGGGACATCACTTTCCATCCTTAAAATCTCCTTAATCTCTTCCTTCGCTAACAGTGTTCATATTCTTTACTCCCTTTTCAGCGCCGGGTAGCATACTGGTGAAAGTATAGTTAGATTATTCTAAAAAAGGAGTTTTAAAGCCGCAGAAGATTGACTTCACTGTACTCGGTTTCCCATAGTACTCTCTACGAAGCGGCACGCTGCCTGCCGAGAGTATCACTCATAGCACGTAACTCCATAGCTTCAAGTGATAATCCACAGTGATCTCCGAAAAAAAAAATCCACCTTATAAACAAGACGACACGAGCCGAATTCGAACCCGTGACCTCCTGAACAAAAGGCGAACAGCTTAACCACCATAAACAATTTAGATTATTCTATCTCAATCCATCTATTCGTTAAAGCCTTTATTGGCATTCATCGTCAGGGGTAGAAGAGCTTTCTGGACATGGACCTCGTGTGTGCTGAGTATATTGTGGAATTTGGACAAAAGAATGGTGGGACTTATTGAACAACTCAGTTCTCCAGAGCATTACATGGATATACTGCGCTGGTCATGCTTGGTCAGAGGAAACGAGAGAGCTGACTTATTGGCAGGCAATGCGGCGATAGACGGCACATTAAAGCAGAAGAGATAACGCAGACTTAATGAAGGCAGTAATAAATTCATTCCAAGATGAAGATGATGTCAATGAGGTTGAGAACGTACACATACAGAGAATGTTAGAAATGGGAGTATTCAGAGGTGAGGGGAGAAAAAGTAATTTTTTGAGAATGTCCCGAAGATCACCCAAATAACACCTGACAGGAACTCTGAGTCTACATACACTGGAATCACTGTTGGAGCGGAGGGCGGAGCACTTATGGAATGTCCCAAGTGCTGTGAAGCCAGTTTCGAATCAAGAACCAAGAGAAGAATTGTGTAATTTTGTGCCTTTTTTATTTCTGTGGTCCATCGTTTTTGTGGTCAGCCTCTAGGTCTGCCTTCACAGTATCTGTGTAGCATAGCTTGCTGTGGTATGCTGTCTGATGGTAGTCTGCTGATGTGTGCAAACCATTTTATCTATTGTCTATTAATATATTCCAAGATTGGAGTGGTGCCGGTTCTTCTTCTAATGCCTTCATTTCTTATTCTGTCTCTTAACGATATTGTTAGAATAGGAACTTGATTATTTCACTTCGGAAATAACTCAAAATTAGATAACACTGTCTGAATGAATGAATGAATGAATGAATGAATGTTACTTCTTAAATAGACACTACTTCTCGTCTTCAGCGTTCATTCTCAAATTCCCACTGTTTTCTTGTAACAGGACCGCAGTACTACAAGATTTCCAATTGGATGTAGTCGAGTGAATTTAAATGCGCTGTGCTGCCGATGGCCCAACTTCGGCAGTTAAATAAATACAATTTTGAATGTCTTTAATGGTTTGCACGTATATTTTTATGAGCGTTCTTCATATTCAGTCAGATATCAGGTTACAGCGCCAACAGCTTCAATGAGCTGTGTATAGATGTTCAGTTCATCCATGGAACCCCTCAGGTTTGAAAGTAGTGCCGTCTCAATTGGGCTTATTTTTCATCCGCTCTTCTTGATAGATGTGACATGATATAGTTATATGATCTGTGTTATTGTATTATTATTTCTTCCTTTTTTCTGTTAACGATGATTCATTTCCCTGTTTCCAACTCCAAGAATTTCTCTGTCTTGCTTTTCTGTAATATATTTAGAAGTAATTTTACATATGGAGGTTTTAGCTGTTTACTGACAGAAAGGTGTCTGTTGAACTGACTGTCTTAACCACTTGTCGGATATAAGGGGGGGGGGGGGGGGGGGTGGGGGGTTAATGTTCAATTTTTACAACTTCTTCTCCAACATTTTATTTTTGTGTTAGTCACCGTTATTCTGTGTCATCTTAGCAACATAGGTCGGTTGTAACAGAAATCCATCATCCTCTGTCTTTTGCAGTGGTTGTGTCTACAAGTAAATTTACGTAGGAAGCCAGAGGACAATTTTTAAAAATTCTTGAGACTAACGGGAATTGAACCAGTCCGTTCTACGGCACCAAATCGCCTAGCAACAATTGCACACGCGTTTTTCCGTACTTGACTAACCGCATCTCCAATAAAAGATGCGATTTCATCAAGCCATTCAAACCGTGCACACAAAGTCACCCGAACGGACCAATCGAGACAAGGACTATTACAACAACAACAAACATCCCGTACAGGTATTGAAATATCCTCAGTAACAACAAACACATAACATAATATCCGTATTAGTTATTGATTTTTTCATTGGTTGTGTCCTCTGTCCAGGATAGTAAATAGGGACTGTTTGAGTGTTAATTCCCCCCCCCCTCCCCCAACCACCATACTCTTAGCGATTTTTAACAATAAAAGTTTTCAAATTTCCAGATAAACAGTTAAATTTACACATGAAAACTGAGTAATGATCTCACTTAAACGTAACTAAGAATTCGATAAACACCCAACTCGTAGCGAATTTTCGGAAGAAGTCTTCAAATTTCCAGACAGTTAAATTTACACATGAAAACTGAATAATAACTTTTTTTGAAAACATGTTTCCAGATAAAAACCTCTACTCATATCTACCAACCTCCTTCTATTAGACTACAATGACCACTTCTTGTTTCACTCCTACTTGTATCTCTGTTATCCTCTTGATCGTTCCTCTCAACTTTATCCTCATGTAAGGTCTTGAAAAAGGTTTCATGTCTTTTAATGTGTCCAAAATGTTTTATTTGGTTTGTTTTTTATTCTCTTTCATATTAATTGTTTTCATACGAAGTTCTGTTAGAACGTCTGTGTTGGTTTTCTTCTATTTCCATGAAGCTCACCGAATTCTTCACGTCTCATCCACGTATCAAAGGCATCAATTATATATTTTTTTCTAATTGTTCATTGTCCATGTTTCTGAGCCATACAATAATGTAGAATAGATGTAGAGTTCTATAATTTTCATTTTTAGTGTGCAGTTTGTATAGTGACATGTGAGATGAAATGCTTGAGGAAAACTGCCGGGGTCACCAGGCTTGACAGATTGCGGAATGAATATATCAGGGAAAGAATAGGTATAATATCTTGTACAGATTACATAGAGAGAGAACAGATCAAATGGTTTGGCCACATTGTGAAGAATGCATCACGAAAACTTGCCCGTACAAGCATATAACCAAATGAGATCAGAGTACAAAGCCAGAGGAAGACCACGGAAAAGATGAATAGAAAACATCAGGGACATCCTGTACAGACACGGTCATAGCACAGCCGAGGCCACACATCTGGTTTTAGAACGCAAGCTTGTGTGATTTCATTGGACAAACATGAAATAGGTAAATGGGGAGATCCTAGTGGAAAATAAAGACATAACTATATTTCAATCTGAAAAGATATCAGTTTTAAACCAAAAAAATTGTTTAGGTAAGTGGGATTATACTTTCGTTACTGCATATTTTCTTGTGAAGCCGTGCAGGGAGGTTTTCTATGGGAAGTAGAAATAAAGTCCGCTTTGCCATAGCTGACGCATCGACATGTACAGGAAGGATTTTGATTGTACCTCCGACAGAAAAATTCCTGTCCCATCCATGGATTGAACCCGGGATAACAAGTGTCGTTCTAACGGCGTTCTAACCATAGGGCCATGCGCTCCACTAGGGACTTATCTCTGTTGAAAAACGATTATATGGATGGCCTGTAGTGAAAAAGTATACATGAGGAATTAAGTGGAAAAAACAAGCATACAGAGGGAATTAAGTGGAAACACAATGAAACTTGGAATTAAGAGGGAAAACATACACAGGTACTTAAGTGGAAAATAATTATAATAAGGAAATTTAAGTGAACAAGAATGATCAAGTGGGAATTAAGAGGAATAACAACAACAATGTATTCAAATTTGGTGTTCTAAGTTGGAAACGAATGAGATAATCTAAGGTGGAAAAACAAGGTCATAAACAGAGGTGGAAAAACAATATAAACTGTGGTGGAAAAACAAGAACATTTCCAGGTAGCCTGATTTAATTGACTAAATAATATATCTCTCATAGACGTACGCTCATTTCAAATCATATCAAAAATCAAACTGAATATTTAGCTAACGTTCGTTTCTGAAGCATGTCCAGTAGATTAGACACCCGTATATGTGCTCGTGAAGCGGACTTCTATCGCGTCTGAGCTAATCTAATTACCAGAAATAAAACGAAATACCTCAAACTCACGCGCAATCAAACCTGTGGTCGCAGCTGTAATTCACAAACTCCTGAGTTATTCTCTCAACATAAAGCTTTCCTATTTCTTTTTGTACGTTATTCCTCCTGTTTTCAACCCGACCCCCAGAAAAGAAGAGCTTTAATTTTATGAGTACAAAAGAAACATCAATAGAGCAACGGGACCACATTTCATATCGAATAGTCGGAGGGGAAGCCGAAGGAGGAAACAGCTAAGTGCTGTTTCAGGTACTGGGAGGATCGCCTATCGATTCTCTAGGCATGAACGCTAGAACCGTCCATAAATGGGAAACTCCAGTTTTTGTCACTTTAAGCGGGCATACAGACTTGTTCCACCACAAATAGTTGCCTGTTTCCTCTAGTAAGAAAAATCAACGAGTTCTTTCTATGAGTCTGTACTTTACTATTCTTCTCGAAGTTCGTTCTATCCAATTTAGTCAGAACTAAAGAACAAAGGAATAATAGCCACAAATTTAGTCAGACCTAAAGAACAAATTAATAATAGCCACAAAATTAGGTAATAGAATGGTCAAGAAGCCAAATTAGCGGATATATGAATAGACCGTGCGTGTGCCTGCACCGAAAGACCCCATATAAGCGCAAGAATGAAAGTTTAGTATGGTTCCCCACCAATGTGGAGTTAGTTAGTTCTTTAGTATGGTAGCTACAGTCTAAATTAATTAGTTAATGAGTTAATTTGTTATTTAGTAAGTGATTTATTTAGTTACTGAGTTAGTGAGTTATTTATCTAGTGATTTATTTAGTTAGTGATTTATTTAGTTAGTGAGTTATTTAGCTAGTGATTTATTTAGTTAGTGAGTTAGTGAGTTATTTATCTAGTGATTTATTTAGTTAGTGAGTTAGTGAGTTATTTATCTAGTGATTTATTTAGTTAGTGAGTTAGTGAGTTATTTATCTAGTGATTTATTTAGTTACTGAGTTAGTGAGTTATTTATCTAGTGATTTATTTAGTTAGTGAGTTAGTGAGTTATTTATCTAGTGATTTATTTAGTTACTGAGTTAGTGAGTTATTTATCTAGTGATTTATTTAGTTAGTGAGTTAGTGAGTTATTTAGTAAGTGATTTATTTAGTTAGTGAGTTATTTAGCTAGTGATTTATTTAGTTAGTGAGTTATTTAGCTAGTGATTTATTTAGTTACTGAGTTAGTGAGTTATTTAGCTAGTGATTTATTTAGTTAGTGAGTTAATAGGTTGCTTAGTCAGTTATTTATTTAATTAGTGAGTTAGTGAGTTAGTGAGTTATTTATTTAGTTAGTGAGTTAGTGAGTTATTTATCTAGTGATTTATTTAGTTACTGAGTTAGTGAGTTATTTAGCTAGTGATTTATTTAGTTAGTGAGTTAATAGGTTGCTTAGTCAGTTATTTATTTAATTAGTGAGTTAGTGAATTATGTAGTTAGTTAGTTAATAAGTTAGTTATTTAGTTAGTGAGTTGTTTAATTAGTTAGTGAGTTATTTAGTTAGGGATTGAGTTGTTTAGCTAGTTAGTGAGTTATTTAATTACCGAGTTAGTTAGTTAGTAAGTTAGTTAGTGAGTTATTTATTTATTTATTGAGTTATGTAGTTAGTTCGTGAGTTGTTTGGTTATTGCTTGAGTTATGTAGTTAGTTAATGAGTTATTTAGTAAGTAGTTGAGTTGTTTAGTTAGTGAGTTAATTGGTTGCTTAGTCAGTTATTTATTTAGTTAGTGAGTTAGTTAGTGAGTTATTTAGTTAGTGAGTATTTAGTTAGTTGGTGAATTAGTGAGATTTTTAGTTAATAACTTATTTAGTTAGTGAGTGAGTTGGTTAGTTAGTTAGAAAGTTGTTTAATGAGTTAGTGAGTTGTTTAGTTAGTGAGTTATTTAGTTTGTGATCGAGCTGTTTAGTTAGTTAGTTAGCTGTTTAGTTAGTTATTTAGTTAGTGATTTATTTAGTTAGTGAGTTATTTAGTTTGTGATCGAGCTGTTTAGTTAGTTAGTTAGCTGTTTAGTTAGTTATTTAGTTAGTGATTTATTTAGTTAGTGAGTTATTTAGTTTGTGATCGAGCTGTTTAGTTAGTTATTTAGTTAGTGAGTTATTTAGTTAGTGAGTTAGTGTTTTATATAGGTAGTGAGTTATTTAGTTAGTGAGTTATTTAGTTAGTGAGTTATTTAGTTAGTGAGTTAGTGAGTGAGTCATAGTTCTCCATGCCTGTCAGTCAGTTGCAAAGGATTGTTGGTCATGTGCATTTATGCCTGTTGATTTTAAATCATTCATAAATGTTATTCTGAGCGTTGTTGTTGGTCTTCCCTGTTTTCTTTCCCCGTCTGGTGTCCACATGAAGGCTTGTCGTATAATTCTGTCTTCCTTCATTCTAAGTACGTGGCCGATGTATGTCCAGTGGCTTTTTCTGATGATGTTCGTCACATATTCTTGTTTTGTCTCCTCTCTTAGTATGTCGTTTGATTTGAAGACTTTCCAATTAGTATTTGTGATTTTTCTGAGGCATCTATTCTCGAATGCAACTAACTTCGTATCCATTATTGCGGTAGATTTCCAACTTTCACATCCATATGTCAATGATGGAATCACACTTGCATTGAATAGTCGCAGTTTGATGTGTTTACTTGCGATCTTCGATCTCCAGATGTTTGAAAGTTTGCCAACTCTTTTGGCAAAAAGTGCCAACTCTCAATATCACACTTATATTATCATGCAGGTTTCACGATATGTTTTACCAGGTGCTAGCTGGGACATAACTTCTCTTTTCTCTCTATTAATTGTCAGCCAAAAATTGGTTTTCTTTGGAGAATATGTCTTTAATGATTTGAAGACCAGCCTATATTAGCATTTATAGCACAAATCATCAGTATATACGGGATCCCTAAATGTGTGCTATGTGACAAAAAAGATGTGTTTTTTGTGTGCTAAAAATCAACGAATGTTGAACAATGTCACATGGATGTCACATGGATGTCACATGGATGTCACATGGATGTCACATGGATGTCACATGGATGCCACATCTATGTTGAACAATTTTTCTGTCAATGTCAGATGGATTATCAATGTCAAATGTACGATGAGGAATTTTACTAGTCCGGGACGAAGGTGCCGAATGTGTTGATTTAAGGTGCTAGGCGAATATGTACCAGCGGAATGGACCTCAAGCAATGCCGAATGCTGCCGTCCTATTTTTTTAATTATTTTTTTTGGGTCACATTTTTGATGCCTCCACATTAAATTATTCTAGGATCCCTATCTAGTACAACTAGATTCGCTTGAAATGTGACGGCTCGGGCAACACAAGTCAAATAAGGATATTAACATAAATATGTATAAATGTTTTCAGTTATAATAAATAATACATACTAACAACGATACACAAAGAAATTATGTGGCAGGTTTTCTAGTCGAAACGTCGTAGGTTGTTTTTTTTTGTGCTTCTCGTTACGAGTATACCGTGTAGAATTAAGTCGTATCCATTCCTTAATTTTATAAATCCACAATTTTTTCTAACCCCCATTGCTTCTTCCGTCCTCTACTGTCCATTGCAAGATTGCTCTACACATGAAATGACGTAGAATTTCATCACCACACCAGCTTAAGCATACATTAGACGCGGATGTGGATTGACAAGCTATTTCTGAGTAAATCAAATCACTTGAATTAGAAACCAGATTTTCCCGCCTATTTTCTGGGTCTTAAAGAGAAGCACGGTATAGCGACACTATTATCTGACATGGACAGTGTAACAAGCGATTAAGGAAGTTTCAGGAGTTGAGTTAGCGGTCCCAGTCTATAGATGGCCAAAGTGACATAGAAACAGGTCTGGTCACAATGCGCAGATATCGCAGTCAAGATGTAAACCAGCACACAACATATTTCGTTCTCCTGAGTACATCCTGATAATCTATTGGAATTTGAGAATCAAAGCAGAAGAAGGAAACCCAGAGATAATCTGGGAGAAGAATAGTTCGGAGTAAAGCATTCTTCCATCAATCTGTCCGTCCGCCAACACATCCCTCTATTGATCTTTCCATGTATGCATCCAGTCACCCATCGATCCATCGATCCATCGATCCATCGATCCATCGATTAGCTCATCACTCTTTCCGCCTTTTATCTATGAATCCAAGCATCCTACCAATAATCCATCCACATCAATCTTCTATCCACCTATCCTTCCACCAATCCATCCACCCATCTTTCCATCCACACCCATCTTCTATCCACCTATCCTTCCACCTATCCTTCCACCAATCTATCCACCCATCCACCAACCAATATCCTTCCATCCACACCCACCTTCTATCCACCCATCCACCCATACTTCCATCCACACCCATCTTCTATCCACCTATCCTTCCACCAATCTATTCATCCATCCTTCCATCCACCATCCTTCCATCCACACCCATCTTCTATCCTCACATCCACCCATCCTGTCATCCACCCATCCTTCCATCCACACCCATCTTTTATCCACTTATCCTTCCACCACTCTATCCACCCATCCTATCATCCACCCATCTTTCCATCCACACCCATCGTCCACTCACCTATCCTTCCATTCACCCATTTCACAGTGTCTATACATTTATTGTTTCCTCAGTTGTTCCTGTTTTCCTCCTCCACCCCCCGACTTCGAGCATGTCCAGCCCCTGCTGTGAGAATGGCAGAAGTCTCATTAACCCGCACACCGGACAGACTGTGTGTTCGTGCCAGTACCCTGCAGGATTACTCACTTACTCCAGGTAAGCAGCATCTTGCCAGAATTACTTACCTGTTTTAGATAAGTACAAATTATATCAAAAGTACCTATTTCCAGCCTAGGTTTACAGAACATAGTCACAACAGGCAAAATTTAAGGCAAAAGAGACAGAGGACGATAACGTGAGAAATTATTAGACAGTTTGACAACCTGGCACGGCAAGGAAACAACAATGACTTTGATATATAATACTGTGGACAGAGAGCTGTGGAGAGTTATGACCGCCTACGCCAGCCGGCATGGCACCTGCTGATGATGATGATGACCTACTCCAGGCAAGACACATTGTGTAATTATCCAATATTGGTGTTTACCTAATTCAGATATCCCACCTTGCAAGTATCCGTCTGGTGTGATCACCTGCTTAATATAAGAAACATTATTATCCCCTACAATTATTCACCTGCTCAAGGTAAAAAAGGTATGTGCAATCAGGTATTAGGCCCGTAATTGTTAGAGACTACCAAGAAAGGCCGCTATGAAACATGATGAATGTACGGACACCTGGTGGTCGTCTTCTCTTGGGGCTCGATACCGAAGAAAAGTAATAGTAAGTGTATAATGCCAATAATATCATAAGAGGCGACTAAGAATGCTGTGGATGGCGTGTTTGACCGTAGCTTTTGCCAATTGAAGACCTACCAACGGAATCCAAACAAGTCTCTTGGGTTATGTTTTTGCCGAAAGGCTATGAACAGAATAATTAAAAAGAGTAGGGGGTGGAGTGACGGAAAATTAACGATAAAAATGAACTTTTGGTTTACCACAGTTTTCTACAGCAAGTACAGGAACTGGCGACGGAAGCATCCACAACAACCACAATACCACACACAAACGAAATGACAATATATCTCTGGATACAATCTCACTGGATACAATTTCACTGGATACAATTTCACTGGATACAATTTCACTGGATACAATTTCACTGGATACAATCTCACAGGATACAATCTCACTGGATACAATTTCACTGGATACAATTTCACTGGATACAATCTCACTGGATACAATTTCACTGGATACAATTTCACTGGATACAATTTCACTGGATACAATTTCACTGGATACAATTTCACTGGATACAATTTCACTGGATACAATATCACCGGATACAATGTTCAGATTCTTCAGCTATATGAACCCCTGTATGAGGTACACCAGAAATATGAACCCCTGTATGAGGTACACCAGCTATATGAACCTCTGTATGAGGTACACCAGCTATGTGAACCCATGTATGAGGTATACCAGGTATATGAACCACTGTATGAGGTATACCAGCTATGTGAACCCCTGTATGAGGTACACCAGCTATGTGAACCCCTGTATGGGGTACACCAAATATATGAACCCCTGTATGAGGTACAACAGCTATGTGAACCCCTGTATGAGGTACTCCATCTATGTGAACCCCTGTATGAGGTACACCAGCTATGTGAACCCCTGTATGAGTTACATAAGCCATATGGTCTTCTGTATAAGTTACACTAGCTTTAAGGAACCCTGCATATGTTACAGAAAAAGGTAAGTATATTTGCATTATATATATATATATATATTAGCGAAGATAAATAATTTTATGTATTCAACATTTTTTATATAATTATTATAACTATCATTATCAAGATATTCACTAAAATTTAAATCATCATTAATATCATCGCCATTATCATCCTCATCATCATCCTCATCATCATCCTCTAATCAGTATTATCATATGATCATCGCAGCATCGTCATCATCGCCCCTCATTGTCATCACCCTTATCAACATCGTCATTGTCATCATTCTGTTCTGCGAACATAATGAAAATCATAATAATCAACATTCTTTCAGGATGAGTCTTCCCGACCCTGTCTACTCAAGCGCTGGCTATACGACCACTCAAGGCTACATGTCCCTTGGAGCAGATCCTTCAGCCTTTTACCCACCTTTGGTAAGTCTTACGTGAACTTAATGTGGTCACACGTTACCAGGATAAGTCTTACATGAACTTGTTGTGGTCACACGTTACCAGGACTGTACATATAGCTTGTATTCTTGTGGTCAACGTTACCAGGAATGTACATAGAGCTTGTATTCTTGTGGTCACACGTTACCAGGACTGTACATAGAGTTTGTATTCTTGTGGTCACACGTTACCAGGACTGTACATAGAGCTTGTATTCTTGTGGTCACACGTTACCAGGACTGTACATAGAGCTTGTATCTTGTGGTCAAGTGTTCCAAGGACTGTACATAGAGCTTGTATTCTTGTGGTCAACGTTACCAGGACTGTACATAGAGCTTGTATTCTTGTGGTCACACGTTACCAGGACTTACATAGAGCTTGTATTATGTGGTCACGCGTTACCAGGACTGTACATAGAGCTTGTATTCTTGTGGTCACACGTTACCAGCACTGTACATAGGAGCTTCAAAATATTTGGGGGAAAGTGAGGGATGGTTTCTGAGAAACATTCACTTCGATTGATATTTTATGGGGTTGGTGGGGGCGGGCAGGGGGTAACCACTAAACTCGAGTGGACAATGTTTACCGTCTTTCCAGATTGTTTTATAATGTTGTGTCGTTTTCTAGAATCTTAGTGGTAAGGTGAGTGGGGGGGTGTTGATCGGTGTATCACATATATATATTTATAGTATATATATATATATATATATATATATATATATATATATATTATATATATATATATATATATATATATATATATATATATATATATATATATATATATATACTATATATATATATATATATATATATATATATATATGAATCTCAGTATAACAGCTTGATCGGGACTACAACATACGGAATTAAGAATTTAAATTCGCATAACTAAAGAGTATAAATAAAACTAAAATCTACAATATCAAATATAACTGGGGATTTTCAAAAGTGTTATTGTATAGCGACAGTAAAGATAATTGTTATAAAAGAAAGCGTTATAGGGCCACTCCTCTGAATGTATATATATATGTATATCATCATCATCATCAGGTGCCATGCCGGGCTGACGTCGGCGGTCATGTATCTGCACAGCTCTCTGTTCCACAGTATTCTGTATCAAAGTCGTTGTTGTTTCCTTGCCGTGCCAGGTACCAGGTAGTCAAACTGTCAAATATTTTCTCACGTTGTCGCCCTCTGTCTCTGTTGCCTTCAATTTTGCCTGTTTTGACTATGTTCTCTAAACCTGCCTGTCTCATGAAGTGGCACAAACAAAAAAGAAGATTGCCTTTTTCTTATATTGTTGATTAAGATCCGTTTGGCATTTAACTCTTTCAACACCTCTACATTAGTTTTTCCGGCAGTCCATGGTATTCTCAGCATTCTTCTGTACAACCACATCTCTGTTGCCTCTAATTTCCCACTTTCCAGTTTGTTTATTGTCCAAGACTCGCACCCATATGTTAGTATAGGGGTTATATAGCACTGCAGAACTCTCTTTCTCAAATGTAATGACAAGGTCATATTACACAGTATATTTTTCATTTTTCTGAATGTTGTTTTGCCTGTCCTATTCTACATCTTATTTCTGTTGAACTTCTTCCATCTGCTGTTATACTTGTACCTAAATATTTGAATTGGTGAACCTGTTTTAATACTATATCATTCACTTTGATCTTGCAAGGTGTGTTATTTTGTTTCTGTGAAATAACCATTACTTCTGTTTTCTTGATATTTAGGAAGATATATTGATAGGAACCTTTTCAAGGGAAATCATTTTTACTGTGTCCATTCTAGTCATGGAAGTTTAGCATAATATATGGCAAAGATAATCATGTCATTGTATCGCATACTTGTCTATACATTTTCTTTATGAGCATTCTTAAATGTGTTTACTGCAACGTTTTACACTATCTTTAATGTGTTTACTGCAACGTTTTACACTATCTTTAATGTGTTTACTGCAGCGTTTTACGCTTTATTTCATGTGTTTACTGCAATGTTTTACACTATCTTTAATGTGTTTACTGCAACGTTTTACGCTTTATTTCAAGCTGTTACTGCAGTGTTTAAAACTTTAAAAAATGTGTTTACTGTAGCGCTTACGCTATTTTACTGCGGTTTCCTTAGCGTTTAACACATTCCTTAATGTGGTTAATGTAATAACTGCAGCGTATATCAGTTTAAAAAAAATGTTATTACTGTTTTCCCATACCATACTAAACTCTAGCGTTTCATTATTGTTATGTGATTACTGTATTTTACATCATAATAATGTGATTACTGTAGCTTTTTACACGATATTAATGTGATTACTGTAGAACCTTTTTAATACGGATACTGTAGTGTTGTATACTTAATTTCCGCCGAAGACGGATGTGTCGGGCCATTGGCGCAAATAAAACGGCGACACAACGCATTTCCATTCTCTGGACTACGTCCTGCTGGAAATCTAATAGGACCATGGTCCTGCTATAAGAGAGATCCAACGGGAGTTTGAGAATGAACGCTGAAGAAGAAGAAGAAGTATACTTAATTTACTCAGCTGTAAATATGTTCATTCATATATGAGCTAGGAAAGGTAAAGACAGCAAGGAAGGGGAACTTGCCACCCCCCCCACCTAATTATTGCTGCAGATTAGTACATGAAGAGTTATATTCATCCTCGATCGATTCCAGGTTGCTGTCATAAGACTTGCCCTTACCGTAATGCACTCTTTTTAAATGTATTTGTTTCCCACTTATCCAAGTCCTATTTTTTAAACTATTACCTTCTTCTTCTGCGTTCATTCTACAACTCCTGCAGATTAGCAGGATGTAGTCCGGAGAACGGAATGAGTTGTGTCATGGTTTACAGCATTGCTGCAATATCTGCGCAGTTCGGCCTGACACATCCGACTTTAGCATGGCTTTGGGTCACTGACCCTATATGGGATGGGGCAGCTAATTCCCTCCCATAACCTACTTAGTCGCCTTTTACGACATGCGTGGAAGGTAAACAGTGTTGCTATTCTTTGCTCCCCTTTCAGGCCCCGGAACACATGGGGGATTTAAACTATTATAAATGAAGGTACTATGTGTCGGCTCTGTGGAGGAGTGGTGCAGACGCTTCTGTGACGGCCATTGTACCGAGTTCGATCCCCGACACAGGCATTTGATCCTTCGGACCGTTCAGAAAGTAGTGGTAGCCTACAGTACGTATTTATATTGCCTATAAAATCGCTACAGACAAAAAAAACGCTGGGTTGATGGCTACGTCCTGAATAGGATGCACTGCCAATTTGTTTCAGGGTTTAATTGATGAGAAAGGCTTGAGATTAATCAGGATTTATATATGATCACGTGATAGATACACTAACACATTGAGGATACACAAATATTGATTCGTAAAATACTTCATTGTACTCTCTTCTCTCTCGTAACTCTCTCTTCTCTCTCTCTCGTAACTCTTTCTTCTCTCTCTCTCATTTCTCACTCTTTTCTTCGTAACACTCACGTGCGCACATACACACACACACATATATATATATATATATAACCATCTATACGTCCTGCATGTGGACAAACACGAGAGTGTGACAAGGCCACCAGGGAGGCACATACCTTGGATATAGCTTGAAACTTGTCTCCCACGCGTTCTGGTTGCCCTCCCTGAACTTGTCAAAGTGAAAGGTAAACGAAAATAAACGAGGCCAGAACCAACTCTGTCACGGATGACCATCACCCGTCGACCAGGTTGAAAGAGGTTTTTGAACCTGACGACCAGACAAGTGTAGGTCAGTAGATAGACATTGATTAATTACTGTTTCTTGGCGTCAAGAGGAAACTGTAATTTTGGGATTTCAGGTAACAACAGGTGGGCCCAGGTGTCAGTTCTTTTGTTGCGTATCGTTCTGTTGAAAGAGTTTTGTCTAAACGTCATCTGTGACTTTGTTTCTCGTTGCGAGTGTGTTTTATTGACTAATATTGGTATCTCTTTTGCCTATTTATGTTCATTTTGGCATTTGCCTTGTTTTACCCCAGCCCCCCTTCATCAATTTACAGTTTCGGGTTGTTTCCAGACACATAAATTGTATCTCTTAATCGTATTACTGTAGCCCCTATCTATTCAGGTTGTTTTGAGTTATGCCTGACACTAGCAATGTAGATGACTATTAAATGACGGGTTCACCTACGTACCCAGAGAGAAAGAGAGACAGATGAAGTCGGATGTGTCAGACCGAAAGGCGCAGATATCTCAGCAATGCTATAAACCATGACAACCGCATTCCGTTCTCCGGACCACATCCTTCTAATCTGCAGGAGTTTGAGAACGAACCGAACGAAAAGTAGAAGAGAGACAGAAAGAAAGAGATGGTGGTTCTATCAAGCTCTCAGACAGGACCGCAGATATGAGTACTTTAAGGAGGGGGGTTGTATCCTCAAAATACTTTTGAAAATCGTGTTTCGTTGGTTTTCGTGTGTGTAAATTTCACTGTTTGAATGGAAATTTTAACCTTATTTGCAAAAAATAATTACGGGATAGAGTAATTACTTATCTTTTCGTTCAGTTCCTAGTGATAACAGTCATGTTACATTCGCTACAAGAGTAAAAAAAAAAGGGGGGGGGGTTGTTCAAACCTCTCTACCCCCACTTATCTACGACGACTGCTCTCAGAGCATGTTACGTGCATATGTAAAGTTCTTGATAAGAAAGCAGCAGTCTACTCTTGTTAGATACAACGAAATTATTACATGGATCTACTGTCCGAGTCATGCGGGAGTCCGAGGAAATGATACAACTGTTGCATTGGCAGACATTCTAAAGATGTTAGGTCAGCGATAAAATGAGACAGAGCTGATTTAAATAGGTCTCTGTCCGTCCGCCCGTCTGTCTGTCTGTATCTGTCTATCTATCTATCTATCTATCTATATATCTTGTCTATCTATCTATCTATCTATCTATCTATCTATCTATCTATCTATCTATCTATCTATCTATCTATCTATCTATCTATCTATCTATCTATCTATCTATCTATCTATCTATCTATCTATCTATCTATCTATCTATCTATCTATCTATCTATCTATCTATCTATCTATCTATCTATCTATCTATCTATCTATCTATCTATCTATCTATCTATCTATCTATCTATCTATCTATCTATCTATCTATCTATCTATCTATCTATCTATCTATCTATCTATCTATCTATCTATCTATCTATCTATCTATCTATCTATCTATCTATCTATCTATCTATCTATCTATCTATCTATCTATCTATCTATCTATCTATCTATCTATCTATCTATCTATCTATCTATCTATCTATCTATCTATCTATCTATCTATCTATCTATCTATCTATCTATCTATCTATCTATCTATCTATCTATCTATCTATCTATCTATCTATCTATCTATCTATCTATCTATCTATCTATCTATCTATCTATCTATCTATCTATCTATCTATCTATCTATCTATCTATCTATCTATCTATCTATCTATCTATCTATCTATCTATCTATCTATCTATCTATCTATCTATCTATCTATCTATCTATCTATCTATCTATCTATCTATCTATCTATCTATCTATCTATCTATCTATCTATCTATCTATCTATCTATCTATCTATCTATCTATCTATTCTATCTATCTATCTATCTATCTATCTATCTATCTATCTATCTATCTATCTATCTATCTATCTATCTATCTATCTACCTACCTACCTACCTACCTACCTACCTACCTATCTCTCTGTCTGTCTGTCTGTCTGCCTGCCTGTCTGTCTGCCTGCCTGCCTGTCTGTCTGTCTGTCTGTCTGTCTATCTACCTATCCACCTATCCGTATACCTACATACCCGCTCACCTACCTACCTACCTACCTATTAATATATGCTGTCACTCTATCTTTGAAACAGTTTTACCCCCCATACACTATTGCCTGATATTCTGTGCGTTCATTGTAAAACTGCACGATTTTGTGTTTGACGTAGGAATAATTGTTGATTTTTTAGAACTCTCCGTACGAACTGAAAGAAGCAGGTGAGACATGGCGAGGACTTGGACAACCACCTGGTTGCTATCCCTACGACTCAACCAGTATGCCACAGTACCCTTACCCTAACACGTAAGTTTAACTAATTCTTTACAGTATATGTCGCTTTGTTCATGTACTTGTTTGTATTTTAACGCGTCTACACAGCAAGTAATTGACATTACAATTAATTGACATTACAAGTAATTGGCATTACAAGTAATTGACATTACAAGTAATTGACATTACAAGTAATTGACATTACAAGTAATTGACATTACAAGTAATTGACATTACAAGTAATTGCTGTGTTGAATTGTATTATAAACTTGTATTAACAAATGTTACAGACGAGAATTGTATTATAAACTTGTATTAACAAATGTTACAGACGAGAATTGTATTATAAACTTGTATTAACAAATGTTACAGACGAGAATTGTATTATAAACTTGTATTAACAAATGTTACAGACGAGAATTGTATTATAAACTTGTATTAACAAATGTTACATACGAGAATTGTATTATAAACTTGTATTAACAAATGTTACAGACGAGAATTGTATTTTAAACTTGTATTAACAAATGTTACAGACGAGATTTGCTCATCCATTAAGCAGAACTTAAAAACAACGTAAACATGAGAAACATAATAGATGCTTACGCTGTTCAGCAAGCCCATTTCTAGACAAATCTGGTTTAAAATATAACCCGACACTTTCGTTATTGTGTTCAAGAAGCACATTTCTAGACAAAACTGGTTGAAAATATAACCCGACACATTCGTTATTGTGTTCAACAAGCACATTTCTAGACAAAACTGGTTTAAAATATAACCCAACACATTCGTTATTGTGTTCAACAAGCACATTTCTAGACAAAACTGGTTTAAAATATAACCCAACACATTCGTTGTTGTGTCTTTACTGTTATCATTCTTGTGGAAACATCTCATGGCAGCCCTGAAACATCGCAGCCCGTGTGTCGTGTAGCCATGTGAAGAGGCAAGATTAAGTTTTCAAAATAATCCCGGAGTGAAAAGTTGATGGTGGAAGAAGAAGATGAAGACAAAGGACAGCAATTGATTGATTTTTAAATATGCACATAAGAATTAAAACAGATATAGACATGTTTACAAGAACCGTTGCTTTCAATAGTGAAACACGGTTTGGTCATGTATGGTGGCGAAGACCAACTCCCACACCTAAGAACAACCTGTCTCTGATAAAGTGCAGAGACAATGCACTTGACAACAAATGGACTTACTTTGAGTTTCAGCATAATGGTCATCAAGAAATCCAAGGACACTATGTTATAAGCATCCTCCAGATTTATTGCAGCAGCGCACGTCTCCATTCGTTCGTCAAAACCTTCGAAAACGTCCTGCGGGAACACGACGGAATTGTGCCAAGTCTGCTTACTTGGACGATAGCCTCCCAATGTTGATGGTAGTAACAATACGTAGATATTGTTTCTGTTTTTTCATCTGAATCAGGTATGGTGGAATCGATATAAACAGTGCTGCACGTAGGAAAAACGCTACACGGGAAAATACAAATACGCTAAAGGCTTGGCTGTATGAACATAGGAAGAACCCGTACCCAACAAAAGGAGAGAAGATTATGCTCGCGATCATTACAAAGATGACCCTTACACAGGTAAGTTAGTTGACATTACAAGCATGACCCTTACACAGGTAAGTTAGCTGACATTACAAGCATGACCCTTACACAGGTAAGTTAGTTGACATTACAAGCATGACCCTTACACAGGTAAGTTAGTTGACATTACAAAGATGACCCTTACACAGGTAAGTTAGTTGATATTACAAGCATGATCATTACACAGGTAAGTTAGTTGATGTTTATGTATAGCCTTATTTTTCATGAGCTGTCATTCTTTTCTTCTTGTATTCCTTACCGCTTGTCGCTGGTTGTTTTACGTCTATGTTATTAGTCATGCTACAACCAGCACCTGACGAAAGCTATGTCGAGCCCTGCAGAAAGGTAAATGGTGTAGCACTGAAAGTTGTGAATAGATTCACATATCTAGGTAGTACGTTATCACAAAATGCCAACGTTGATGATGAAGTGTTTACAAGGATCGCCAAAGCAAGCAGTACTTTCGGCAGATTGTACGTACATTTTTGGCGTAGAAATGGCATTAACCTACAGACTAAGTTGAAAGTTTGCAGAGCAGTGGTACTTCTATTTTTGTTATACGCTAGTGAAACATGGACTGTGTATAGACATCATGTGAGGAAACTCAATCACTTTCACATTACTTGTCTCAGAAAAGTTATGAACATCAGATTTCAAGACAAGATTCCAGATACCACTGTCCTTGATAGAGCTGGTATCCCCAGAATTGACACTATCCTGATGCAGACACAGAATTGTTGGGCAGGTCATTTGGTGCTTATGTCAGACCATCGTCTGCCAAAGATACTTGTCTATGGTGAGCTGGAGAAGGGTAAACGATCTCAAGGTGGCTAAAAGAAGCGCTACAAGGACTCGTTAAAGACCTCACTGAAAGCCTTTGAAATAGACCACGATACATGGGAAGAACTTGCACAAAATAGATCTACATGGCGTTCTAAAATAAAAAAGAGCGTATCATCTTGTGAAAAGAGGAAAAATGCAGCAGCTAAACAGCGGATAGCAGCTAGAAAGTCACAGATAGAGCAGGATCCGTCTACTGTCGTCATTACATGTCCGAACTGTCCAAGGACATTTACAGCTCGAATAGGGCTCATTAGCCATCTACAAACTCATAATCAAGGACATAACTCTAATTAATTTTCAAAAGGGGATGTAACAAATGGTCATCATCATCATGTGATGGACGAACAACAACATTACGTCTATGCATAGCCTACTGTTTCGTGTGCGGTGAATCATTTCTGATGCTTTATTTCTCCCGTGCCACAATGCTAATGAATCATGCATCTTCTCTCCTGTTCATCCAGTGGCGTAGCGAGGGGGGGGGCGGAGGTGCGGACCGCCCCGTGCGGCATCATCGGGAAGGCGGCAAATTTATTTTTGTCCAGTCTCTCACAATGTGGACTTCTTTCTGACGCGAGTTTTAAAAATGTATCTCTTTCAAGATATCTTCATAACGGTTTTTGTTTGTTCATAGTGTTGTAAGGACGGGAACTGACCACCCCACCTCATAACATGAATAGTTATCTTCATCCCCGACGGCAGGTTGATGCCATGGGACATACCTTTGTTAGTTGCCATGGGACATACCTTTGTTAGTTGCCATGGGACATACCTTTGTTAGTTGCCATGGGACATACCTTTGACTTAGTGTTCTACACATTCTCTATAAAACCCAATCTCTGCTTCCTTTATACAATGTTTCACTTTGGCTTTCTTTTACTTCGTTCTCAAACTTTTTCATGCTATAATGTAACCTGTAGAACGAAATCTTCTGTCTCATGGTTTACTACTGCTGCGATATATGTACATTTCGGCTTAAATTTCCTAATTTAGCATAGTTTCTGGATCACTTTTACACTTTCAAAATGGGACAGCCTAATCCTCCCCTGTCTGGCTCTGTGGCGAAATGGTACAGAGCGCGTCTGTGACGGCAAAGGTACCGAGTTCGTTCCTCACCACAGGCAATTGTGCATCCGGACCGTTCAGAAAGCAATGGCAACCTACTGAACGTATTTATATTGCCTAGAAAATTACCACAGCCAACAAATGCTGGGTTGATAGCTACGTCCTGGATAGGATATGCTACCAATTTAATCCTCCCCTTAATCCCCTTATTCGTCTCTTATTACATGCATGGAAGGTAAGTGTTCCCTCTGTTCTGATGAATGTCCAAGATTCACTTCCATACATCAGATTGGTTCTATATAACTTCTAAGAACTCTCTTTCTACAAAAGTTGCATATATTACATAGGATGTTCTTCATCCTGTGAAACATTTGCCTGAAAAATTTGACATTTGATTTCTTTAAAACATCTTGAATGTGATCCTCTTCTTCCTCTGCGTTCGTTCTCAAACTCCTGGAGATTAGCAGGATGTAGTCCGGTTAACGGAATGCGTTGTGACATGGTTTACAGCATTGCTGCAATATCTGCACCTTTCGACCTGACATATCCGACTTCAGCATGGCTTTGGGTCACTGACCCTATATGGGATGGGACAGCCAACTCCATCCCACAACCTCCTGAGTCGCCTTTTACGACATGCGTGAAAGGTAAACAGTGGTGATATTCGTTGCTCCCCTTTTGGGCCCCGGCAACACACGGGCGAATGTGTTGTTATTAAGGTTCCAAAATTACACATATTCCAATAATAGAAGAGGCTGGAAACCCCTGCTTGAACAAAAATACGTCTTTTCAAAAGTGTGTTAACTGCCGGTGGTGATTACGTCTTAAATTAGTGAATAGAGGCTGGGTGCACAAACTAGTGACTAGAGGCTGGGTGCACAAATTAGTGAATAGACGCTGGGTGAACAAACTAGTGAATAGAGGCTGGGTGAACAAACTAGTGAATAGAGGCTGGGTACACAAACTAGGGAATAGAGACAGGGTGCACAAACTAGTGAATAGAGACTGGGTGCACAAACTAGTGAATAGAGGCTGGGTGCACAAACTAGGGAATATAGGCTGGGTGCAAAAACTAGTGAATAGAGGTTGGGTGCACAAACCAGTGAATAGAGACTGGACGCAAAAACTAGTGAATAGAGGCTGGGTGCACGAATTAGTGAATGGAGGCTGGGTGCACAAACTAGTGAATAGAAGCTTGGTGCACAAACTAGTGAATATAGGCTGGGTGAACAAACTAGTGAATAGAGGCTGGGTACACAAACTAGGGAATAGAGACAGGGTGCACAAACTAGTGAATAGAGACTGGGTGCACAAACTAGTGAATAGAGGCTGGGTGCACAAACTAGGGAATATAGGCTGGGTGCAAAAACTAGTGAATAGAGGTTGGGTGCACAAACCAGTGAATAGAGACTGGACGCAAAAACTAGTGAATAGAGGCTGGGTGCACGAATTAGTGAATGGAGGCTGGGTGCACAAACTAGTGAATAGAAGCTTGGTGCACAAACTAGTGAATATAGGCTGGGTGAACAAACTAGTGAATAGAGGCTGGGTACACAAACTAGGGAATAGAGACAGGGTGCACAAACTAGTGAATAGAGACTGGGTGCACAAACTAGTGAATAGAGGCTGGGTGCACAAACTAGGGAATATAGGCTGGGTGCAAAAACTAGTGAATAGAGGTTGGGTGCACAAACCAGTGAATAGAGACTGGACGCAAAAACTAGTGAATAGAGGCTGGGTGCACGAATTAGTGAATGGACGCTTAGTGCACAAACTAGTGAATAGAAGCTTGGTGCACAAACTAGTGAATATAGGCTGGGTGCACAAACTAGTGAATAGAGGCTGGGTTTACTTACTAGTGAATAGAGGCTGGGTGCACAAGCTAGTGAATGGAGGCTTGGCGCACGAACTAGTGAATAGAGGCTGAGCGCACGAAGTAGTAAATACAGGCTGGGCGCATGAACTAGTCAATAGAAGCTGGACGCACGAACTAGTGAATAGAGGCTGGGCGCAATGATGAAACAGTTGTGGTGATGACACCTGACCAAGAATTCGCAAGCATGAGTAAAACATTCATAAACATATAATACATCCTGCAGTGTTACCCACGGATTAAAGAGCTAAGTGACGAGACTCGAATCAAAATAGTAGTTCACGAAGTATAGCGCAGTCAAGAAGACGTAAGTAACTCAAGTCCAAATCTCTTTACAAGCTTCCCAAATCCCGATTAAACTTCTGAAATGAAATGGCTGCAGTATCATTGTTACACAATAAAATGTGGACCGAATCTGCCCACTGCGGATACTTAGTCCGTGCTTTGGTTATAGATTAATGGGTATCAATGCGTAACAAAGAAAATCCGAAAAAAATGGAAACTATTGAGACTTGGGGGAGGGTTGTAAACTATCCAATCAAAAATCCGGCATAGACCGCCTACCTAGTTTTAGAGATTGCTTCCTGTGAGCAGAAAAACGAGAAATTTAACCAAAACACAGAATATTCAATCTCATTATCTAACACCAATCAATAATCGATCTCACCAAAACATACTCTAATCCCATCTCATAATTTCTCTAGTTCTTCTTTCAACAAAAAAAACAACTAGCTGTCAAAAACTGAAAACAAAACCGAACTTCTCAATAACCTATCATTTACCAATCTTTTATTACCTTGACAATCAGTCTTTGATCAACTTGTGACCAATCAATTTGAGATGTGTTAAATTATTTCTCTAAAGCGACATTTTGGTTTACTGAGTGTGTTTAAGAAATGAAATCAATCACGTAAGGGCATTCGTGAATAACTGATCTTTTCACATGGAATAATTTCAGCATGTTAGATAAGATTGAGTTCGGCCCAGGTGTCGCGTCCCTTTTATTCATTTTGTCAGCGCTGATTAACAGATTAACAAACTTCTCACTATATTTATGTAGTAGGTGTTTAGTTGCTAATGAATGGCGAGTAATAAATATGTTATTATGTGAGTCTTGTGATGTGAAGGAAGTCAAGCGGTTTTTAAGTTCGTATATTACATATCTATTCATGTCTCAAGTGGGATTCTGGCAAGAACATGCATCTTGTTAAAGTAGTTGTAGATGGACCAACAGCTTGAGATGTGGGCGTGGTTACCGCTGGCGGTGGTCGTGTAATATTTATAAAGATGTGTGATTGCGCCACGCTGTGAAGCACCAAGTAACTCTTTTCCAAGTTCAAGGTCTTGGTTTGAAATAAAGATGTAGAGGAATGACTTTATTGTACTCGTGTTATCTTACATGTAGCTAGTTCCTCTTACCGAGGTGGGAGGCCACGAGCGGAGAATACCTAACGCAGCACGTATTTCCGTAGCTCTAAATAATCATTTTCAGCGATCTCCCAAATGAAGTTGAACACGACTGGCTTTACCACTACGCCATGTACGTTTTCCTCAAAGTCTCTGAGTTTACATTTAATGTTTTTGTTAATTCGTGGTTTCCTTGTTAAGAATACCATGGAGGCTACTATAGGCTGTTAAAACAAGACGTCTCTGCCTACAGTAGTAATCATCTTCAGTGTTCATATTTATATTTCAAGCTTTTTATATTTTCCACTTCGGCTCAATTCCACATATTGATTTCTGCATATCATTTCAATTCATATTTTGATATCTGCACGTCGGCTCAATACAAGTGAGAATTAACTAAAAAAAAACGGAAAATTCCGAAGGAAATACGCCCTGAGTGTGACGTCGTAGTTGATCCCTTGCTATATAATCTATGTGTACGTAGCTAGTTAGTATTGCCCAATATTAAAAAACCTATCTGTCCGTGGCTACAGTCAATATTCATTTTCCTTTTGCGCTGAAGTTAGCGCATAGGGCAGAGGTCAGATCTCT
Organism: Meghimatium bilineatum; assembly: GCA_034231615.1. Classification (NCBI taxonomy): domain Eukaryota; kingdom Metazoa; phylum Mollusca; class Gastropoda; order Stylommatophora; family Philomycidae; genus Meghimatium; species Meghimatium bilineatum. The sequence continues at coordinate 5,124,003 of CM067310.1, read as the reverse complement.
CCAATTCTGTTTGTTCAAAGCTATTCTGTGCAGTTCTTGAATAGTATGAATATTGGTTGTTTTACTTTCTCTAAGTATTGTTCTTCTGAGTGTTTCTTTTGGTCCACCCCTTGCTCTTTTGCCTGTAGGTATCCATTCAAGAGATTGTGGTGTATTCTGTTGGTGTATGCGCGTAGGACATGCCCGATGTAGGACCAACATCGATTTCTGATAACATCTGTGAACTTTTGATGGGTCTCTTCTCTGATTTTATCATTCGATTTGAATTCACTCCAATGGGTGTTAGTTATCCTGCGAAGACATTTGTTCTCGAAACTCAGTAATTTCTTTTTTGAAGATAAAGAGCTTTTCCAGCTCTCACATCCATATGATAGCACCGGAATAACGCGGAATTAAATAAGCGCATTTTCGTGCGGTTGCTGATTGACTTTGATTTCCAGATATTAGACAGTCTGTTAAATGCACTTGATACTAGGGCAATGCGAGTTGTAATTTCTGGCATGACATCACCGTCGAGTGTTAATTTGCTTCCTAGATAGGAGAATTTCTGTACTTTTTAAAGTTGTTGTCCATTTAAAGTAATTTCGTTAGGTGAATGGGTGAAGTCCATAATTTTGTTTTTGATGAATTGATTTGGAGTCCTATTTGTTCTGCAATGAGGTTTCTTCTTCTTCTTCTGCGTTCATTCTCAAACTCCTGCGAGATCTCTTGTAGCAGAACAATGGCCGTACTAGATTTCCAGCAGGATGTAGTCCAGAGAATGGAAATGCGTTGTGTCGCCGTTTTATTTGCGCCAATGGCCGGACACATCCGTCTTCGGCGGGGCAATGAGTTTTAATCTTATCAGTTTTTACAGTCAATATTGCCCAATTCTAAAAAAACCTATATGTCCGTGACTACAGTCAATATTGCCCAATATTAAAAATCCTATATGTCCGATGTTATAGTCAATATTGGCCAATGCTAAACAAACTATATGTCCGTGGTTATAGCTAATACTGACCAATGATAAAAAACCTATATGTCCGTGGTTATAGCCAATACTGACCAATGCGAAAAAAAATATATGTCCGTGGTTATAGCTAATACTGACCACTGCTAAAAACATAAAACCATTTTTCAGGTATCCACATGGTTCGCGAATGCAAGGCGGCGCCTGAAAAAGGAAAACAAGATGACCTGGTCACCGAGAAATAAACCCGGAGGTAACGGCGACGATGATGATGATGACGACAGCAAAGATAAAGCAGATAACAGTGAGAGTGAAGGAGAGAATGCTGGAGGTAAATCTCCGAAAGATGAAAAGAAAAGCTGTGATAGAGGTAAGAGCTTAATAGATAGAGTTTCACCTTTGTTTACATTACATTACATTACATTACATTACATTACATTGGGTGTACATTAGATTACATTACATTTTGCTTAGATTAGGTTTCATGTGATTTGAAATAGAAAACGACGATAGTGGTACACTCAGCTTCCAGGAAGTATGGTACCAAAAATCATGCTCTGGGAAGGTCGAAGAATGGTGCCAAACTTCTGGGGAAATGCGGTTATCTACGCTGGTCAAGCTTTTACTAGTCAACAACTGACTCGACAGCTGAGCACTTACGGGATACCGTGTGCTATGACACGTTCGTTCATAACACTGTTTACCCTCAGTTGTGTTTGGATTAAACTACAGCTTAACTGCGATAAATATAGCTCTTTTATCCTTTTGTGATATTTAAAAATGTTTCGTAAGGTTGAAGTGGGGGCCGTCCGCCATCAGTCGTTTGAGTTGTTTATATGATGTACTACGCCGAAGACGAATGTGTCGGGCCATTGGCGCAAATAAAACGGTGGCAAAACGCATTTCTATTCTCAGGACTACATCCTGCTGGAAACCTAGTAGGACTATTGCCCTGCTACAAAAGATATCCAGCGGGAGTTTGGGAATGAACACTGAAGAAGAAGAAGAATGATGTACAACTAGAAAGAAAGCTCTTATCTTTGTGTCTAAACATGCGGATGTTACGGGTAACGAACGAGCTGACAAACTAATGCGCATGTCTTTGTGTGAGATGGGACAAACAAGTTTTCAAAAAATTATAATTCTTTGAAGTTGCAATCAGTATTATCTAAGCTCTAATTCTAGTGTTTATTGTTAATTACAATCATACTGCTGGGTCGGTAAAAATAGCATAGCAAGCCGGGCTTGACACGCGTGCCGCATTTCACGAAATCCGAACATAATCACAAAGCCCTGGTTAGCCCAACAAAACCACATGATGGTAATGTTATTCCTGCATTGCAAGAGAAGATGCGCATAGCTTCATATTTCCAGTAGACTGAGTGTGTGAGTCCAAAGAATACACAAGGGATCTCCTCGTCACAGTCGTTAAACAATCCACATTGTGCTCAAGAGGTTGTAGTTCGTTTCCGAGCCGAGACGTCGAGTTTACACATGTATGTGCTTCAGAGTTTCATGTGGGTGTACTCTTGAGGTTATGTAGTTACCAAGATGTGGAAGTACTCTTGAAGCTATGCGGGTACATTACTGTGGGTGTACTCTTGAAGTTATGTAGTTACCAAGATGTGGATGTGCTCTTGAAGCTATTAGTTACAGTACTGTGGGTGTGCTGTTGAAAGACAGCTTTCCGCTTCGTTGAAAGGGGAAGAGTATAACTGTGGAAACCTATGAACAAATACGTCCATCATCTACCCATTTAGAAACTTATTCTGAACAAACTGTTAATCTGGTTAAGCTGTTTGGTTTGTGCTCAAGAGGTCGCGGGTTCTCCTTGGCGTAGTAGTTAAGCTGTTCGCATTGAGCTCAATATTTCGCGGAATCGAATCCCGCTCATGACGCCTTTATAGTATTAATCAGTTTTTGTTTGTTTAAATCTCCGGGTATTATCGCTTGAAGCTACGGAGCTACGTGCTATGAGTGGTACTCTCGGAAGAAGGCGTCTCGATTTTTTGAAAGAGGCATATCATATATTTAATTACCAACGTAAAGAAAAGTGTTACGCTTTTGCAACCTTATAGAATTTAACTAAGAAGTCGAATTAGCGCTAGGCTATCGGAGAAAGTTGAAACATGCTGTCTTCCGTTCATTGTTGTCTTCCGTTCATTGTTGTCTTCCGTTCATTGTTGTCTTCCGTTCATTGTTGTCTTCCGTTCATTGTTGTCTTCCGTTCGTTGTTGTCTTCCGTTCATTGTTGTCTTCCGTTCGTTGTTGTCTTCCGGTCATTGTTGTCTTCCGTTCGTTGTTGTCTTCCGTTCATTGTTGTCTTCCGTTCGTTGTTGTCTTCCGGTCATTGTTGTCTTCCGTTCATTGTTGTCTTCCGTTCATTGTTGTCTTCCGTTCATTGTTGTCTTCCGTTCATTGTTGTCTTCCGTTCATTGTTATCTTCCGTTCATTGTTATAGTTGTCACGTCATTGTATTCGGGTTTCACATATTTACCGACTGCCAAGACCAAAGAAGATAGATATATTCACAGATTGCAGATCCCTACTGGAATCAATCCAGAACAACAGAAACGAAAGTCTTCTGCACAACATCAGACATGAGCTAAAACAGATCCAAAAATCATGAGATATTGCCCTTCAGTGGATACCATCACACTGTGGAATCATGGGAAATGAGAAAGCGGATGCTCTGTCAAAAGCAGGAAGTGAAATGGAGCAACACAGACACCCACTGTCTTACGGAGAAGCAAAAACAATAATCCGCAACACATACACGGCAAAGTGGAAGAAAGAAATGGAAGGGGAATACGAACATGATACAATACAACACCTCCAAATATATCAACAGACCACAATATTTCGCCTTAGAACAGGCCACTACAGACTGTTGGGTCACCTTTACCTATTGAGGATCTCATACACAGATGAATGTCCATGTGGATCCGGAACCCAGACCCCGGAACACATACTTCAGGACTGCCGAACATACAAAGAACAGAGACAGCAGACCTGGCCAGAGGATACAGACTTGAGGCAAAATATGGGGCAGCCGCTCTGACCTGGAGAAGACAGTGGACTTCGTCGTGACGATAGGCCTGACAATATAGCATGATCACAGATGCTGAATGCAGAAGACATATTTACCCAGCCCATCATCGAAGCGATAAATCGCCAGCTGAGAACAGCAATCATAAAATCCGTAACTTCAAGAGATTTACACCGACTATCGTTTACAACAAAATATGAAAAATCTGTAGCTGTGTAAACAAGGTTGAAAATACCATTGTTGAGACGAAGGAAGGCAACGCAGCACTGCGCCGCGCAACTGCCTTATTTTCAAAATAGACATTGAAATAGACTCTCCTACTCTAAATGATAGTTAATCGTGTCAGGTTCACGCCGTTCAAAGCTATACATCACCAGCGGTGGATTTTAAAAAAAGAAGACACATCCAGGTATTATAACTTAATCACCAAACGTTTCATTTCATTAAAGCATGGCTACATTCTTATGTGAACACGGTTCACATCTACATGAGAGGATATGCTAGTATGTCGATGTCACGACAAGAGGTAGTTGCAAACAGACATTGCTGTTAGTGAGAACAAATTTCGTGGCTTGGACTATTACCTGCGAATATGTAGGAGTTTGAGAAAGTATGTAGAAGAACTTGTGAGTTCCTTTATACTATGTGTTTGCGAAGCTTTTTAAAAATATAGTCCAGAAGTGTAACGAAGAGGTTTGACGATATTACTGGCGTAGTGGTTAACATGTTTCCTTTCTTGCTCAGGAGGTTGTTAATTCGAATTACACTCGCGACGTCTTGTTTAGAAAGTGGATTTTGTCCCAGTTTTCTGGGGATTAATGCGTGAAGCTATGGTGTTACGTGCTATGCGAGGTACTCTCTGCTAGTGGAGTGACGATTCGTTGAGAAGGGCAGACTACATATGCGATAAGCCGAGTACAACAAAGTCAATCTTCTACGTCATTTTGAACCAATTTTTAGCCTTTTCTCGTCATGTAAGCCGAGTCTCAATTTCAAATTATTGGCATATTTTAAAAATCACCAACGATTCATAAATTAACCGAGCAGGAAGAAATGGGTACAAGTTCTCCTTGGAAAGTACAATTAATAAAAATTGAGGCTTGAGGCTGACGGCATCATGTCTGAATATGTCATTGATCAAGCAAACATATGGGCCTAGCATCAATACGCCGCAAGAAACATCAATACGCCGCAAGAAACATCAATACGCCGCAAGAAACATCAGTACGCCCTTATATACATCAATACGCTGCTAGACACATTTATACCCCGAAATAAACATCAATACCCCGATATATTGTTATCAACATATGCATTATCAATATCTTGGACACATAGTCACAAATGATGGCAGATGGGAAACAGAAGCTACAAGGAGAATAGGAATGGTAAAAGTACCTTCAATGACATGAGGAAATTATCAACATCTAAACAAATTACAAACAAGTTAAAAATGAGAATAAGAAAATGCTATATCTATTCTATATAAATGTATGGCTCAGAAACATGGACACTAAATAAACAATTAGAAGACAGAATTGATGCCTTTGAGATGTGGGTATATAGAAGAATAGGGAGAAAATCATGGAAAGAGAAGAAAACAAATAAAGAGGTGCTAAAGACACTTAATATGAAGAAAGAACTACTAAGAGAAATAAAGATCAGGCAAATAAAATACTTTGGACACATTAAAAGACATGACACCCTATTGAAGACCTTACTTGAGGGTAAAGTCAAAGGGAAGCGAGCAAGAGGATGGCAGAGATACAAGTGGGAGAGTAACATCACACGATGGACAGGTTACAGTCTAGCAGAGTGCACCACCAAGACAAGAGACAGGGGATATTGGAGATCCGTTGCAGCCAACCTTCGTTGCGGAGACGGCACTTGATGATGATGATGACACCGATATAAACATCACAGCGCCGTAATCAATGGCGCGATCAAGGAAACTTTCTGTAATTGTTGCGATGAGAGGTTATCTTTATTTGATTTTAAAATATTTGTGTTCACAATCAACCCCTTATTCGACGTCAAGGAAATACCCGTCGCAATTCCTTTTATCTATAGAACCGTGGTTTGGAAAGAAAGTCTACCCAGTGTCCCATTAATCTGTCAAGTATCTCTCGTGGTATAAATCATCATCTTGTAAACCGAGCGTCGAGCGACGTTTTTACTTTTCAAGTGCAAATTATTAATTGTTCAGTATTCCAAACCTCGTCATATTATGTTTTCTACAGTTCTCATCCATATTGTTATATGGTTACTGATTAACGTACACCTTTTTATTTATATGACTAGGACAAATGGAAAGCTATAGTTTCTGCCCTAAGCGCCGCCTATGGCCCTGGAGGAACATAACAGTTATTTATTACGGTGACCCTTCGATATCAACTATATTACTTAAGAGTGATGTAATTTGAGTTTTACCATGATTTCCATTGGTCAATTTGTGTAAAATAATCAATATATAATGTGCAGGATAATAAAATATCCCGTTAGTTGTGAGAAGGTGGTTCTTCACCGCACATATCTTTCTCACAAAAGGAAAGTTGTTCCCTGGTTTGTACCAGTTCAACGAGAGGAAAAAAAATATCTCAAAGACATACACGTGTAAGGGAGGTTTACGGTTGCCTATTTAATCCCAGAAAGGAGATATCCCAGTTCTCCATTATCCTAGGATAATCAGGTTATATCAAGAACATAGAAACTTCTGGATCAACTATTTCATCCAATTTATCAGATTTGATGACCCAGCTGCTCTAATGACACATTGAGCATTCGCCGTCACTTAGAATTATAAAAAAAAAACCTTCGTTCCTGCATGTTTTCCTGTTAAGGAGTGCAGGGAGGCTTTCACGGCTGTGGAAATAACGGCCGCATTGCCAAAGCTGTCACCACGACGTGTACAGGAATAATTTTTTATTACACCTCCGAAAGACAAAAATCCTTGTCCCTACCGCGGATTGAACCCGGGACCTCTAGAACCTGACGTCGGCGTTCTAGCCCTACGGCCACACGCTCCAATATCCGCTGGTCAACATAGCTCCGTCATCCATATTTATTTAATTTAGTCAAAGTTCCAAAATGGTCGAAAACTCAGTGGAAATGACAGGAAAACGTAGGATCTCAAACCCTGACCTAACCCTGACCACATATTATAATGTCAACTAATAAGTGAAGTTTTAGCACATATGAAAATGTCAACTAATAAGTGAAGTTTTAGCACATATGAAAATGTCAACTAATAAGTGAAGTTTTCACACACATGATGTCAACCAGTAACTGAAGTTTAATCACATAAAATATGTCAATCAATAAGTAAAGTTTAACCGCAATGATAAGTAAAGTTTAACAGCATATGATAATAAGTGAAGTTTGACGACATATGTCAATAAGTGAAGCTGGCCGTATATGTTTAGTGAAGTTGATCGCATATAATAACGTCAACCAATAAGTGAAGTTTGACCACTTATAATAATGTAAACGAAAAAGTGAAGTTTGACCACATATGACAAAGAGTGAAGTGTGAACACATTTGATAGCATGTGAAGTTTAACTACAAATAATAATGTCATGCAATAAGTGAAGTTTGAATACATGTGATAATAAGTGAAGCTTGCGCACATAAGTGAAGTTTGCGCACATGCAAACGCACTTGCGCACATGCAATAAGTGAAGTTTGAACTTATTTTCACATGGGGTAGACAATAGACAATTCACGGTCGATTATATTCACTGCTTCGTTGTCTTCTGCGTTCGTTCTCACACTCCTACAGATTAGCAGAATGTAGTCCTGAGAACGGAATGAGGTGTGTCGTGGTTTACAGCTTGACGGATATATCTTTGAATTTTCGTATGAACACCCGTTTCAACTTGGCTTCTGTGTCACTTTAGCCATGTGTTTGCGGAATGGAACAGCAAATTCTTTCCCCACTACGTCATAGTTCCATCTTGCGATGTCTATGACAGCATTCTCACAATTCTGTGCTCTCTTCTTGGGTCCGGACAACACAAGGGTGGTTTACAGCTTGACATTATAGAGCAATTTTTCTGACAAGCTAATTTTTATTTTGGTTTGTCTTGGTTTATCCTGGTTTGTCTTGGTTTGTGTTGGTTTGTGTTGGTTTGTCCTGGTTTGTCTTGGTTTGTCTGGTTTGTGTTGGTTTGTCTTGGTTTATCCTGGTTTGTCTTGGTTTGTCTTGGTTTATCCAGGTCTATCTTGGTTTGTGTTGGTTTGTCTTGGTTTATCCTGGTTTGCCTTGGTGTGTCCTGGTTTGTCCTGGTTTGTCTTGGTTTGTCTTGGTTTGTCTTGGTTTATCTTGGTTTATCTTGGTTTATCCTGGTTTGTCGTGGTTTATCCTGGTTTGTCTTGGTTTATCCTGGTTTGTCTTGGTTTGTCTTGATTTAACTTGGTTTATCCTGGTGTGTCTTGGTTTGTCTTGGTTTGTCTTGGTTCGTCTTGGTTTGTCTTGGTTTATCTTAGTTTATCTAACAAATGAAACATAGCATCTCTTGCCCAGGACATTGCAATGCAATGTCCAATATGCTAACTTGTAAACATAAATAAAATAGAGACAGGGCAATGCTGCTTCAAATAATAGCTGATACAAGTAAATTCAAGTAGGAAGAAGAAGAAGGATAAATGAAACATTCTTGAAGTTGACGGGAATTAAACCAGGTCCGTTCTATCGTCACTGACTCGCCTTGCAACTCAAATAAACGGGATTGGTCAGTTCTCAGTGACTTGAGTGCACAGTTTGAATTTTTTGACACAATCGCAATTTTGTGTGGGGAGGTGTGGTTAATCAAGTACGTTTACAAAACCCCGTTTACTTGAGCTGCAAAACAATTCGGTGCAGCTAGAGAGGGTCTGGTTCAATTCCCGTCAACCTCAAGAATCTTATCTCAATTAGACCTAAATTAGAGGTACTTGATAGTTTACAAAATAAAAACACTAGACTCATTAAATAAGTTCCTCGACATAATAAATCGCCCTCAAACACGCCCATCCTAAACGCATTATGATTATTTGAAGACATCTGTTATCTGATTCTGTAAGTACATGATCTGATTACTTCCTGGTGACAGCTGATATGAGGACAGTGTCCAAACTTTACCTATTGACCCACAGATACCAGTAAACGGGTTTCTATGTACTGATGAAACACGGTTGCCCTTATTGACCCATGCAACGTTCACTGTGGTGATTTGGTCACAGTTTAATGTGGGTTTCATGATGTTTGGTCTTTGGTTAAACTTTTTGGAGATTCTTCTTCTTCTTCTTCTGCGTTCGTTCTCAAACTCCTGAAGATTAGCAGGATGTAGTCCGGAGAACGGAATGCGTTGTGTCATGGTTTACAGCATTGCTGAATATCTGCGCCTTTCGGTCTGACACATCCAACTTCAGCATAGCTTTGGGTCACTGACCGTATAAGATGGGACAGTCAACTCCATCCCATAACCTCCTTAGTCGCCTTTTACGACATGGGTGGAAGGTAAACAGTGTTGCTATGCTGTGCTAATGTCGTAAAAGACGGCTAAGGAGGCTATCTATCTATCTATCTATCTATCTATCTATCTATCTATCTATCTATCTATCTATCTGTCTATCTATCTATCTATCTATCTATCTATCTATCTATCTATCTATCTATCTATCTATCTATCTATCTATCTATCTATCTTGTCTATCTTGTCTATCTTGACTATCCTGTCTAGTCTGTCTAGTCTGTCTAGTCTGTCTAGTCTGTCTAGTCTGTCTGTCTGTCTGTCTGTCTGTCTATCTATCTATCTATCTTTCTATCTCTATTATGAATTTCATCTTTCTAAAAATTACGACCACGAATACATCAAACAAATAATAGTAGAAACACAAGCATGTCTGAAGCACTCAGCTATTAGAAAACTCAAACAAAACACTCATAGTCAAACAATTAATCTCCACCATCAGTAATTAAACCATACGCGGTGCATACATCAGAACAATGTTCAACACGCGGAAACAAAGCCTCGACCAATAGATCGAGTGTCACTCGTTTCATAGAAACGGAACTTTGGTTATAAAACACAGACACGCGATCAATGATGTGAAACGTATGTGGTTTGTTTGAGTAAGATTAATTTTTCTCAGAGAATTTTGTTTAGAGAAAATATGAAGCCTAGTTTGTCAACTGTCGCAGAGAACATCTCATGTATGATATTTCTGCTCTTAATCTCAAGCTCCTACAGATGGGCAGGATGTAAATAGAAGAATGGAATTCTTCTTCTTCTTCTTCTGCGTTTGTAATCAAACTCCTTCAGATTAGCAAGATGTAGTCCGGAGAACGGAATGCGCTATCTCATAGTTTACAGCATAACTGCGATATCTGCGCCTTTGGGCTTGACACAGCAGACTTCAGCATGTCTTTGGGTCACTTACCCTATATGGGATGGGACCGCCAACTCCACCCCGTAACCTCCGTATTCGCCTCTTAAGACAGGCTTGGAATGTAAACAATGTTGATTTTCTCTGCTCCCCTTTCGGGCATCGGCATCACACGGGCGGAAAGTGGAATGTTTACTACAATGATTTACAACTGATCTACATACATAGATCATCTGCCTAACACTTCCAATTTCAGCATTAGTTATGTGTTACTTTTTCTCACTGTGGAATGTGACAGAAAATACCACACTCAAGACATCCTTAGTTGTCTTTTATAACATGGATGGCATGTCACATTGTTGCTATTCTATGTCCCCCAATTCAGGCCTCGGCAATGCCTAGAGCTAATTATAGTCTTATATTCTTTTATTATATTATATGTTATACTTAGATTATATAGTCACTTTAGTCAGTCTTCGGCCAGGTCACCCACCGAAGACGGATATGTCGGGCCATTGGCGCAAATAAAACTGCGACACAACGTATGTCCATTCTCTGGACTACATCCTGCTGGAAATCTAAAAGGACCATGGTCCAGCTACAAGAGAGATCCAACGGGAGTTTGAGAATGAACGCTGAAGAAGAAGAAGAAGACCAGGTCAGAAAAATGAGCAAAGAGTAGTTACTTTGTTACCTGTCATGCATGTTGTAAGAACGAAATCAGGAGGTTGTAGGGTGGGGGTTGGCTGCAATGTTCCCATTATACATTCAAAGTGTTCAGAAGCTATGCTCAAACAAGATAGGCCGAAAAGTACAGACATCGCATCTAAACTGTAAACCATGACACATATTCAGACAATTCCGCTGTCTGGACTATATCCTGCTTATATGCAGGAGTTTGAGATCGAACGAAAAAGAATAATATATTAAGAGAATTCACTAGAAAGACTTCTGCGTTCGATCTCAAACTCCTGCAGATTAGCAGGATGTAGTCCGGAAAACGGAATGCGTTGTGTCATGGTTTACAGCATTTATTGCAGCGATATCTGGGTCTTTCGGCCTGATACATCCGGCTTAAGCATGGCTTTGGGTCACTGACCCTATATGGGATGGGGCAACCAACTCCATCCCATAACCTCCTTAGTCGCCTTTTACGACATTGGTGAAAGGTAAACAGTATTGCTACTTTCTGACCCGGCAACACACGGGCGTGGACATTTCTGGAACATTTCACTTCGAATGCCGATATTTTCTCTTATATTGCAGATAGTGTCCATGTCTCACAACCATATGTTAACACTGGAACGATATATCCATATAAAGATATAGTTGTAAGTTTGTCTGTCTACCACTTGCCATAGGTTTTTCATTTGTGATGTTTTCTTGTAACGCGTTCGCTAATCACTTCCGGATATCTGCAGAGCAATCTCCCGTAGTTCTTGATTCTTTTTGATTATAAACTGGCCTCACAGCACGTGGGGCAATCCCATAAGTGCTCCGCCCTCTGTTCCAGCAGCCATTCGACTCGATGGTGTTTCGAGTATAATGCCGCCGAAACAGACGTTGACATCAGGGCACAACTCTCGTCCTTGGTTCAGGTTTCTTTGTTGTTTCGCCAACCCACGCCGTGCACGTAACTAGTTCAAGCACAACGTCGGCATGTCGGAACAACATGGTAACTGTTATCGAAGGTTACGACTACGGGATTGTATAGATGACATAGATAACCTCAATATAAAGGCGTGTCATCTACTAAGGTTTTCTGTTGCATGGTTGGTTTCTAGTGAGCCATTGGTGAGCTGTGGTTCTCAAGTCTATCTATCTATTTCAATTTCCTCCTGTACATTTGTGATGTACCCATGTCCTGTACAGGGGCGTAGATACATTTTCAATACAGGGGATAGGTCACCTAAAAATACTACTCAGTATTTTTGTTAGTAATTTATACGCCTCCGTGAGATTTTAATGTGATTTGTTTAGAAAAACTATTAAGGGGAAGAGGGGGAAGGGGGTTACCAACATTTTGACTTGCTTTCTAATAGTAGGCCTAAATGTAATGTTTTTATTGCCTGGGGGTGTGAATTCAATTAACACCCCCCCCCCCCTCAAATCTACGAGCATGTATATGACTCAACTTGCATGACAGTTCTCCAGTTTACATGACCAGTGTACAGATGAACTGAAAAGCCGATCTATATTATTTCCGTGCATTTCGTTGGTCAGCCTTGGCTAGTATAGACACGCGACTCCAAGTATATCAACAAAATCACGACAATAATTAAAATAGGACAATAATTAAAACGCGACAATAATTAAAACACGACAATAATTAAAAGAGTAACGAATGAAGTCCTGTTTATTTTCTGTACAGATCTGCTGGTTAAGTCATGGCACATGCATATAAAGCTACACAAGAACTCTAACACGTCAATCTATCCCAGCTACTAATGACATACTTATGTCAAAAACTGTCATTTGCTATCCAAGATTGAAAGAGCGTACTTCTGGAGAAAAGAAGAAGACACCTGACCATCAACGCTTTTAGAACACTTCGATCACTGATCCTAACCCCACATTGAGAAATAATCAATTACAAATTTGACACAACAATGCGGAAAGTCTTCCCTACAATACGTCTATAAGGAAACGTCAAATTCCACATGGTGATCGATCCCACGCCGTCTACAAGGAAACGTCGAATGGACGACAACACAAATTCACTCTATACTTTCTATATTTTATAACTTCCGATAGGCAGGTGTATCATATTACCTGGAGGCTCGTGTTGCCTGAAGTATATCTAGTCCAACAACAACCTTGCTATAGTTTTCCTGGTTTGGAATGTTCTTTACTGAATATTTGGAATGTTCTTTACTGAATATTTGCAATGTTCTTTACTGAATATTTGCAATGTTCTTTACGGAATGTTTGGAGTAAGTAGTAAAGTAACCCATAGCATTTATTAATGCCGTAGTGGTGTGAGATGTTAGCAATCTCACATTTCAGAGGCTCTGCAAATGAGGGCGGTAGCCATCTCCTCTCCCTCACAGTCTTTACTTCCTGGATTAATCCGGTACCCATTTAAGGCTGTGTCGACCTGAGAGCCGTTGTGATCTGAAAAACATTTCAGCCTCAACTAGGGAATGAACCCAGCCCCACTCAAATGTTTGGAATGCTCTTTACTGAATATGTGGAATGTTCTTCAATGAATTTTTCTGTAATTGAAAGGGTTTTTTTTTAAAAATGATTATAATATACAGTTATCGTCATGGTTAATATAGCATGTCGCGGCTAGAAATAGTAGGAAGGATTGGCAACACCGATGCCTACCACACAAGTTGTTGTTGTTGTTGTTCCTTCATCACAAGTGGTGATGGTCAATTGTTACATCCACTTTTGAAATTCAGATAGATGTATGTGCTTGATTATGAGTTCACAGGCGGCTAATATGCAGTATTCTGGTCGCAATTTTCTAGGACAGCTCGGGCATGGAATGACCACTGCAGTTACTTTTTCGTTTAACAGTAACTTTGACTGTAGGATGTTGTAGGATGTTGTAGGATGTTGTAGGATGTTGTAGGATGTTGTAGGATGTTGTAGGATGATGTAGGATGTTGTAGGATGTTGTAGGATGATGTAGGGTGCAACTAAAGATATTCTATTGTGCAATTATCTATCCCATCTCACAGAGTTATTGTTGTGGAATTGGCTGTATCCATATCACAGAGATAATGTTGGAAAATTGGCTGTATCCATCTGACACAGTTATTGTTGTGGAATTGGCTGTATCCATATCACAGAGTTATTGTTGTGGAATTGGCTGTATCCATATCACAGAGTTAATGTTGGAAAACTGGCTGCCACATTTCACAGAGGATTACCATAAATTACGCCAACAAGAATATGGCAACCTTGAACTCTCACCCTTTCACCAATTGTCAAGAATTCATGGACATCTTTGTGCATAACTATGTCACTCTGTCCCCCCCCCATGCCAGTTTCTTCCCTCCCCCTTCCCCAATGACTACAAAAAACTTACTTAAAATATTCATGTTTTATTTTTACAGTTTTATCAAATGTTTCAAATTCAATCACCTGAATTAATGTGTAAATAAAAACAGTTTTGCTGACATCAACTTGTGTCAAACATTCTTACCCCCCCCCCCTTACCACTACCAATCCCTTTCCCTGTATCGACAAATGTCGAACTTTTTGCTAAACTCTGTCTACCGCTAACAAAAATTACGAATAAGTAAATGTCCAGATAATGTGTGCTCCTAGTAGTAACCGTCCTAGAAATCTGGAGAAATTGCGCTGAAATCACTTACGCAACTCTTTCTTTAACGTGGTGCGCAGTTGTACAATTGATGTGCAGCTCTCTCGCTAACGTGGTGCGCTGGTGGTGCATATCTTATGGAGAAAGATTTCAACCAGCATTCCCTATGTAGTTTTTGTTCAATGAAATATGTTGGCTTTCATCAACGTTTCTCAAAATAGTGCAATGATGGGAATTGTGGATACTTTACAGCTATACTTTCATAGAAATGCTGTTTAAAAAGTGGAGTGAATTGTGTTCAGCTCTCCCCATGTGTACTCAGTCCCTCTCAACGTATCAGCACGCCAGCTGCTTAGTATCATCGTAAAACGAAACTGCAGCTTAAAACGACAATTCCCATGTATATTCGAATAATGCATTTCTAAACACAAATTACGTCCTAGGCAGCGGTCTATTCAGTAGAAGAGAAGCACTTAACTAATGTGTCACGGAGACGCCCCTGGATACATTCTACTAGTCGATTCTTGGTATGTTGTTAAAAAATAAAAGCGGCAAACATTGTTTGAATCTAGTATTCCACTTGACAACATTCCAACCCTAAGACAGCAGTGGCGTAGCTAGTGTATATGTGCCAATGGCGAAACTAACCATCTACGATTTTTGGCGCACCATAATAAGAAACGTTATGTAGGTCTATGGCACATTGGGCTGACGTCATCCTCGACCCTCACCGTAACGCTACTGTTAGAAAAATGTAGCCTCGAAGTGCCTCAGCGTAATGGCATCGGATGAAAAGAATATAATTGGCCATCGTCGTTTGAACGTATTTTCTCACACAAACATGGAAATAACTTGTCGGTCTATTAAAAAAAAACAAATTCCTTTTTTAATTTTAATTTTTATTATAAAATAGGTTTTTTTTCTGTTTAATGAACATTTGTGATAAATCGTTTTCTTTTTCTTCACAGAAGGTCAACTGTCAAATGATGTGACAGATGAATCATCCCCCTGCTCCACAATGCGGACTGTTCGAATGTACGACACGCCTACTGACTCCACCCACATGTCTAGATCCCGTCTTTCATCTTTGAATGAGCACAACCTTAGAAGGTATCCAGGAAACTTTGCATCGCTCCACATGTCACCTGAGATTTCTCCAAGTTTTCTTAGCCTTCAACCTGCTTCTCGTGGATACAGCGAGAACGTAGCTATAGGCTGTATGACCTCGTCTGACGGAAGTGTAGCTTCAGCCATAGAAACAGCGTCAGCTACGTCAAACAAACGTCCGGACTCACTATGCTCCAGCAGCAATGATTCTGGCTTGAGTGACGTCAACTGTGGCTACACAGAATCCAACCTGGACGGCCTCCGTCCAAAAATCTGGTCACTAGCTCAAGTAGCTACATCTGACGCGTGCTACACAAGCATAAACAACAGCAACGCTCCAGGAAACGCTATCAACAGCAGTATAAACAACATGCCTCGAAGCACAATCAATAACTCTCACAGACCCTATATCAACTCTATGTCTGTTGAAGGTCTACCTTCCCTACCATCTGGACTGAACAATGTTAACTTCAACCCTGGAAACAATCATCAAGACAGTCTCCCCTCATCATCATCATCATCAGGGTCGTCATCAATATCTTCATTCACACTATCACCCCCGATCCCACCTCTTTCCAGCAACACACCACACTGGAGACCACGTTACAGCCTGCCCCCTAACCACGTAGTCCCAGACAGTAAGTCTTCTTACCACGGACATCTTCCAACACAATCTCTTTCAGGAATTATGTCCAGAAGCAACATAACTACGCAATCATTAGTGGGCACCTCTTCCCCAAATAGTTATTACAACAAGAACATTATACCAACCACAGGCTATTACCCTAGCTCAAAAATGTCGTTGGACTAACGACGACCATCAGACGGCAGAGATGATAAAACAAGTACATTCAAGATGCGTATTTATGTTTTTAGTGTACTCTAAAACACTTGCAATCATCAATAACACAATGTTCCTAGCATAGACAATTATAAAATATATTACAATTTTGAAATTAGCTCCTAGCAGACCACTCGCCTGTTCGTTGGATGTGGACATTGTGTAACCGCGAACCTAGTGAATAACTATTTCCCCCCCCCCATCTGTTATAAACCAAAATTTGTAAGCATAACCTATTCGGAATTTATAATTCGGTCCAGCATTTTTTTAGTTGTAGTGTTTTTTGGCAGTATGTTCAGTATGTTCAGTACTTTACCGTTGCTTTGTGTTTGGTTCGATGCATAGCAAATTGCGGAGGGATTTAAATTTTTACCACAATGAACACAAATGGATATAGGTGTTACCAAAATAATTCCACACAGCAACCTAACAACGAGATAGTGACAGACGACGTTTCGACTAAAAAGCCTTCATCCGGACAAAATAACACCACAGTAAACATATTTTACATGGGTCGTTATCGGACACTTGGACTTTAACCATCCGTTTAAATTAGGTATATTGTCTATCACAGACGCGCTTTGTACCTGTCAGCCACATAGGCAACCTTACTGTCATATGAGGGTTAAAATGTGATTTTCGAGGCGGAAACCAAGAGTTAATCTATAACAGAAAGTATGGTTACATTGATGGCATAATGAACAGCCAGGGGCTGAAGATGAATTATGAGATAAACGTATGTGTTTACATTAAGTGTAAATAAGGCTGGTTATGACTGTCACATGATGACGATGACCATTTGTTACATCCACTTTATTTCGGTAATAATTTTGTCGTCGATAAGTTTTTCATCAACTTATTCGTGCGTTCTCATTCTCCTGCATATTAGCAGGATGCAGTCCGGAGAATGAATGGTTTACAACGTAGATGTGACATCTGCGTATTTAGTCCGGACATATCCGACCTCAGTATTGCTTCTTGGCTTTTTCAGCCCTATTAGTATGGAACAGACAACTCAACATCAAAACCTCCTTATCCGGCTCTGTCGACACTCATTGAAAGTATACAATGTGGCAATGCTTTGCCCCCTCCCCCTATCAGTACCAGAAAACACGAATGTATGATTTTTATATTAGCTAGTAATCGTTACAATTTCTGCAAAAGTTCTTGGACACGCTGTTCACGGTATGATCACATATGATGGTGTTTGATTTACCGTGACTTTCTTGCTAGTCTGCGATATTGCCTTGTTTTATTTTGTTGACAATTAATTTGTTGCGCCCTTACTGAATGTAGATTTTTATTTCTTCACAATTTCTTGCGCCCTTATTGAATATAGATTTTTATTTGTTCACAATTTCTTGCGCCCTTACTGAATATAGATTTTTATTTGTTCACAATTTCTTGCGCCCTTACTGAATGTAGATTTTTATTTGTTCACAATTTCTTGCGCCCTTATTGAATGTAGAGCGCCACGTATCCCTGTTTCATGCAGCGACTTCTCATGTATCATGATGTATATCAAATCCTTCGCCAAAGACGGATGAGTCAGGTCATTGGCGCAAATAAACTGAAGACAAAGTATTTCCTTTCTCTGGACTGCATCCTACAGGAAGACTATAGTAGGATCATTGTCATGCTACAAGAGAGATCTAGTGGGAGTTTAAGAATGAACTCTGAACAATAAGAAGAAGACAATAGAATAGAGACGCTGTTTACTTGCCGAGCATGTTGTTGGAGAGGACTAATAATGTTTGAAGGATGGTATTCGCTGTGTATCTCAAAGATTAACAAAGGATTTAATAGTACACGCTGAAGTCGGACGTGTCTTCTTGAAAAACGCTGATGTTGCGGATAAGCTGTAAAATGTGACACAAATTATTCCGTTCTCTGGACCATATTCTGGTGATGTGCAGGAGTTTGAGAGTGAACGAAGATCTTTAGCGAGTGCTTGTAGCGCGTCTCGTAGCCACCTTGAAAATGTCTCTCCTTCAGCATGTCCCCTAGTGGAGTATCGTTGATTGACGATGATCTGGAATAGGTACAACATGAAATGCCCACTGTAATCTTGACTACATCAGAATAACTTCAATGTTACCGAAACTAGCTGAAACATGTACAATTGTAGCGGGAATCTTGCCTTGCCATCTGATGGTCTTTCCCTTTCCGTGACAGGTTGTATGGAATTGTGAAAATGTCTGCAGTATCAGTAAATGCAAAATGAGTGCGTACATTAGTGGTGCGCCATCGTCTTGGAATGGTTAGTCGAATTCCGATGTTGTTTTTTTTGTAGTATGGGCAAAAAGCCTTTTATTGTTTCTTTGAATGTCCAGGTAGTGTTTTCTTCATTCTGGGGTTATCACAAATGTTCTGCTGGGCAGTCCTGAAAAACATAGCTTGGAGTGCCGTATTGTGTCCATCACTTGCCTAGATACTTAACACAACTCTGTCAATACTGCTTGTATTTCCGTTAGAGAGTTGCAGTGAGGTTTCTAGTCGGTTGTGTGATAACGTTTGTGTGTTCCTCCTGTCACAACGTCATATTCTGGTTGGTTTTTTTAAATTTAGACTGGGACAGAATACACAGTCCTTACCGGGGACCGAGCTCTGGAACTCACCTGTTTGAAACTAAAGTTCTAAGCTCTCGAATTCAGCAAAAGTCACCGTAGTGAACTAAGCAAAATCTTAGCAGCATAAAATGGAGAAAGTAGTCTGTCAAAGTGCCCCACCAAGGCAGGAGACAAGATGTTGGAAATATACTGCAACCAATATTTGATGCGGTGATGGAACATGATGATGATCATCATGAATCGCAGTAATATGCCCACGTTTGTACTGCCGAGGCCCGAGAAGGGAGCAAAACCAGCAACACTGTTAACTGTCATGGATGTCGTAGGAAGTGACTAAGAATATTGCGATGTGGAAGTGCCTGTCTCACTCTATGAAGTGTAAAAGTGACACAGAATCCTTGCTGAAGTCGGATGTGACAGGTAAACTATAAACCACGACACAGCGTATGCCGTTCCCGGACTACATCCTGCTAATATGCCGGAGTTTGAGATAAAACAGAAGAATAAGATAAATAATATAGTTACCAGCCGAAGACGGATGTGTCGGGTCATTGGCTCAAATAAAACGGCGACACAACGCATTTCCATTCTCTGGACTACATACTGCTGGAAATCTAGAATGGATCATGGTCCTGGCATAAGAGAGATTCAGCAGGAGTTTGACAATGAACGCTGAAGAAGAAGAAGATATAGTTAGAGATTAACTCTCTATTTCTTGAATCGCTCTCTTAGACCCACCCGCCGTATCAAATATTCAATAAATTCTTCTTGAATCTTAATAGACTTTCAATCCAGGAATCCGTTTTTGATGGATCCAGTTTAGGAAAAAAAACATTGACATCCATCAAACCAAATTAAAGCCACAGTCACCGTGTGTTACCGGGGCCAGAAAGGGGAGCAAAGAATAGCGACACTGTTCACCTTCCACGCATATCGTAAAAGGCGACTAAGGAGGTTATGGGATGGAGTTGTCTGTCCAATCCCGTATAGGGTCAGTGACCCAAAGCCATGCTGAAGTCGGATGTGTCAGGCCGAAAGGCGCAAATATCGCAGCAATGCTGTAAACCATGACACAACGCATTCCGTTCTCCGGATTCCATCCTGCTAATTTGCAGGAGTTTGAGAACGAACGCAGAAGAAGAAGAAGAAGAAGAAGAAAAAAGCCACAGTAGTTTCAACATGAAAGTAGACATTGCAAATTATATTACTTTTATATGTACGTGTGTGATTTCTTTTCAATATTGCATGTATTAAACCATCTTGCAACAATTTGTCTTGTCTCATTTTAATTTCCAAACTCGCATTTGTTTGCTGGGCTCTGAGAAAAAGAGCAAAGAATAGTGACACTTTTATCCGCCATGCATGTAATAAGTGGCGAATAGTGAACTTTTTAGATCTCTGCCCCAAATTATAGATGGTCAAAGTTACCCAGAAGCCATGATATAGTTGCATGTATTTCACTGAAAATACCTCCGAAGACCTATGTTTCGGGCCTTTGCCGCTAATATAACGACGACATAACGCCTTTTCATTCCTTGGAACACATTCAGCTGTAAACCTAGTAGGGCCATTGTTCTTCTGCAAGGAAGATCAATAAGAGAATGAATATGAAAAAGAAGACAGAAATAAGCAAATATCGCAGTCACACTGCAAACTAAGCTAATTAATTTTACTAACTGTAACCTTAAAATCACCCTCAACGGAAATACAATTCAAAAAGTTGCCTTTTTAAAATTTAGGCAGCAGAATGACACAAGATAGAGATTCAACAAAAGATATCCCTGCTAGAGTTACACTGGCATCAAGTGCGTTTCACCACCTAACAAATATATGGAAATCAAAAACAAAAAGTGAACATACTAAACTACTACTGTTCAACTCCAATGTTAACGTATGACTGGAAAGTTGGAAAAAAAACAAAAGCACTAGAGAATAAATTGAACATGTGAAAATAAATGTCTTAGAAGATAGATAGATAAATGTCTTAGAAGATAGATAGATAAATGTCTTAGAAGATAGATAGATAAATGTCTTAGAAGATAGATAGATAAATGTCTTAGAAGACTTAAATATTATTTGGGGAAAAAAAGAAGATAACGATAAGAAAGAAACGATGGACTTACATCGGACATGTACTTTAAAAATATTTTTTTCCCGTTTTGACGGGTTTCCTGTATGCAGCAAATACTAATTTCTTTCTGGTGCAATGTGTTTTCTAGTTCGGTATTTTTTATTTCAAACTCTCTTAATTCTAGTGAATAATATTCAGATGGGTTTTCATCCTGTCTGGTTGGCCAGTCGCTTTGATCTTCTGCCTCCTGGCTCCACGAGGTAGACTAGAAGGGCCTCTAGTAGCTGGGGGTGGATTCTGTCGAGGTTCAGAATCCGGCACTGCTCCTGCCTGGGGGAATTTCACAGGGCGAGCACCATGACGATTTTTAAAATTTTGTCGTGCAGACATGTCAACTATTCGGTTTGCATGATACCATGGTTGCTGGAGAGCCTCTCGGCCTGACATATCTGACTTCAGCACCTGTGCTTGCTTAGGGAGAATTGTGACCCTGCTTGATATTGGACTGGCCCGACCATTCTTAGTTGCCAGCCTCTGTTGGCTGGACTAAGCCCCATCTCCACGTTAAGGAGTTGGCCTCGATAGGGCTTAGAATAAATGAAAAGAGACTGTCACTACAAGAATTAAATGGGTACCAGATGTAAAAAAGAAAAAGAGAAATAAAAAAACCAAGAAAGACTCTTTACAGAACAACCATCAAATAGGATATTACTATTGGGCACAGCAACATGCTAGAATTAAACACAGTAGCATCACATTGCTCAAACTGGAGAGCTGTGGTTTCTACCATATGCGCCATGTACGGCGGTGTAGGAACCTAGATAGATAGGCTGTTCATAATTCCTGAAGATTGATTCAAGCATATTATGTTATAATGTATGTGTCGAAATTGTATATGGTCAAGACCTAGATGCACACAAAAGGTGTATCACACGGTTGAGCACTCTATTCTGTACTTGATTTATCAATCTAATCTAATCTATCTATCTTTCCATCCATCCATACATTCATCCATCCATCCATCCATCCATCATCCATCCATCCATCCATCCATCCATCCATCCATCCATCCATCCATCCATCCATCCATCCATCCATCCATCCATCCATCCATCCATCCATCCATCTATCTATCTATCTATCTATCTATCTATCTATCTATCTATCTATCTAACTATCTATCTATCTGTCTGTCTGTCTGCCATCTTGCCTGCCTGCCTGCTTACTGTCTGTTGTGTCTGTCTAATTATCTTGTAATAATCGTGTAACACCTATTTCCGTTTATAACTACATTTGCAAAATGTGGCCGCAGCTCTTGCAGTTCGTGTTGGTTGTGTTGTTTCCTTACACATCAGATTTATCTCTGAATTAACTAATTTTTGTCCTATTCTGAGACGTTAATCTTCATATTGATCCAAACTGATCGTAATATTCATTTTAGAAGATGAATATTAAAGACGTGAAACACATGAAAATCGTAGAGGTAAACATAAACATACATGGAGAGAAACTACAACAAGTAAAACAGTATCAATATCTTGGACACATAGTCACAAATGATGGCAGATGTGAAACAGAAGTTAAAAGGAGAATAGGAATGGCTAAAAGTACCTTCAATGACATGAGGAAATTATTAATATCTAAACAAATTACAAACAAGTTAACAATGAGAATTATAAAATGCTATATCTACTCTATATTAATGTATGGCTCAGAATCATGGACACTAAATAAACAATTAGAAGACAGAATTGGTGCATTTGAGATGTGGGTATATAGAAGAATAGGGAGAACATCATGGAAAGAGAAGAAAACAAATAAAGAGGTGCTAAAGCCACTTAATATGAAGAAAGAACTACTAAGAGAAATAAAGATCAGGCAAATAAAATACGTTTGATACATTAAAGACATGACACCCTATTGAAGACCTTACTTGAGGGGAAAGTCGACAGGAAGCGAGCAAGAGGTAGGCTGCGCTGCGGAGACTGTACGTGATGATGATAATGAAACACAAGCACATAAATATTTAAAAAACTAAAAATATATATAACTCAAATGTATAATTAAAAACATATACACAATTTAAAAATAAATACAAAATATAAAAACATACACATTAAAAAAATACAATATAAATTACGAACGACAAATTTAAAAACAAAAACAAAATAAAGTAGCAACTACAGAATGTAAAAATAATTACAAATTATACACACCAAAAAACAATATAAAAATAAAAAAAATAAAAAATACGATATAAAAATAAATATAAAATCCAAAAACAAGATTATAAAACCAAATAAATGTTTACAAAAAAATTAATTAAATGGAAGAAAATGGACATATAAACATACACAGATTCGGTAGTTAAGATTACGAGAAGAACAGCAATGACACTGGCAAAATTAAAACAGCTAAATAAACTATGGCAGGGTACTAACATAAGAACCAAATTGTGGTTCTACAAACAAGTAGCACATCAGTGCTGTTAGCATGTCAGAAGTACAACATGAAAATTAATGTATAAAAAACAGAAGTTATGAAAATTAGCAAGTCTTCAACACCAATGAATATAACAATAGATAACACAAAAGTGAAACAAGCCAAATAATTTAAATATCTAGACATAATTTTTTTCTGAAGATGGAAGACTAGACAGAGAAATAGAAAAAAGGTGCCAGAAAGCAAACACAGTGACTTACCAACTTTCACCATTAATTCTTCATCCAAAGATCAAGATGGAAATTTAAAAAAAAATAATATCTACAATTTCTATACCAACACTGTGCTACCAATGTCAAACATGGTCTTTAACAGCTTCGCAGCAAAGAAAAATCGTCACATGTGAAAAGAAGTGTCTGAGAAAAGCTGCAATGGTTACCACACTAGATAAAATAAGAAATGAAGAAATTAGGAAAAGAGTTTGTATAATATCATGTATCGAACATATTGAGAGACAGCAAGTAAAATGGTTCGGTCACCTTATGAGAATGAACCCAAACCAAATGCCAATAAGAATATCCGGCGTAATGTCAAAGGTAGACCAAGAAAACGGTGGATAGAAAATATCCAGATAGCCTTTAACAATCATGGACTAATTGCAACCTCGGCGACACATCTGGCCTTGGAACGACAGCTTAAGCTACCACCCCTACGTTTAACGGCAAATGTGAATGCGATCAACAATCATTCACCTGGGGAAAGACAATAGATAATATAGACAAACAGGTGTGTTTCCTGTGGCGACATTTGAATGTGAAGCATGGACACTAAATAAAACAGTGGCCAAGAGAATAACATCATGTGAATTAAAGTGTTATAGAAGAGGTTTGAGAATGCCACGGACAGCAAACAAAACAAACCAGGAGGTGTTACGAACAGTTAGCGTCCAGGCAGGCTGATTTCTGAACACCATATTAAAGAAAAAGCTGGGGTTTTTTCGGTCACATTAAGAGACACGACAGCATGGAGAGAGTGCTACTGGTTCGTATGGAAGGCAACAGAGGCAAAAGCCGCCCAAGATGGCGTTTGAGAAAATACATTCAAGAATATATGCGCATGTCACTAAAAGACACAGGATAACTTGCTCAAGTCCGCGGAGAATTCAAGAGATCCATAGGAAAGACTACGTTCTGGAAAGAATATGTCACATGAAGATGAAGGGGCAGAGTGCACAGATGAAAATTGACCCAACTGGAGCTATGCTTGAAGAAAGGTTGAGAACCATTGAATTAGGCCAGACCGGGCTAAAGTAAAGACCTATCTACACAAAGTAAATATGACTTGAAAATTTGTTTTCTCTTTGTTTGTTAATTACTTTGGTTTTGTTGGTGGTCGTGGCTGTTATTGGCATTGGACTCCAAGTCTATATATAGTGACCAACAAAATGAAAAACAACAATCGAAATCGTAACTAATAACGGCATATTTACTTTCTGTAAGAAGACTTTACTGCATATAGTCTCGGTTAAGATTCTTCTTGATTAGAAACTGGCCTCACAGCACGTGGGGCATTCCCAGAAGTGCCCCGCCCTCTGTTCCAGCAGCCATTCAACGCAATGGTGATTCGAGTCTAATGCCACTGAAACAGACATTGACATCAGGGTACAACTCTGGCCCTTACGACAGGTTTCTTTGTTGTTCCGTCCACCCACGACGTGCCCGTAACTAGTTCAAGCACAACGTCGGCCTGTCGGAACAACATGGTAACTGTTATCGAAGGTTACGACTACAGGATTGTATAGATGACGTGCCATGAAGCTTCTATAAGAAGATAACCTCAATATAACGGCATGTCATCTACTAAGGTTTTCTGTTGCATGGGTGGTTTGTCTAGTGAGCCATTGGTGAGACCCACAGACGCAACCGCATGCGCGATCTCGGTTAAGAAAATAATGAGAGCTTGAGCTCCTGGGAGACTACATCACTTGATCGCTCAGCCTGACACACCCAGATCACTACTGGCATCACGAAATTTGAAAAATAAAGAACACTGCGGGCAATCCACAAGCGCAAATAACGGAAGGACAAATCCGTAAATTCTCCTACCCCGAACCTTCAGCACTCCTGCATGCACTGCAATAGAACTGTCCGTGCACGAATCAGACTCATCGGGCATCTACGAACTCACAAACCAAATTAGTTAATTACCAATTTTAATTATTATTTATTTATTTAAAAAAAATTTCCATTGCATTTAATGTTTTTCCTGCCATGCTCATCTTCGCTTGCGAAGGAGGAACATCATCATCATCATCATCATCATGTATGCTATTAACAATCCTCACACGCCATTACATGAGACATATTAACAATGTGTTGTATCGACAGAGTATAATACATCAGTAATTGCTCATTCCCATTAACGTAAACATTGACAGTACACGATTTGCTAATAAGTGAATGCACCGTGTAAGAACACGCCACACGATGACTGTAACTCATTCCAAACACTGCGTTGCTTCCCGTCCCACTAGTGTCCCTAACTTGTTCTACTAGAACCCAACAGAAATACAACTCAGGGCCTGGGTCAGCGTAGCTACAAGGAAAAACACTCAACAAAATTTGCATGTTTGCGCCTCTTTACATCATTTACAAGCACTTCTGGAAGGGTGGGACTTGTGTTCGATAAATGGTCGTTGGAACATCGATCCTGGAAGAGTTGGTAATCAGTGTTAAACGCGGTATCACGCTTGCATTGGCCCTTCATATCTACCTACCGTCCTATCTATCTATCTATCTATATATCTATCTATCTATCTATCTATCTATCTATCTATCTATCTATCTATCTATCTATCTATCTATCTATCTATCTATCTATCTATCTATCTATCTATCTATCTATCTATCTATCTATCTATCTATCTATCTATCTATCTATCTATCTATCTATCTATCTATCTATCTATCTATCTATCTATCTATCTATCTATCTATCTATCTATCTATCTATCTATCTATCTATCTATCTATCTATCTATCTATCTATCTATCTATCTATCTATCTATCTATCTATCTATCTATCTATCTATCTATCTATCTATCTATCTATCTATCTAGCTATCTATCTATCTATCTATCTATCTATCAATCTATCTATCTATCTATCTATCTATCTATCTATCTATCTATCTATCTATCTATCTATCTATCTATCTATCTATCTATCTATCTTTCTGTCTATCTATCTATCTATCTATCTATCTATCTATCTATCTATCTATCTATCTATCTATCTATCTATCTATCTATCTATCTATCTATCTATCTATCTATCTATCTATCTATCTATCTATCTATCTATCTATCTATCTATCTATCTATCTAGCTAGCTATCTATCTATCTATCTATCTATCTATCTATCTATCTATCTATCAATCTATCTATCTATCTATCTATCTATCTATCTATCTATCTATCTATCTATCTATCTATCTATCTATCTATCTATCTATCTATCTATCTATCTATCTATCTATCTATCTATCTATCTTTCTGTCTATCTATCTATCTGTCTGTCTATCTATCTATCTGTCTATTTATCTATCTATCTATCTATCTATCTATCTATCTATCTATCTATCTATCTATCTATCTATCTATCTATCTATCTATCTATCTATCTATCTATCTATCTATCTATCTATCTATCTATCTATATCTATCTATCTATCTATCTGTCTATCTGTCTATCTGTCTATCTATCTATCTATCTATGTATCTATCTATCTTGTCTTGTCTTGTCTTGTCTTGTCTTATCATCTTATCTTATCTTATCTTATCATCTTATCTTATCCAAGCCCAAGCCTAAACCTTAATCTAAATCTAAATCTGTCTGTCTATCTATTGTCGAACATCATGAGTTGGACATGATACATGATACCAAGGCAAGAGTCAGGAGATGTTGTAGGACCGTTTGAGCCAAGGTTCGTTGAGGAGATGGCACTTGATCATGATGATTGTCAAACGCTAAAAGGGGCTAAGATGGCGTAAGAGTATTGACATCATTGTAAGAGGAGTGACTTCATTTTAAGAGAATTGAATTCATTGTAAGAGAATTGAATTCATTGTAAGATGAATGACTTCATTGTAAGAGTAGTGACTTCATTGTTAGAGGATTGACTTCATTGTAAGAGAATTGAATTCATTGTATGAGAATTGACTTCATTGTAAGAGGATTGACTTCACTGCAATCGGTCGCAACATCTGTACTCATTCTCTCTCAGCTAAGCGTCACCCAATTCTACAAAACATACCACTGATGTCACTCCAATCTAGCTGTGAGCAAGAACTTCCATGGATCTTCGAATAATTCTCTTATAAACAAGACGTCGCGACACTGTAGCGAACTCTCGACCTTGTGAGCACAAATCAAATGATTTAATACAGCGGATCTCAAACATTTACCGCTGATGCCCCTATGAACAATTTTCAATGACCTGACGCCAACGAAATCTTTTTAGAACCCCAATTTTAACCCCACTCTCGCGATTTCAACAGCGTTTTATGAAAGACGAGTAGAAACATGTCTTACATAACTGCGAGTATTGTAATAACTTTATAAGTATTTACCATTTCTATTGCTGACATAAAGACGACTTTCATTACACTACAATATTTAAATAGACACGACTTTCATTACACTACAATATTAACATACAGTAAAATTAATGAAACAATACACACTTGTTTCGGAGAAAAATTTGGAATGAATAGGACAGGTCGATCAATGCACAGATTATTCGAACACACATAATTACACATGTGTGTAAACTACATTGATGACCATAATGATTTAACAATGGTGTGTACAATTAGGCATCAGTTATGTGCAGAGTGTCTGTGCAGTGTCTGTGCATAGTGTCTGTGCAGTGTCTGGGCAGAGTGTCTGTGCAGTATCTGTGCATAGTGTCTGGGCAGAGTGTCTGGGCAGAGTGTCTGTGCAGAGTGTCTGTGCAGAGAGTCTGTGCAGAGTGTCTGTGCAGAGTGTCTGTGCAGTGTGTCTGTGCAGAGTGTCTGTGCAGTGTCTGTGCATAGTGTCTGTGCAGTGTCTGGGCAGAGTGTCTGTGCAGAGTGTCTGTGCAGAGTGTCTGTGCAGAGTGTCTGTGCAGTATCTGTGCATAGTGTCTGGGCAGAGTGTCTGTGCAGAGTGTCTGGGCAGAGTGTCTGTGCAGAGTGTCTGTGCAGAGAGTCTGTGCAGAGTGTCTGTGCAGAGTGTCTGTGCAGTGTCTGTGCAGAGTGTCTGTGCAGAGTGTCTGTGCAGAGAGTCTGTGCATCGGCCGTCTAATTCAGATTAAAATACAAACATACATGGAGTCAGAGAACAGGCACCGACTTTCAACAGAACCCCCCCCCCACCCACCATTCTAAAGCTAAGCAGATCACAGCAAACCACAATTTTTAGGCTCCGCACAGGACACTACAGACTACAATCACATCTCCATATAATTAAGGCTATCCTAACTGACAAATGTCGATGTCAAAAGGGTTCCCAGACTCCAGAATACATTCTGCAGACATATCCATTCCTCTATGACATAGGAACTAAAATATACCCGCAAGAGACAGATTTGAAGGTAAAGTTGTAGAGCAACCGTGGGGACATCCTGCTGACGACTGCATTTATGGAGGCGGTCCACCTCCCTGTATAGACTTATGAGCATAGGAAACTGATCGCAGAAGAAGAAAAGAAGATTAAGATTCATAGTAACTCGTCGCCCGTGTGTTGTGGGGCCCGAAAGGGGAACAAAGAATAGCGACACTGTGTACCATCCACGCATGTCGTAAAAGGCGACTAAGGGGGTTATGGCATAGAGTTGGTGATCCTATCCCATATAGGGTCAGTGACCCAAAACTATGCTGAAGTCGGATGTGTCAGGCCTAAAGGCGCAGATATCGCAGCAATGCTGTAAACCATGACACAACGCATTCTGATCTCCGGACTACATCCTGCTAATATGCAGGAGTTTGAGAACGAACGCAGAAGAAGAAGAATAAGAAGATAGTAACTGGTAGATATGCGTTCAATGTCTAGACTAAAATCGTATTTTCTTTGAGGAAGCAGAGTGGTAGAATTTGGAAAACCTATTTACTCAAAGTGTGAGGCGAAAATGTGCCAGTTGAACAGATCTGGTTCAAATCCTGTCTGCTGCCAGATCTGGTTCAAATCCTATCTGCTGCCTTCTGATTTCACGAACACAGTACAAGTGACCTTAAGAAGTACACATATCTAACGTGATTCGTTCAGATACAACATAATTTACACGTGGCTCCGTGTACACCCCATGTTTAACAATCACGTGACATGCTAGATCGAAGTACAGCACGCATGACATATAACCTAGCATACATGGACACAAAAATAGCTCACCTCCAGGCTCACATACAAACACATATACACACTATAGCACTCACCCATACCACACGCCCTTGTAGCTACAAATAATTGCTTGATGTGATTACTTCCCCTAGCTACCGGAAACAGAACATTACATTACCATTCATTTAGCCAGTTTCCTGTAGGGATAGAGTTAATATGGCGGCTCAAGAACAGGACAGAACCATGGACGATTTTTGTCTGAATTACACGTGGTTATATAGTACACACAGAGATAGTAAATGGTCGGATATTGTTGATAGTCCGTTATGGAAGTAATGAGAAGATACTTTTCAACTACTGTTAGAAGGAAGGTGGAAAAATCTTGTATCAAACGGGTTTGCTTAGATGGTACCTTCTAGCCTCGCAACTTGAGTGAACACATTTTACGACTTAGACCACACAGCATTCCTAAAACAGATGAGATTTGAGTCGAAACTTTCAAAGTGTATATTCCCAAGATGAATATGGACCGGGCGACGGACATACAGACAACAACAACACACACGCTGCACGGATATGCAAACTTCTCGAGAACCACAAAAATTGAACATTAGTAGGTAAAGGTACATATATATTGTAAATTGAGAATATACATTTTCAAAGTCTTGACTAAAATAGTATATCTTTGTGTGTGTGTGTGTGGGGGGGGGGATGTGATGTGGTCGAAGAGGTAAAACGTGCTCACTCAAGTTACGAGGTGAGTTCATAACAACCGTGCTGACCTGGTTCAAATCGCATTTGCTCTATCGATCTTGTTGGTTAATATGTCCTTTATTCTTCCATATTATACTAGAACGAAGATAGACATTTTTGTGCACAATAAAAATATACAAATAGGATTGGAATCCGAGATCACTACTGTGGGGTAGTGGTCAAGCCGTTTTACTTGCGGTCAAGTTGTCATCATGATCTTGTTATAAAGCTCCCTAATAGAAGACACTACTAGAGGGACACCAATCTGGAAGTGAAAGTTCAACATTCTGGCATAAGGACAAGCTTTGCAAATTCTATCTTCCCCGTGGTTCTATAATCATCATCACCATCAACATTATTATCATTGTCATCGTCACAATCATCATCACTACCGCCATCATCATCATCCTTATCGTCGTAATTATCAGCATTATCTACATAATTATCATTGTTATGACTATCAGCGTCAGTATAATTATCATCATTATTACCGTAATCTCATCGTACAATGGCGGTGACCAGGGCATTTGAGTGGCTACGCACACAGAAGGTAATGCAGGTCTGCATCTTGAGTGACTCTATGAGTATGATTAAGAAGGTAAAAGTGGGTCTCGTTCGCGAACAGTGGATTGAGGCCTTGAAAATGCGAGCTTGAAAGCGGTTACATTTATTTTCGTGCCGGGACATGTGGGCGTTCGAGGCGATGAAAGAGCGGATCAACTGGCATCGTGTGCGATTGTGGCACAGGGCGATGAGGCAATGGATTGCGCTGACGTTTTGAACTCCTTAAGAGATATAACACGCGAGAGTGAGACTAATGTGGATGATGATTCCTTTTCAATGGCTAGGATTAAAGATCAGGGATTGAAATGCGGTGTTGCTAGAGGTGAACATTTTGGAGGGCGCAGAAGAATGATGGTCAACCAGCATAGGACCGGTACTGTCAGCAGAAGTGTGATGGCGGATACACTCAAGGAAAGATCAGAGCAACTATGGATGTGTCCAGTTTGCAGTGATGATGATCCGACGACTAACTAACTAACATCGTCAATGTAGGTTCATCAAGAAAATACAAAAGGACAAATCTACGTAACGTTTTAAAGGACAAACATTTCTTTGATCTACAATGCAATTATCCACTCACTCTGACGGCTATTCCATGAAGAAGACAACATTTTACTGTTTTGTTCTACAAACTATATTAGTATGTATGTGAAGGTATGTGTAAGTATGTGAAGGTATGTGTAAGTATGTGAAGGTATGTGAAGGTATATGTAGGTATGTGAAGGTATGTGTAGGTATGTGAAGGTATGTGTATGTATGTGAAGGTATATGTATATATTTATGTGAACGTGAAGGTATGTGTATGTATGTGAAGGTATATGTATATATTTATGTGAACGTATGTGAAGGTATGTGTGGGTATGTGTATGTATGTGTAGGTATGTGAAGGTATGTGTAGGTATATGAAGGTATGTGTATATATGTGAAGGTATGTGTATGTATGAGAAGGTATGTGTATGTATGTGAAGGTATATGTATATATTTATGTGAACGTATGTGAAGGTATGTGTGGGTATGTGTATGTATGTGAAGGTATGTGTATGTATGTGTAGATATGTGAAGGTATGTGTAGGTATGTGAAGGTATGTGTAGGTATGTGAAGGTATGTGTAGGTATGTGTAGGTATGTGAAGGCATGTGAAGGTATGCGTATGTATGTGTAGATATGTGTATGTATGTGAAGATATGTGTATGTATGTGAAAGTATGTGTATGTCCGTGAATGTATGTGTAGTTATGTGAATGTATGTGTAGGTATGTGAAGGTATGTGTAGGTATGTGTAGGTATGTGAAGGCATGTGAAGGTATGCGTATGTATGTGTAGATATGTGTATGTATGTGAAGGTATGTGTATGTATGTGAAAGTATGTGTATGTCCGTGAATGTATGTGTAGGTATGTGAAGGTATGTGAAGGTTTGTGTAGGTATGTGAAGGTATGTGTAGGTAAGTGAAGGTATGGACATTCGTAAATGGAAATGTAGACAAACTGTGAAATAAGCACTCCTATTTCTGTAATTTGCGTACGATTCGCAAGTACGAAAGCGGAGTAAATATTGTGAAACTGTTACCTGTCATGCATGTCGTAATAGGCGACTAAGTAGGTTATAGAGGTGTGGGGATGGTTGACACATCCTATAAATGTACGAAGTGAATCCAGAAGCCTTGCTGAAATGGGGTTTAATGAGTGAAATTCACAGATATCGGAGCCAATCTGTAAACCATGATACAACGCATTTCGTTCTCCACACTAGCTTTTGCTGTTTTGAAGGAGTTTGAGGATAACATACAAGAAGCAATAGTAGATGTACTTTACCGTGAACCGCGACAACGTTCCTTCGAATGGAAACTAATATAAGACTATTTCACATTGAAATTCTTCAGTTCAAATCTCTAAGCCAGTGTTTCTCAACGCTGGACCCATGCTCCACAGGAGGACAATATGATTGTTCAGGTGGGCAGTTTCATTGTTCAAGGGGGCAATTTCATTGTTCAGGGGGGCAATTTCATTGTTCAGGGGCGGGGGAAATTACATTGTTCAGGGGGGCAATTCCAACATGTTGTAATTAGGCTTCATTAGGGAATAATTCAAATTTTTAATATAACAAAAATATATTTATATTACATAGGGGGGGGGGGGCGTCAGAATTTTAGAAAGACTTAGATGGGGTACGGTACAAAAAAAGTTGGGAAACACTGCTCAAGGCTAATTTTCCCTTGTTTAAATCTCTCGATAAACCCCTTACTAGTTTAAATCTCTCAATTCATGCCCGATCCCTTACTAGTTTAAATCTCTCAATTCATGCCCGACCCCTTACCAGTTTAAATCTCTCAATTCATGTCCGACCCCTTACTAGTTTAAATCTCTCAATTCATGTCCGACCCCTTACTAGTGTAAATCTCTCAATTCATGCCCGACCCCTTACTTGTTTATATCTCTCAATTCGTGCCCGACCCCTAGCAGTTCAAATATCTCGATTTATGCCTCTTCCCTACCGAATAAAAAAAATCAAATATCATCGGTATATATATGTCTTTTTTTCATATTCTCTGGTTCAGACCACGCTGTTGCATATCTGTGTTTATATCCTATAAATGTTATTATGTGGCCAATTTTGGATATATATTATTTCTCACTTGAGGAATTGCAATTATTTTTTTTTAAATATTCTTTATCTTTACTTCTTCGCTCCCATCGTCCTCTGCAATTCAATGTCAAACATGCCCACGAAGTCAAGAACGTGGCTGGCAATAATATCCTTGCAATCACGCTAAAACACAAAGGAAATCGAACAACAAACATAGGGAAAACATTCTCATAGGCCATTTCAAAAGAAAATATAGCATCACCTCACACGAGATCGGAACTACCGTCTTTGAGAACTCCCGGGACGAATGCAGATTTCCCTCGATCTCCGCTCGATGTTTCCCATCATGCGGACATACGAGAGATGTTAACCTTTAGATGTAGAGATTCTATGCTTACCAAGGCAGATTGCTGACGTTTGTTTTCCCTGCGTCATAAATGTGAGGGTGACTCTTCAAACTTTTCATTCAGCAAGTTCAAGATGGTGCCGTGGCCTTTGATACTCGATCATGATTTATTTATCGTCAGACAAACGATCATTAAGAATTAATCCTCGCGGGATAGGAGAGAACCTATTGCGTTTCTTCAAAGCCATGCGTGAGGTCTTGCATACGTTGTTACTTCTGAATGTGCTAGAGAGATCAATTTTGCTAATATTACGCTCTTTGTATAACTAGAGTGACGCATGGCTGAGAGGTTAGAGCGTTTGTCTCATACTAGTGAGGTCTGGAGTTCGGATCCCCGTAATGATTGGGTTTTTTTTTCTGTCAGAAGGTAAATTAAAAAACTCACCCTGTACATGACGTGGCAACAGCAAGAGCATGCGGCCTTTATCAACCAGTCGCCCGTGTGTTACCTGGGCCCGAAAGGGGAGCAAAGAATAGCAACACACTGTTTACCTTCCACGCTTGTTGTAAAAGGCGGCTAAGGAAGTTATGGGATGGCGTTGGCTGTCCCATCCCATATAGGATCAGTGAACAAAACCATACTGAAGTCGGATACATCAGACCGATACGAGCAGATATCGCATCAATTCTGTAAACCATGACACAACGCATTCCGTTCTCCGGTCTACATCCTGCTAATCTGCAGGAGTTTGAGAACGAACGCAGAAGAAGAAGAAGAATAAAACAGTTACGAAATTCCTCCCTGCAACTCCTTAACGGGAATCCTGCAGTATATGACAGTTTGTGACAATTTAATTAGAACCTGCAGCTTTCTATCTGACTGCTCATTTGTGACAATTTAATTAGAACCTGCAGCTTTCTATCTGACTGCTCATTTGTGACAATTTAATTAGAACCTGCAGCTTTCTATCTGACTGCTCATTTGTGACAATTTAATTAGAACCTGCAGCTTTCTATCTGACTGCTCATTTGTGACAATTTAATTAGAACCTGCAGCTTTCTATCTGACTGCTCATTTGTGACAATTTAATTAGAACCTGCAGCTTTCTATCTGACTGCTCATTTGTGACAATTTAATTAGAACCTGCAGCTTTCTATCTGACTGCTCATTTGTGACAATTTAATTAGAACCTGCAGCTTTCTATCTGACTGCTCATTTGTGACAATTAGTTGATTTTTGTTTTACTTTTTTTTCTCATTTCAAGATATATCTCTGTAACTTTATAATGTATCGTAAGTTTGTTACAGATTATTTTAGTCAGATTTTCTTAGCCTGCCGTATTGTATTTAAGTTTTTTGTCTAGATCCCTCTTGTGACAGATCCTACCAGATTTAACGTTCATTTTCTAGATCTCTCTTGTGACAGATCCTACCAGATTTAACGTTCATTTTCTAGATATCTCTTGTGACAGATCCTACCAGATTTAAAGTTCATTTTATAGATCTCTCTTGTGACAGATCCTAGCTGGCCATTACTACAAACATGGAGAGTCAGAACGCAACTAATGTTTGCTCCTATTATTATGCAACATAAGTACTTCGTCTCACACTCCCTTGTAGCAGGCAACCGTTTACAATTTATTTATACTGAATTTTACAGTTAATTTTTCTATTTCTCCTTCCAATTTTTCTGAGTTTCATCTCAAACTCCCGCATATTACCAGGATATACTCCAGAGAAAGGAATGAGATGTACTATTGTTACAACTTAACTGTGATATCCACCCCCTTTTAGCCTGACATGGCTCCTTCTTCTATGTCGTACGCCTTGCGGCGGACCCTCTGAAAGCATTCCGATGACCCGCCCTGAGAAGGACGTGTGAGGGTGATCTGCTTCATGTCATGTTTTACAGCAAGCTGCGTTATATGCGTCTTTCGACCTGACACATCCGTCTTCCGCCAGCATTTTTGCGACCGGGTTGGCATTCCCGTATCTTCAATCCCTAGTACTTGGCCAGGCTACAGCAGGGTTGCTGCACTCCTGCTTCCAGACCCACTGCGTGGAAGTGTACCTGAGGGTCTTGGCCAGCTGTGGTTTGCTGATCCTGATGCTCGACCAGCTATGGAACGCCGACCTTTTCACTCTGCTGTGCATGTCATCTCTGGGCCCGCCTGACATGTCTGACTTCAGCATGACATCTGGTCGGTGAAGGAATTACGTATAAGCTACACAAACTACAGCTTAGGGTCCCATGTCTCAAATAGCTTAGGACCTTGTCAAGTTTAAATCCAGCCCTGCTTCTCGTCCACATTGAGACTGTTGTATGGAACAGTCAACTCCACTACAAAACTCTCCTTAACCGCCTTCTACACCATGCATGTCTGCAATTCTATGCTCCCTTTCGGCCCCCACCAACACACATACGAACTGTTCTATTTTACATTAATCAACATGCACAAGGGAGCTCCGGCTGCATAATATTTCTCAATACAACTATGTAATTGAATAAACAAAGTTACTATCATGAATTACTTTCAGTGATTCTTGTAATTAATCATTTTCGCGAGGAAACGAACTGGGGTTATTCGGTGTGATAAGCTCAAGTACTTCCATCTAAGCCACATCAGCAACTACCCAGCAACTCATACATTACACCTTTGAAAACATATATTATGTTGTATATGGCGTGTGATGTCAAGGTTTCTGGGTGTCAAAACACTTGTTACACTGTTACCGAGACTCATTGAGCTTAGCCGTTTGACAGCTTACCGTGTCCGTCATTTCGTAAGCCTGGCCGCACTAAATGTCTGCTGGCTACTGTGTTAAATCACGATTAAAGATTTAAATAGTCGCATTCATTACTTTTTCTTTTGAGGTCGACCAGTGCTCAGAAATCACATTTTAAGAATGTTTTTTTTTTTAAATTAAGACGGCGCGCTAAAGGCAAGGCATTCAACTGATTCCCAAACATGTTACTGACATAAATCCTCAGAGTTAAGGCACAACCTTGCCTACTGAAGATATCAGGGCTGGTGTAACACAGAGTAAAGAGGGAGAAAAAAACAGACACGTAACAAACCAACCATGCAACAGAAAACCTTAGTAGATGACATGCCTTTATATTGAGGTTATCTTCTTATAGAAGCTTCATGGCACGTCATCTATACAATCCCGTAGTGGTAACCTTCGATAACAGTTACCATGTTGTTCCGACATGCCGACGTTGTGCTTGAACTAGTTACGGGCACGGCGTGGGTGGGCGGACCAACAAAGAAACCTGTCGCAAGGGCCAGAGTTGTGCCCTGATGTCGACGTCTGTTTCGGCGGCATTGGACTCGCAACAACATCGAGTCGAATGGCTGCTGGAACAGAGGGCGGAGCACTTATGGAAAAGCCCCACGTACTGTGAGGCCAGTTTTCTAATAAAGAATCAAGAGACACGTAAGAAGTGTTGCAACATAATACAAAACACACTGACATCGGCAGAAATGAATGACGTTTCGACTAAAATGTCTTCAATAGGACAAAAACAAACAACAAGACTAAATAATTTCTTGTATGTTTTTTCGTCCTGATGAAGAATTTTTTGTTGAAACGTCGCTCGTTTCTGCTAATGTCCTTTGTCTGTTTTTTATTTTGCTGCAAAAATCTTTAAATTTCTCTGTTTTTCCCGTCACTTATATTGACCGATGAAAGTGACCATTGTCAAATTTCCACATACATTGTGTTGCCAACTAAGACGAAAGTACAGGAAAATGCACATCAGTAACAATAAGTAACCCTTCTAGGAACCAGTACGCATACCAGAAAATTACTGCTTCCGAGAAGGACTTGCTTTCTGACAAATATAACGGGTTTATCTTGTGACAATGACCCGACACATTAGTCTACTAAACACCATGACTTTTAATAAGGATCGCAACGAAAAAGTTAGCAATTAAATTTGAAAATACTAAAATAAAAGAGTAATGTAAATATTTGAGGCAAAAATTATGGGGTAGCCGTACTGACCTCGAGAAGACAGCGGGCTTCGCCCTGACGACAGGCCTGACAATATAACATGGCCGCAGATACTGAACACAGCAGAAGACCAAAATAAACATTAGAAATACAGAAAAAAATGATGGTGACCAACCCTGCTAGAAATATAACAATTCTCACTAGTTACATCCCTCGACAGGTATTAATACGCCCACCCAATTCGTTCAACCGAATCCAAATTTCCAAACGACCAGTTTCTCATCAGATTACTGTAACATTAATTCAATCAGAAATCAAGAGCAGGTACCTTTTTTCCCCCGCTTTGTTTTAATTTATTTGACGCTCTCTGCGTGAAGTGCTACAGAGATTTCATTGAATGCATCCTTTGTTCGTTTTTACGGTTAACCATAGTCTCCAAGGACTCCCAACATTATTATTTTGTGTACCTACTATTTCTGAATGCCCATTCCATCACCAAATCCATATTTCGCACTCAGTTTTTATCTCCTTTTTGTGCTTTTCTCATATATTTGTTTAATTCTAATATTCTACTATCGTTAATATTATACTCTTTTGTGTTAGTTACTGAATTCATTTGTTTGTTTAGTATAAATGGAACCCGTTTCATCAAGGGTGTAACAATAGATGGGCAGCTTGTAAACGTGGTAAAACTAGCCGAGTTTTCTTTTATATAGCTATCAGAATTTGTTACAGAATAGTTTGATTTTCATGGAACTCACTCTGTTACATTGTTCTGCTTGTTGTTGTGGTCGACTGGATGCCCTAACGAACACTGGTCGTAACAATTGAACGGAGATGAACGCATATTAATACAAATATTAGTATAATTTTTTGCCATTCGTTTATTGTAGGTGTACAGACGTCAATGCTTCTACATTGTCGTTACTGTTGGTTTTCTATTGCAGGTGCTGTTTTTACACTAACCGCTATTACTGATATATAAACCGATATCACCGCTAAAATTGTTATATAAACCGATATCACCGCTAATATTGTTATATAAACCGATGTTACAGCTACTACTGTTAGCATTACTACAAAGGTTACTATAGAAACCAATGTAACAGCTATTACTATTATCATTACTACTAATGTTACTATAGAAACAAGTGTTACCGCTACTACTGTTATATAAACCGATGTTACCGCTACTACTGTTATATAAACCGATGTTACCGCTACTACTGTTATTATTACTACTAATGTTACCATATAGACCAATGTTACAGCTATTGCAGTTATCATTACTACAAATGTTACTATAGAAACCCATGTTACAAATATAGTGTTAATTAACCAATTGCAGGGGTGCAAAGGGAACGCTTTGCTCTAGGCGGACCCAGGGTTAGCAGATAACCAAGATCCCAAATGTACCTCCTCGCGGTGCACCTTGGAAACAGAAATACAGCAGCTCGAGCTGATTCTGGCCAAATCATTTGGGGATCGTGTCCGAGAATGTGGAGGTAGCAGATGGAAAGAGATTTGACTGCGTAAGAGACAGACAATATCTCTGATACCATTAGCATCACCACATAGACACTGTCGACATACAGTAAAGCTAGACAGTCCAGTCCGAACATTGTAGGTGCGGCCAATGTAAAATGCACGTAAAGGTAGATGCATGGCGAGAGACAAATAGATTTCATACTGAGTACAATGAAACAATGAAATGGCAGAACAGCGCTAGAGGGCAGCGCGAAATGCAAATAGAAAGTGAAAAGTTCCTAGAAAGGGGCAACTACAAAGTACAGAACCAATCATTGGCGTTCGGAAAATCAAGAAGACCTAACCCAACTCTAGTGTCGAGCCTTCCTAAAGAGAAAGTGTTCCGTACTCGATGGGCTTAGGCAAAAAAGGGACAACGATGGCAGTCCTGGCCCAACTCTACTGTCATGTTTTCCTATACCGGAAATACACTTGCAGAGAGAAAGGGTTCAGTACCTGATGGGCTCAGGCGCTATTGGGACAAGCTCGCTCAGCTCGAGAACGCCTTGCTCCCAAACGCGTGGTGTGAGACTCGAACGTGGACAAGGGGTGCACGATGTCGGTGAATGACACCTCGGCTAAGAGGGCGAAAGAGCCAAGGTCCAACTCTTCTGTTGAGTTCTTCCCCTTAAGGAACCAGGCTTACGGATGAGAAACGGTTCAGTACCCGATGGGCACAGGCACAGTACGTCCATACACGAGGCAAGTTCACAGACAGTGGAACACCTCGTGCGAGACAGACGAGAACAAAAATCTTCTGGGCGAAGAGTCATCACATACACGCGTGCCTGGAGACAGATATAGAGGTTAACTAACTAGAGCAGTGTTTCTCAACCTTTTTTGTACCATGCCCCAACTAAGTTTTTGTAAAATTCCGATGCCCCCTATGTAACATATACATAATTTTTTTATATTCCAAAAATTGAATTACTTCCTAAATAAAGCCTAATTAAACTTGTTCTAATTGCCCCCCTCCCAGAACAATTAAATCCCCCCCCCCCATGTGGGACGTGCGCCTCACGTTGTGACACATTGAACTAAAGCCTACAAATGCTAGTTATCTAAGGTTTACAAAAAATATATGCTAACAAAAGCCTACAACTTTTAAGTAACTAAAACCTACACATTCTAACTAAAGCCTACGTTTGTTAACTAGCTAGTCTACAATTATTAATTGACTAAAGTCTACAACTGTTAACTAACAAAGGCCTACTTTTACTAACTAACACCGACAACTATTAACCAATCAATCCCTCAGTTGTTATCTGACTAAATCCTACAATTATTAACTAACTAAAGCCTACATCTAGTAACAAATAGAAGTCTACAATTGATAATTAGCTAGCCTACAACTACTAATTATCTAAAATCTACAAGTGATAACTAAGTAAAGTCTACTTCTCCTAATTAATGCAAACAATAGTCAACTTGCTAAAACCTACAAATGTTAACTACATACAATAGTCAACTTGCTAAAACCTACAAATGTTAACTACATACAATAGTCAACTTGCTAAAACCTACAAATGTTAACTACAATAGTCAACTTGCTAAATCCTACAAATATTAACTACAATAGTCAACTAACTAAAGCCTACAAATGTTAACTACAGTAGTCAACTTGCTAAAGCCTACAAATGTTAACTACAATAGTCAAATAACTAAAGCCTACAAATGTTAACTACAATAGTCAACTAACTAAAGCCTACAAATGTTAACTACAGTAGTCAACTTGTTAAAGCCTACAAATGTTAACTACAATAGTCAACTAACTAAAGCCTACAAATGTTAACTACAATAGTCAACTAACTAAAGCCTACAAATGTTAACTACAATAGTCAACTAACTAAAGCCTACAAATGTTAACTACAATAGTCAACTAACTAAAGCCTACAAATGTTAACTACTATAGTCTAGAACTGTAAACTAGCACCCACAAAAAAATAAACTTACATTTGCTAGCTAACTGAAGCTTGGATCTGTTGAGTAACGAAAGTTTACATCAATTAACTAAAGCCTACTTCTTTCTGCTCACTAACTAAAGCGCACAGCTTCTAAGTAACTAAAGCCCACTTCTATTAACTAAAGTCTAGAATTTTAACTAACAAAAGCCTATGTCTGCTCACTAAAGTCTGCAACTTATAATTAACTAAAGTTTACACCTTCTAACTAAAGCCTGCTTTTGCTAATCAACCAAAGCCTACTTTTGCTAACCAACTAAAGCGTACTTTTGCTCATCAACTAAAGCCTACCTATGCTAACCAACTAAAGCCTACCTTTGCTAACCAACTAAAGCCTGCTTTTGCTAACCAACAAAAGCCTACATTTGCTAACCAACAAAAGCCTACTTTTGCTAACCAACAAAAGCCTACTTTTGCTAACCAACTAAAGCCTACTTTTGCTAACCAAATAAAACCTACTTTTTTTTACTAACGATTCATATTTGATTCCAGATTTGTTAACACAACCTGTCATTCTGGCAGACGACATCAACCCAACGTTTCCAGAACTTTCAATAATATTCCCAGGAGTCGCAGCACAAAATGGCCTATTTATGTAGTTATTTCCGGCGATTGTATTCTGTCTTGCAGGCCAGTATGTTCGACAAAAGCAATCCATATTTTGCTCGCAATGCCTGTTGACACACTCCTGTTCACATCTTTGTGGAAGTTCCAAACAAGATATGTGAATTATCGTTATGGACCTTGTCCATAGTAATGTCCGCGGATCTGAACAATGCTTTTGATTAAACGCAATGCATAGTCCTAGTCATGTTGACAATATGAGGACAGCAGCTTCGCATGTGATAATAGTAGTTGTTTAGACATTCCCCCAACTTTAAATCCACCAGCGTTGAAAAGAACTCTCCCCTTGGGCCGCACGCCCTTAGAGACTTACCGCACATGAGGTGAGCAAATACGCATGTATTGTTAGAGTACCTCTCTGTGTGGAATGTAATTCTTGCTCGTTTTGTGTCATTGAGAGCTGTTTGTGTCCCTAGAGGCAGATAGGCAAGTCCGAGTATTGAGATGGAGTTAACTTGTTGTTGCTTTCCGAGTGGTGGCGCTTAGTTTGCTTACTCTGTTGACAATGTTTACAGCTGTCGAGAAAGAAATGCACCAAACCGCAACAATAGAAAACGTACACAAAGATACGTCTGATTGATTTCTACGTTGTTAAAAATTGTGTAACTTCTCTTTGAAATGTTCCGATACAGGATTGCCATATTGGAAATTTATAAGGCCAAATATTACAAATTTGGCCATTTTTAACATGTTACTTAAAAACAAAAACGATTATATTTTAGCCGTTATAGACTATGTATAAATCTTCTTCGTCTTTCTTCTTCCTCTTTTACCCTTTACGGATGTCGAGGGAGATACAATGTTGTTCTCGCTTTTCTGGCAGCTTAAGATAATGTTATTTGGTGTTCGTGTAATGTCTCTTTGATGTTGTCGAACCAGCATACTCTAGGTCTACCATTGGCTCTTCTTTCTGCTTCTCCTCTCTTTATGAATAAATTACGTAAAGAATTTTCAAAATCTGTAGCTTATGGGCGGCCGGATATTTTATTTGTAACAATTTTTAAGATATATACATTTTTTATGTTTCCTTGATGCTTGATTGGAAACCAGCATCACGGCACACGGGACATTCCCATAAGTGATCCGCTCTCCCTTCCCGCGGCCATATAAGAGTATGCATGCTCACAAAGTCGCTGTCCAATGCTGCATGCGATCTTCGAATCTTTCCAGAGTGGACATACTTTCTCCATTCACCCCTTATTCACCATGATTCAAAGTACCATTAATTCATCTCCTGTGTGTGGTATTCAAGCTATCCTTAATTCATCTCCTGTGTGGGAGATGATTGAAAGTACCCATGATTCATCTCCTGTGTGGGAGATGATTGAAAGTACCCATGATTCATCTCTTGTGTGGGAGATAATTGAAAGTACCCTTGATTTATCTCCTGTGTGTGGGAGATGATTGAAAGTACCCATGATTCATCTCCTGTGTGTGGGAGATGATTGAAAGTACCCTTGATTAATCTCCTGTGCGGGAGATGATTGAAAGTATCCTTGATTCATCTCGTGTGTGGGAGATGATTGAAAGTATCCTTGATTCATCTCATGTGTGTGATTGAGATTCGACAGAAAAGGATAGGAAAGCATAATTGGCATCTCTCCTCCTTCATCGATCACTTCATCAATCACTTCATCGATCACTTCATCAATCACTTCATCGATCAATTCATCGATCACTTCAACGATCACTTCATCGATCAATTCATCGATCACTTCATCGATCAATTCATCGATCACTTCATCGATCACTTCATCAATCACTTCATCGATCACTTCATC
Source organism: Meghimatium bilineatum (assembly GCA_034231615.1). Lineage (NCBI taxonomy): Eukaryota > Metazoa > Mollusca > Gastropoda > Stylommatophora > Philomycidae > Meghimatium > Meghimatium bilineatum. The sequence goes on along the minus strand of CM067310.1, from coordinate 5,079,848 downwards.
AATCACTTCATCGATCAATTCATCGATCACTTCATCGATCAATTCATCGATCACTTCATCGATCAATTCATCGATCACTTCATCGATCAATTCATCGATCACTTCATCGATCACTTCATCAATCACTTCATCGATCACTTCATCAATCACTTCATCGATCAATTCATCGATCACTTCATCGATCACTTCATCAATCACTTCATCGATCACTTCATCGATCAATTCATCGATCACTTCATCGATCACTTCATCGATCACTTCATCGATCACTTCATCGATCACTTCATCAATCACTTCATCGATCACGTGATTTATCACCAACCAAAATCAGACTATGACATTCAATTCACGTTTTGTTATGTGTGTTGCTATCCCCATGAATTGCTAGCAACTAGCTCTTTCTTCCTCACGGAGAAATGAATTCATTGTGCCGTGCTTTCACATCATGATTATGATAACTGTGCCATTCGTCCCAACACATCCAACTTCCGCATTGTTGTGGGTCACTTTGATCATTTAAATGAGATTGGACAGCCAACCCCAAACGATATTAATCGCATCTTACGACATGCACTGTAGGCCAGAATACCGCTGTGTGTCATGTGACGTATTCCTTCCAGAACGTTGTCTTCCCAATGAACTCTCTGAACCTCTCTCTGTCTTGGACGATGTGGCTTGCATTTTCTAGCGATGTATTCATGTTATCTTTAATGTCGTCAGTCCATCGTCTTCTTGGTCTGCCCCTTCTCCTCTTTCCAGGTACTCTTCCCTCCATTATTTGTCTTTCTAAACAGTTATGTCTCTTTATATGACCAAACAGGCTTCCGCCAAAATGGCCGACTAGAACGAATGTGTTCTCTTTACGGTGCTCGATTAACGGTTGTTCCTTCCCGAAAGTAATGGCAACCTACGGGAATATTGTGCCTAGAAATTTCCAATGGATTAACCGAAATACCGCTACTCTTTGCAATATTATTTATATCCAAAAGGGGATTTTGTGCCCAGAGAACGCAAGAGCATGTGCACTAACGACTGGGTTAAGTCTACTTATTATAACCAGACGGTTCATCTAAGCATAGGGTCCATTCTGCTTTCTTTTTCTACTCAACGGTTCTTCTTTGTCTCTCTTTCTAACGCTTGTAGAAATATTGTAAGCAGTCTTGCTAGTTAAATAATTTTCTAGCACTATTTGGAATTTCTCTCACTCGCGATATTGTCCATTATCCCGCCAACTCACCGATTAAGCACGTATTATTCACTTCCGGACACTATCTCGCGCAGTGATCTGGTCAATGTCAATGGAGATTACGACGCTGCATTCTGTAATTCTCGGTGATGGATATTATTGAGGAAGCTTCCCTGTAGTGAGACACTACCTCGACAACCTGCTGGGACAAATCAAGACTACCACTAATGGTGCGGTGTTTTAATGAACCTCAAATCTTCAGATATTTCTTCCATCTCCCCCTCAGACAATAGACTGAAAAGCATTATCTTGTCCATCGTTAGACCATCTCTGTGTGAATATTCTTTCATTAGATTAGGTCTCAGTCAATGACATTCAATGACTGCTGTAGGAAATCACGAATACGCGCACGCGCATGCAAGTTTGTTCTCTCAACCCTTGTTAAGTTATACGCTACGACAAGGGGTATCTGCATGGCGTAGTGATTCAGCTATTAGACTTGTGCTCAAAAGGTCGTGATTGGAACCCTATTCAAGTCGCCTTGTTGAAGATTTATAAAAGTTATGTTTCGATCTCCAGGAATTATCGCATAAAGCTACGGAGTTACGTGCTCTGAGAGGTTGTAATTACACGCGTCGAGGCCATTTCCTTTAAGTGAAGATGACGTCTTAGTCCAGCAAACAGACTCTCGAAAATAAAAATGATTTTTTCTTGTTGTACGAAAATGACCCTACTAGATTGTCAGCAGGATTAGACCAGAGAACGGAAATACGTTGTAGCGTCATTTTATGTGCGCCATTGACCCATCTTATCTGGCTTCGGCGGATCGAGTCATTATATCTCAAATATTGTGATCTGGAGTACACCCGGGCTCATCTGTAGGTGTCTGATAATAAACAAACCACAAAATATATTATTACGAGTAATTATTGAAGGAAGCATTATGATATTGTGCCGCGTTACACAGAATTGTAGTCAAAATAAGTCTATATATTAGGAAGGGGTTTGGAGATGTTCCCCCCCCCCCACCTTCCCCCTTCCTTGCAATTCTGAAAATGACTTTTAGTACTTTAGTACTAGAAACGCAGCCAAAATGTTGATAAAAACCCCGACCTTAGCGATTGTTGACACACGAGGTCGTTAAAGTTCTCCCCCAATAGTTAAATTTATATACGAAAACAGACAAATGAGATTTATATTCAGGTAAAACCTCCTCCTTAAGGTAATCATATCTACGCCCCTGAGTCAAAAACTCCGTACAGAATTAATGGATTTCATTCGGTATTATTTTGAATATTGTCGTTACTTCCGTTGGTCACTAAATTTATACTTAGTCTCCTCGGATATTTTTGACGTGCGTCTCTAAGTATATAAATAGTGACCAACAAAAACCACGAAAATAACCAAAAACGTACCGATGAAGTCCTAATTATTTATGTGCAGAGGTCTTGTACAGCCAGCGTCCTTTATCCCATCCGTAAGACTTGAAGTAGATCCCATTTTCACAAGTGTATCTTATCTTCCAAGTTCTTGGACTTATTCAGTGCCAGGAATCGTGTTTCTGTCAATGACAAGACAGGGAAGAACAAGTTAAAAGCCAGGGTAAGGGTGGGATTGTAGCAGTGTTAAGATTTCTTGAAGAATTGTCTAAGACAGAAGATGTTCGATTAAGGAAGGAACGACTTTTCCCTGGTGATCAGAACATGGGAAGTACATTACGGATCGTGTGAACACGCATTCATTACATGAGGAATGGAGACGGGTTTGGATCCTGGAGATGACGTTCAAGACGTGGTAGTGGGGGGGGGGGAGAGAGTTCTACAGGGGCGAGATTTGAACTTTGTCTATTTTAATTTTATTTCTTGAAATAGTTTCAGCATAGACATTTCAACAGCGTGGTACAAGTAAAACTATACACAGGAGATCATGTGTGTGAGACGAATGGGGGGGGTGGGGGGGGGTTATGTGTGTAAGATGATGGGAGGTGGGAGGGTCATGTGTGTAAGAAGATGGGAGGAGGAAGGTTCATATGTGTGAGACGATGGGAGGTGGGGGTCATGTGTGTGAGACGTTGGGATGTGGGGGTCTTGTGTTCGTGACGAGGGGTGGAGTCATTAGTGTGATAAGATGGGGGAAAGGGTCATGTTTACAAGACAAGCAGGGGGAGGCACATGTTTGCTAGATGAGGCAGTTCATACATGAGATAAGGAGGGAGGGCCTTGTCCGCGATGCGAATAGGGGGGGGGAGTCATGTGTGCGAGACGAGGGAGATTACGTGTGGGAGAGGAGGGGAGGTGAAAGGTGATGGAGATTACGTGATTGAGACGATGGGATCGTGTGTGCGAGACGAGGGAATCGTGTGTGCGAGACGAGGGAATCGTGTGTGCGAGACGAGGGAATCGTGTGTGCGAGACGAGGGAATCGTGTGGGAGACTAGGGAATCGTGTGTGCGAGACGAGGGAATCGTGTGTGCGAGACGAAGGGGAGGTGAAAGATGAGGGACATTACGTGATTGAGACGAGAGGATCCTTTCTGCGAGACCAAGGATTATGTGTGCAATTCTTAATGGGATCGGGAGTCCTTTTAGGTCTATATTTTTGGAAAGATGTAATCATTTTTTCTTCAGTGGCGTTCAAGAACTCCGCTGTACTTTCTTTTAGTAAGACAATGGTACTAAATGTCCACCAGAATGTAGTCCATAAAAGGAAAATGTGTATTGCTACCGTTTTAATTGCGCAAATGGCTCGACATATCCGTCTTCGGAGGTGAATTTAATCAAGATAATCTAGTTAATTTCGTCCGCGTGATGCTTGAGATTGAAACTGTAAAAGAGAATAGGAACATTTGGACAACCATGCATGTTGTAAGATGCGACTAAAGAGGTTAGGAGGTAATGTTGTTATCACTAAATGAAAATAACGAAGTCTTGAAAATAACGAAGCTCTGAAAATAACGAAGTCTTGAAAATAGCGAAGCTCTGAAAATAACGAGTCTTGAAAATAACGAAGCTCTGAAAATAACGGAGTCTTGAAAATAACGAAGCTCTGAAAATAACGGAGTCTTGAAAATAGCGAAGCTCTGAAAATAACGAGTCTTGAAAATAATGAAGCTCTGAAAATAACGGAGTCTTGAAAATAACGAAGCTCTGAAAAGGACGTGATAAGAGAAATAGAAAAATTGTCTAGATTACAAACTTAGAAATCTTCTAGAACGGCTAAAAAACCGGATGAAATTTCCTTTACATTGAGTTCTACATCTGGAAAGTTCCAAAAGCCATGACAACCTAATTACCGCAAATACTGCCCATAAAATCACTACAAATAGGCTTATCGCCACCTTCTGAATATCATATGCTACTCATCATCATCAAGTGCCGTCTCCGCAACGAAGGTTGGCTGCAACGTATCTCCAACATCTCCTGTCTCTTGTCTTGGTGGTGCACTCTGCTAGACTGTAACCTGTCCATCGTGTAATGTAACTCTCCCACTTGTATCTCTGCCTACCTTTTGCTCGCTTCCCTTTGACTTTACCCTCAAGTAAGGTCTTCAATATGCTACAAACAAATGTTTAATGTGCATCACCCATTATTCTTAACTAATAACATTCTCATAGTCGAAGACAGGTGTGAAAAAACGCGATTAGCAAGTCCATTTTTCACGGATCAGCGTGTTAATCTAAATGTACTATATGAGGTACTGCCCCGAGTCAGAATACGTAGAACTTCTTGGACATTTGTTAAAATTCGTCTTAGCTCCCATTCTTCACGAAACAAGATCAATCCGGCCCGCTGATCATAGATATATTGCCCACTTCTTTCCCATTTCAAATCTATCTATTCGTTAAACCCTGTATTGCCTTTCTGCGTCATGGGAAGAAAGGTTCTCTGCGGATGGCCTTCGTGTGTGCTGCGTTTATTGTGGAATTTGTCGCCTCTTTTAATTCGGTGCTCCATCGTTTTCGAGGTCGTGCTCTAGGTCTGCCTTCACTGTATCTGTGTAGAATAGCTTGCTGTGGTATGCTGTCTGATGGTAGGCTGCTGATGTGTGCAAACCATTTGATCTGTTGGCTCTTAATATATTCTAAGATTGGGTGGTGCCTATTCTTTGTCTACTGTCCCCATTCCTCACACTTGTCCCCTATCGATATTCCTAAGATTCTGCTGCGCCTAAGCATGCCATTTTAGCTGTCACTAATTTACGTGTGTCTTTTTCTGTTATTGTCCATGATTGACACTGGTTATCGTTGGCATAATAATCGCTGTCAATAGTTCTATTTTTGTGTTTAAATCTACATTTGTGTTTCTGAAGATTTGTGCCATTTGCCCTAGGGTTTTGTATGCCTTACTACATCTATTGTGTATTTCTTTACTGCTCTTGCCGTCTGTTCTTAATATTCTAAATGTTGTAAATCTAAGAGAAATATTTACACAAATTAAAACACATCTTGTAATTAACGGAAAAATATGTTTATAAACTCATGTTTTGACAAGGTAATGTTTTAAGTGATTTACATTATTTGACTGGAACGTTCACCTTAGTGTTCACTGATTATCACCATTCTGGTTCCTGTTTCCCCATTAAAACTCTGACACAGTCACCAGGGGTTGCGTTAAGACACGAAATAGTTTATGAATTTGGCCAGAGTTGTGGTAAACTGTGCCAGAACTCTATGAAAGTTCCACTGGTTTTCTGAACGTAGTTAAGGCAATCAATCTAATTGCAGGTCAAGGGTTATACCACGTGTACAGTGATTTCTTAAACTTAATCCATGAGAGAGGAACTTGGTTTTAAAATGAGGATCATGTTCAGTGGTAGAATGTATGCATGAGGAGGGTGTACTCGTAGAAGGTATGCATGAGAAGGGTGTACTGGTAGAATGTATGAATTAGGAGGGTGCTCTGGTAGAAGGTATGCATGAGAAGGGTGCTCTGGTAGAAGGTATGCATGAGGAGGGTGCACTGGTAGAATGTATGCATGAGGAGGGTGCACTGGTAGAAGGTATGTATGAGGAGGGTGCACTGGTAGAAGGTATGTATGAGGAGGGTGCTCTGGTAGAAGGTATGCATGAGGAGGGTGCTCTGGTAGAAGGTATACGGGAGGAGTGTATAGACATGACAGAGCATCAGTAGGAACCAACGTATAGAAAATAAACATGAAATGATGAATTTCGTTGGTCTGCCTTCGCTTTTTTGGCATGCGACTCGAAGAATTAAAAAAGTGACTGACGGAAAACATGACAATACTCAAAAACGTAAAGAATGAAGACTTGCTTACTTTCTGTACAGGGGTCGTTACTGCCGATGATCTCAGTATAATGGTGGACTTTCATGGGATTTCATATCTGTCAAGTGGAAGTGGTGTGTGCTAGGAGCTGTATCACAGATGAGGGTTGGGATTATCACATACTATGAAACTGGTTTAGCGTAATTGATGCAGGATTGTCCCAGAAAATTAAAGAAATTATACCCTCGCTTTATCCTGTGATCTATTGCTAGCTAAGAAATCATTTCTGCAACATTCTGTGTTTTGTTTTTGGTAAGTCCAAGTTTATGTTCGGGTAATCCAAAACTCAATTTACAGTTCAACTGAAAATATTTTTTAATCATCAAACTTTTCTTATATCGGCACAACCAAATGAAATGGGTACCAGATCTTCAGGGAGAAGTAAATGCGGTGAGCTTGGTGCTGATCACTTCATCCCAAGGTATGCCATTGGTCAGTGAAGAGTATGAACGTAACATCGTGTTCCTCAATACGCCTCAACGGCGTGGACAAGGTAGAGGGGTAAGAGGGAAAACTTACCGGTTTATTTGTGTGTAACGTGTTTTACTGCCATAAAGTCTTCTACATTTTTATGTACCTTTCTGGGTAAAGGGCATGAGCCCACGTACCTCTGCATCATCAATCAACCACGCTCCTCTCTGGGCCTACGGGCTTAAGCACACGTACCTCTGCATCAGCAATTAACCATGCTCCTCTCTTGGTCACAGAGCATGAGCTCATGGTCCGCTAGAGCAGCAACCAATCATGCTCCTTTTAGTTGTTAGGTTGTATTAATAAGGATTGTGTCGACGTGGTTTACAGCTTGGCTGTGATACTTGTGTCGTTTGACATGACATAAACTCATGTGATTCAATGAGTATTGCTATTTTATAGTCTATGGACTGTTGATTGTTGAGCATTAGAACTGCTGCGAGTATGATACTTACATCTTTTCTGAAGTTTTCACAGTTTGATTCCTGTAACAAGAGATGAACTGACTACTTGTATCTCTGAAGTTTTCACAATTTGATTCTTGTGACAAGAGATGAACTGACTACTTGTATCTCTGAAGTTTTCACAATTTGATTCTTGTGACAAGAGATGAACAGACTACTTGCATCTCTGAAGTTTTCACAATTTTGTTCCTGTGACAAGAGATGAACTGAACTGACTACTTGCATCTCTGACGTTTTCACAATTTGATTCCTGTGACAAGAGATGAACAAACTACTTGCATCTCTGAAGTTTTCACAATTTGATTAGTGTGGCAAGAGATGAACAAACTACTTGCATCTCTGAAGTTTTCACAATTTGATTCCTGTGACAAGAGATGAACAAACTACTTGCATCTCCATTTTCCCCATAAAAACATTTTTTTAGATCCCATATCCACACGATGAAAGCTGAACCCGGAACCCCGACCACATAAAGATTCTCCACGTCTGTTGTACACATTTGTCTGAATCCCAGGATTTACCATCAGTAGGGATTTTGATATTCTTGTGCTTAATTCTGAAAAGAGGTGGTTCCTCCAATAGTTTTTTTTTCAAAACCAGAACTCTCCAGCTCTCGGAGATGTGCACTGTTTTAAGAAGAAGCCTCGGACTCACAGGAGTTAAAATATTTTATTGCAACAATTAGATACTGTTGCGCTTCTAAACAAGGAAGTTCATTATATAGGGATGTGATCTATACGGTTTGCTGTTATTTTCTAATTGGTTAGGGTTTGTGTCTGGTAAGAAGTACGTATATTTCATATGTAGAGTTCATGTGACATACTATTTCCTGAACATGATATTGTTATGAATTCTCTGAACAATCCGTGAATCTTGACGAGTTGTCCTGCCACAATTAGAGACATGTCTAAGCAATCCGATATATCACAGCACCATCGTCGTCTTGAGCAACCTCTTCCCTTGTTACCTTTAGCTCTGCCTAAAGCTGCTATTATTGATACTGAACATGCTTGCTATCACTGGGTTACATCGTGGCAGGTTCGAAACCACGTCCGGACAAAGAAATCCGGGTTGTGATTTCTCGCTTGACACGATCACTCCTCCAGTCGACTCCGCTGTAAATGAGTACCTGACGCATGAGTTAGGGAAGGTAAAAACAGCAAGGAAGGGAACTGGCCGCCTCACCTATTTGTTACTGCGGCTTAGTACATGAAGAGTTATCTTCATCCCCGACGGCAGGTTGCTGCCATGGGACCTACCTTTACCTTTACAGCTTTTATTCTTTCGACGATACTATATCTCTTTGTATACTCTCTATATCTCTTGATACTTCTCTATGGCGATCTAGAGAAGGGTAAACGATGTCAAGGTGGCCAAAGGAAGTGCTACAAGGACTCGTTAAAGGACTCACTGAAAGCCTTTGAAATAGACCACGATACATGGGAAGAACTTGCATAAAATAGATCTACATGGCGTGTTAAATTAAAAAAGAGCGCATCATCTTGTGAAAAGAAGAGAAGTGCAGCAGCTCAACAGCGGAGAGCAGCTAGAACGTCACAGATAGACCAAGATCCGTCTACAGTCGTCATTCCATGTCCGAACTGTCCAATGACATTTACAGCTCGAATAGGGCTCATTAGCCATCTACGAACTCATAATCAAGGACATAATTATAACTGAATTTTCAAAAGTGGATGTTTCAAATGGTCATCATCATCATGTGATGATGAACAACAGACATCTATTTATGACCAGCAAAAAACACATCTTTCTTGGTAAGCTGTTGTTAAGAAACCATCCCTCTGCCACGTTTATTGATCTCAACACTTCTTGAATTTTTTGCCTATTTAGCTATCCATGGTATACGTAAAACTCTTCCGTAGCATCCCATTTCGAAAGCACCGACTCTCTGTGCCACTGTTTTATTTAATGTCCATGCCTCACAACCATATATTACCACTGGAAATACACATGGTCTGATCATACATAAGTTTGGCTATGCTGCTGGTACATATAAGATATGAATATCCTTTTGAGAAATAGAAAATGACACTTCACACTTTCGAAAAATAGGAGATGACACTTCAGACTTTTTTGAAAAATTAGATGACACTTCACACCTTTGAAAAGTGGAAGACAACATTTCACTTTGAAAAAAATATAAGACAAAACTTCACACTTTTGAAAAAATATAAGACAAAACTTCACACTTTTGAAAAAATATAAGACAAAACTTCACACTTTTGAAAAAAATATAAGACAAAACTTCACACTTTTGAAAAAATATAAGACAAAACTTCACACTTTTAATATAGCAAAGTAAATGTTAAACATAACCTTCTACTTTCTCCGTAAAGATTATCCTCCCCCTCTCCCCCTCTCCCTAAAAATAGTCTAAAAATCCAACCATTGAAGTTTGGGACCGTTTTTATTTAAAGAAACCTCCCCCTAGTCCCCCAACAACCCCACCCCCTCCAAACCACCAGATTCTAGCAAAATAGTAACTACAGCCATGTGCAACAAAAGACAGGTTTATTGACTTCTACCCCTCTTTTCTTGAACCCGCAGTCCTCAATATTAGCCGTTGTATCTTCGCAAATCCACACCACCATAGAACACGACCGGGAACAATAAATCAGGGCGCAACATTTAACCCTTAGCGAGTCATCACCTCTGATTATTAAATGCCGAAGTATTAACCCGATGGGCGGTCGCTCATTAGATTTCAGAGACCCGAGGGACGAGTGGTGAGTGAGCAAACACTTTGAGATTCTTGAGTAAAGACCCCCTCGTCCCGCAGAGCACACAAAACCGACCCTTACTGATCCCACCACGTTTGGAGCACACGTCTTAAAAGCTTTTCTCAGTTTGGAAGCTTTGTTTGAAGTAGTGTCGTGTGTATCGCATCTGGGAGCAAAGTGATCGCGCATGCAATCTGCACCCTCATTCTAGAAGAGGATACAGAAATTCAAAATTGAAATTAGTCAATTTTACATCGAAATTTCTCATACTAGTTGGAAACACTATATGTTACATTTCTCATACTAGTTGGAAACACTCTATGTTACATTTCTCATACTAGTTGGAAACACTATATATTACATTTCTCATACTAGTTGGAAACACTATATGTTACATTTCTCATACTAGTTGGAAACACTATATGTTACATTTCTCATACTAGTTGGAAACACTCTATGTTACATTTCTCATACTAGTTGGACACACTATATGTTACATTTCTCATACTAGTTGGAAACACTCTATGTTACATTTCTCATACTAGTTGGAAACACTATATGTTACATTTCTCATACTAGTTGGAAACACTATATATTACATTTCTCATACTAGTTGGAAACACTATATGTTACATTTCTCATACTAGTTGTAAACACTATATATTACATTTCTCATAGTAATCTGGCTCTGGGGTGGCGTAGTATGACACGGGTGATCTGTGATAAGGGTTCGAATCCCATCACAGGCAATTGTACATCCGGAACATTCGGAAAGCAATGGCTAACTACTGAACGTATTTATATGCCTAGAAAATCAGAGAAAAACCCTAGAGAGAAAAATGCTGGGTTGATGGTTATGACTTGAAACGCTACCATTTTATTTTATATTGGACAACATAATTACTATTTTTAATCCGCCATATGTAATATATATTTGTCAATTAAAGTAAATTTCTCATAGAAAATGAAGAGTTTATGTGAAGTGAAGAGAAAAACAGTAAAGAGATACAAAATAGATGCAACAAAACATATCAGATCCTAGGACAGATGACGCGTATTTTCAAGAAGAAAAATGTAAACATAGACACTAAAGTTGCATTATACAAGACTATTATTATTCCATCACTATGCTACCAGTACCAAACCTGGACAATGACAGCACAAGACAAAAGAAAAATAGTCACAGCAGAAATGACATGTCTACGAAGAATACTCGGAGTGTCATTACGATATAGAATTAGAAACGATAACACGTTGGATACCAGTATTGGAGCACATCAAGAGACAACAGATTAAGTGGTTTTCACACACTACCAGACTACCAACAACCATCATGCCACAGATGGACAAGACACATCGACATCACGGCTATAAAGTCAAAGTCTGTCCATGTAATACAATGGATATCAGAAATCAAAGACGTCACGGAAACAAGCTTACAAACAGCACACTAGCGTAGAAGATCCTCTCCAGATAACTCTTTTACCGCTCGCAGCAAGGCAAACAAGGGCCACAGCGGTATAGATAGACAAATAGAATTAAAGTGAAATGTCTGATTTTGTGGTAGTGAATCATGGACAATCAGCAAAATTCATTTCTGTCTGTGTGAAGTGTCGTTTGCCATTGTCCATTGTCCTCACTGCCATTATGTAAGCTTATATGACGTGCATGTTGTCCACCTATGTCCAGTGTCATGTTCCGAAGGTCTTCGATGTCCAGTATCATAGCCTTGGTCATCTGCAGAATAGTAAGAATTTATATATTGGCAGTAGATATGAGGTTTTCCAGATGAATGTTAACAACACCAGGGACAGATAAATAGAGGTATTAAAAACGATAACTTCTTCATTACAGATAATGCATCCATATCTTGAAAGAAGTTAATTCGATTTTTAGTTCAGAACGCTTGTCTCCCTGCTTGATTATTTCCCTTGTCAATGTTTGTCAGTGTACGTTTGTCCTTTCTTAATTTTAATACAAAGTTATTTAGGGTTAGGGTTAATTACGTAAAACACAACTCTCCTAACCCTAAACCCAAATAAAACCATAATAAACTTATATTGAAAGTAATAAAGAATAAACATAAATAGACAACGTTGCCATGGGAAATCATAAAATAGGGAGGTACGATTTCCAAACAAGAACCGTTAATTCAAAAAGAGAGCTTCTCACTCGCATCAGAAGACGGAGTCTACATTTTTTTGAACACATCATGACAAGAAAGATGGAACACATCATGACAACAAGCATGTAGAAGATCGGGAGTTGGAAGATCCGGAGAGAAGATCATGGACAACTTTGTACTGTCGTATGTGGAGTATAGGTCTGTGAAATTATTGGCTCTGCATATGAAGAAAAAATGTAGACAAACGTGAAAATCACGCTACAAGGCATGGACAATAAGAAGGCATGGACAATAACAAGGCATGGACAATAAGAAGACATGGACAATAAGAAGGCAGCGGACCAGAGTTGGGCAACCTTGCATTAATATTACTAAATGTTCAGTATACTGTTGTTTTTACATCTGCGGTCTATATTAAGATGCAGAAAAATTTACAAATGTATACAACATGTCTGATGTGATGTTGTGCTAGACATGACTCGAAGTAAGCTTTTCAATTATTTTTAGGAGAATCGTGGGTCAGCAGGTACGATTTTTGTGTGAGGACTCGCAGCCCATAAAATTTTGGCATGCATGCCTTTTCAGCCCGCGGGCCGTAGGTTACCGACCCTTGCAGTAGACAGAAATGAGCACCAACGTCACACGGCATGGAGAATAAGAATTATGTGTACAGACAATATAATCAACTTTATACTATAGGGACTCCAGAATACTGTGTGATGTTCGTCCGTCTTAATCGACGATGACCAGAACTCAACCAGAATAAAAAATAACAATAGATAATAAAAGATAATAAAGTTAATAATGTGTTTTTAAATGACTAACAAGTCCAATGCGAGCACAAAATGCGGTGTACAGACATGATAACTAACTCCATACGACAGGGACTATAAGAATGATATAGACAGAGGTAAAGATGAACTCCACATTGCATTGACTATAACAGTACCGTAGATGTGAGTTTCTTATGGAGGGGATCTTTCCTTTAAAAAATGTTTGAAAAGGATCTTTGGTCCTATTTCACGCGTAAATTTCACTATTTGAAGTCAGGGAACGTTTACCGAGTAATAGTTCTTTTAATAGTTCTTCGAGTAATAGTTCATTTAATAGTTCTTATTATTAAATGTCGTGTTTGTCGTTGCTAATGGATCCGGACCCCCCCCCCCCTTATTTACGACTTGGACTATAACACTACTCACCAAAATCTATCAATACTGCATGTTTCCCATTAAGGAGTTGCAAGGAAGGGACTGAATATCTGTGTGATAAAGGCCGCATGCTCTTGCTGTCGCCACGTCATCTACAGGGTGAGTATTTTTAATTTACCCTCCGACAGAAAAAAACACAGTCCTTACCAGGGATTGAACTCCCTACGCTCTAAACCAATTGAACCAATGCTCTAAACTCTCGGCCATGCACCACACATCACCCACATCATTTCTACAATTTAATATGTAAACACATTAGAAATATTAAACGTCTGGGGAATTCCCTAAACACGATTTCTGGACACTGTTGTCACAAGACATGTCATAGTGTATCGTCTGAAAGACAGTAATCAAAGTTCGTGATCTCCAATACCAGGACGTTCGGGGGATGGGAAAATGAGAATTTAAACATGTTGAAGATTAGTTCCCTTCGTTTAAGATCGATTCTCCAGATGAAATCTTAACCCTCCCAGAAGTTAAGACAAGGAGATACAACCTTTTAAAACCTTGTGAGATTAGCAGATGGATGTTACTGGAGTGACCAGAACATTGTCAAGGAATAAATATTATCTTCAGCTTTCTACAGAAGTTGGAAGCAAGGGAATACTTATACGGGCAGACTAATACACAATGGAAATAGCAACGAAGAATTAAAATAGCAACGAAGAATTAAAATAGCAACGAAGAATTAAAATAGCAACGAAGAATTAAAATTAATACACAGTGGAAATAGCAACGAAGAATTAAAATTAATACACAATGGAAATAGCAATGAAGAATTAAAATTAATACACAATGGAAATAGCAACGAATAATTAAAATAGCAACGAAGAATTAAAATTAATGCACAATGGAAATAGCAACGAAGAATTAAAATAGCAACGAAGAATTAAAATTAATACACAATGGAAATAGCAACGAAGAATTAAAATTAATACACAATGGAAATAGCAATGAAGAATTAAAATTAATACACAATGGAAATAGCAACGAAGAATTAAAATAGCAACGAAGAATTAAAATTAATACACAATGGAAATAGCAACGAAGAATTAAAATTAATACACAATGGAAATAGCAATGAAGAATTAAAATTAATACACAATGGAAATAGCAACGAAGAATTAAAATAGCAACGAAGAATTAAAATTAATACACAATGGAAATAGCAACGAAGAATTAAAATAGCAACGAAGAATTAAAATTAATACACAATGGAAATAGCAACGAAGTATTAAAATTAATACACAATGGAAATAGCAACGAAGAATTAAAATAGCAACGAAGAATTAAAAATACTAGGCTTACCATATTTCTTATTTAAGTTTAAGTTAGGTATGTTGATTATGGTCTCCTCACACTACAGATGTACATAGATGATCAGATATCCGCTTCAGTAAACCTCTCAGGGTATAACGGTTCACAGAAATTCTCTCAGGGTATAACGGCTGACAGTAAATCTCTCAGGGTGTAACGGCTGACAATAAATCTCTCAGGGTATAACGGCTGACAGTAAATCTCTCAAGGTAAAACGGTTGAAAGTAAATCTCTCATGGTATAACGGCTGACAGTAAAATATATCACGCTATAACGGCTGACAGTAAATCTCTCAAGGTATAACGGCTGACAGTAAAATCTCTCAGGGTAAAACAGTTGAAAGTAAATATCTCATGGTATAACAGCTAACAGTAAAATTTCTCAGGGTATAACGGCTGACAGTAAATCTTTCAGAGTATAACAGCTGACAGTAAATATCTCAGGATATAACAGCTGACAGTGAATCTCTCAGGGTATAACAGCTGACAGTAAATCTCTCAGGGTATAACAGCTGACAGTAAATCTCTCAGGATATAACAGCTGACAGTGAATCTCTCAGGGTATAACAGCTGACAGTGAATCTCTCAGGGTATAACAGCTGACAGTAAATCTCTCAGGGTATAACAGCTGACAGTAAAACTCTCAGGGTATAACAACTGACAGTAAATCTCTCAGGGTATAACAGCTGACAGTAAATCTCTCAGGGTATACACTAAATCTCTCAGGGTATAACGGCTGACAGCAAATCTCTCAGGGTATAACAGCTGACAGTAAATCTCTCAGGGTATAACGGCTGACAGTTCCAGTTCCATGATTGCTCATTGCTATTTTTGTTATATTCGTTATGTGTTCTCTACAGGCCAAGCCACAAATAAATTCCCTGCATCTCCGTAAATGGAAAAATGCAGTATAGAAGTATTTCTTTCTAAAGATTTACTCTGACATTTCAGATAATTTGATCCTGTTCTAAATCGGAAAACGAACAACGTAAATTAGATATTACACAGTAAAATATATTCATTTAAAATGATAATACAGTGAAAAAAATAAAGTTTATTCTAAAGCCAATGACTTCAGCTATCCCCTACGTACATATTTTGATTTGCTGAATCATATTCATTGAGTCTTTTACTATAGACGTATGGGAAGATGTTTACGATTTCAACCAATTTCAACCTGCGTTACGGCAAATACTTCCATCGTTAGACTGCTTGTTGTTGCGGTAATCAATATAAGGTAATACTGTGTGAAACGTACCAACAATAGTACTTACGTAGAATACAGGTTATTTAATGTTTAACTTGAACAAGAAGGACTATCGCTAAAGGGTTATGATGTTTAAACACGGAAATAGACAAATGACAATACACAAGACATTTTCAACATTTCGAACCGCAAGGTCTTTCTCAAGAATATTATAAATAAACATTGAAAAACAATGAAAACAGTATAAACAATGTTAACACCACAGAGGCGTTAGATACACTATTAACATGTGAATAACACATGTAGCCATTAACCCATTATTTTTGGCTGTTTATTATCTCCCTAACCACACCTATTTGTAACATATTGTACTCAGGCCGTAGTGATTAACCCATCTTTTCTTGGCTGTATACATTTTGAAGTAGTATGAAAATAATCATCATCAAGTGACATATTCTTTCCAGAACGTAGTCTTTCCTATGGATCTCTTGAATTCTCCGCGGTCTTGAGAAAGTTGCCCTGCATCTTTCAGTGACATACGCAGGCATTCTTGAATGTCTTTTGTCCAACAGCGTCTTGGTCGGCTTTTGCCCCTGTTGCCTTCTATCATCCCATCCAGTAACACTCTCTCCATGCTGTTGTGTCTCTTAATATGACCGAAAAAAACTATTTTTTTCTTTAATATGATGTTCAGAAGTCAGCCCTGCTGGACGTTAATTGTTTGTGACACCTCCTGGATACACATATACCTGCTGCGGAAAATCTAACCCTGTCCTCTGGCCGTCACAGACGAGAACTGTATTTCGTCACACCGAAACCGATGAGTCCTAATGTATGATAATCCCTCTATTGATTATGGGTGTGGTGGTCTAGTTGATTGTGAGCTTGCTTACTATCACCGGATTACAGCGTTTATGGTTTGAAACATCGACTGGGCAGAAAAAACAATTCGGGTCGTGATTTATCGCTTGTCACGACAGCTCCTCCAATCGTTCAGCTGTAAATGGACCCCCAACGCGTGAATTATGGAAGGTAAATACAGCAGGGATAAGTATTTAATAGTTGCTGCGGCTTGTACATGCGGCTTGTTCATCCCCGACGGCAGGTTGTTGCTATTTTATCTACTTGTATCAATACTTAACCGTTTATCCACTGTGAAATGTATGCAAGGTCTCTCACCCCTACGATGATAAATGCTATGGGTTACTTTACTCACGTTATATCATGAGAAAACCAGACTAATATCATGATGAATGGACACAAGCTTGAGGAGGTGAATACCTTCAAATACCTCGGATCCAGTATATGCAGCGATGGTAAATGCAAAGCAGAACTAAAAATAAGGCTGGAGGTGGCTTTAGCGTCCTTGTCAAGGCTAACTGTGATTTGGAAAAGCAACATCAGTGTTGGAGTGAAAATCAAACTGTATAGGTCGCTGGTGCTTTCCGTTGTGTTGTATGGTTGTGAGAGTTGGAGACTCATTGCGGACATGGAGAGAAGATTACAGGCTTTCGAGTACAAATGCTACAGATGAATTCTACGAATTTCCTATAGGGAACATAAGACCAATGTGTACGTAAGAAATAAAGTAGAGATGTGTGCAGGTGTTCAGGAACCATTGCTTTCAATGGTGAAACGACGAAAACTAGCATGGTTCGGACATGTATGCAGGCACGATTCCTTGTCAAAAACAATACTGCAGGGAACTGTCGAGGGTGGAAGAAGCAGAGGAGGTCAAATTAAGACATGGACAGACAACATCAAGGAATGGACAGGGCTAGATATTTCCACACTCATCCGCATCGCTGAGGATAGAATTCGCTGGAGGACTCTGTGTGCTGAAGCTTCCAATGTGGTACCCCTACGACCCTGAAGGGTTATGGGTTTTATTGATTGATTGATTGATTGATTGTATGCAAGGTAAGACAACCTTGTAAACATCCGCTCTTCAGAAACCTTTCCTGAACTATGGACGACAACAACACGAATAACTACCAATATATTGCTGGTTACTGCGAGAAGATACGTTGTTTATTTCATTGATTTGTGACTCCCGAAGTGACGCGCGATTGGGTAAGTCTTATTACCTGTTTTTGTTGATAGGCCCCCTCTAGATCTCTGAGGAGCGGATGTTTACATTCTATTGTATCGCCTTCTCCATATTTCGATATGGTTTATCCCACCGTTCAGGAGTATGACATGCCCCTCGGCATCTGTCAGTGTTATTGTCTGATTTCTAACCTCTGATATCTCACGAAACAACACATCTTATCTCCCTTTGTTACATTTCATACGAATAATCTCCCCTGGTATAAAACAAATGGCGGCGTTGGTCAACCATATTGCTTTAAGTATTACACCGTACTCACAATTGTGTCTGCTTCATCTGTCGTGTTGCTTGTGTGTATTGTAATAAATATTACAATTATACAAAGATATATTTTCAAAAATTCAATCATACACTTACAGTTCATTCATTCATTCATTAGGTGCCATGCCGGCTGGAGTAGGCGATCATGGCTCTCCACATCTCTCTATCTCTAGCATTATGTATCAAGGTTGTTGTTGTTTCTCTGATATGGCAAGTTGTTAAACTGTCTTATATTTTCTCACGTTGTCGCCCTCTGTCTCTATTGTCTTCAATCTTGCCTGTTGTGACTATGTTCTCCTAAACTTCTTGTATCATAATGTGGCCAAAAAAATTAAGATTGTCTTTTCCTTATATTATTGATTAAGGTCCGTTTCGCATTTGACTCCTTCAATACCGTCATATTAGTTTTCCTGGCAGTCCATGGTATCCTCAGAATTCTTCTATAGAACCACATCTCTATTGCCTCTAATTTCAAACTATCTTGGTTGTTTATTGTCCAAGACTCGCATCCAGATGTTAGTATAGGAGTAAGGGAGCCTCGTAGCGCAATGGTTAGCGCACTGGATTCGCATATGAGTGGTCCTGGGTTCATTCCCCAGTTGAGGCAGAAATGTTTTTCAGATCGCAACGGCTCCCAGGTCGACCCAGCATTAAATGGGTACCGGATTAATCCGGGAAGTAAAGACTGCGAAGAAGAGGAGATGGCTACCGCCCTCATTTGCAGAGCCTCTGAAATGTGAGATCGTTAACATCTCTCACCCCTACGATGATAAATGCTATGGGTTACTTTACTCACTTTACCTACTATAGGAGTAATGTAGCATTTTAGTTCTCTCTTTCCCACCTGTAATGCTAGAGTCATATTGCACAATATAATTTTTCATTCTTCTGAATACTATTATATTTTACCTGGACTATACTTCTTCTTCTTCTTCTGTGTTCGTTCTCAAACTCTTGCAGATTAGCAGGATGTAGTACGGAGAACTAAATGCGCCGTGTCATGGTTTACAGCATTGCTGCGATATCTGCGCCTTTCGGTCTTACACATCCGACTTCAGCATGGCTTTGGATCACTGACCCTATATGGATGGAATAGCCAGCTCCATCCCATAACCTCCTTAGTCGCCTTGTACAACATGCATGGAAGGTAAATAGTGTTGCTATTCTTTGCTCCCCAATCGAGCCCCGGAAACACTCGGGCATGGACTATACTAATCACCTGACATAACTTTAAACATTCGATAAAACCTGACAGGTGTAAAAATTTTAACAGAACGCTAACCCGCACAGTGAGAGATCTCATGTCATTTGTTGAGCGGTCTCTAGAGATAAGAGAAGCATTGGTTTCTAATCACCAGGAGCTTTTATCCGAATAACTTTGGTGCTGATGTCAAAACCGTGAGGTCTCAGGTTAAATAAAACTAGATTTTGACAGAGTTTTTATCTTTCGGTGTTAACGATAAAGATGATGACGATGATGATGCTATTGATACTGTTAAAGGTAATGATGATGTTGATGTTGATGATGATGGTGGTGTAATCTCTTTAGCTGTGAGTAGGTAGCTCTTGACAGGTGTAGTATTTCTGGCAAAAGTTTGGGCACTCTTCAGTTTAGTAAATGGTTATATTACGGAGATTTATTGATTACGGTTTATGGATTAATATTTGGTCCCGACGGAAGGTATTCCACTACGGCAGTAACCCATGAACATCTCCACCTGTCAGAAGCGTAGCGCATACGTCTTGATCAATTAGTTCATCATTCTGTCGTTCGATCTGTTGACCAGTTCTCAACAAACCACAATTCTTAGACTCCGCACAGGACAATGTAGACTACAGGCACATTTCTACACAATTAAGTCTGTCCAATATTACCAATTCCCATATCGAAAGGGTCCTTAGACTCCAGAACACATTCTGCAAACATGTCCACTCTTCGATGACGTGAGAACTCAAATATGGCCCCAAGAGACAGACCTGGAGGTAAAGCTGTGGGGCAACAGTGAGGACCTCCTGCTGACGACTGAATTCGTGAAGGCGGCCCACGTTTCTGTATAGACTTCTTAGCACAGGAAACTGATCGCAGAAGAAGAAGAAGATCTGTTGATCCATCAGCAGTGATGGCATATCGGGTATTCTTCGCCATATAGGAGTATGTTATAAAAGGATGCAGGTTCAATTCTGATGGTCTGCATCTCGTCACCACTCATGAGAATTCTGTGTTAGAAGACATAAGTAATAACGCGGTAAAAGATATACATTTAGTGCAGTAGTGGGGGGGGGGGGGGTAAACCACAACAACAACAAAAATGAAATTTTTAATTCTAAAGTGGTTACCACTTTCAAATATCCCGGGTCCCAAATATGTGATGAATGCAGATCGTGAAATCAGATTAAGCTAAGATTCGAGATGGCAATGGCTGCCATGATAAAGTCGAATGTGATATGAAAAAGTAAGATCAGTATTAACAGTAAAGATCAATCTATTCAGATCGCTAGTGTAAGTATATTTTTAGACAGACGAGAAAGTTAAACACTCAATGCAGACATGGAAATAAACATGGAAATAAACATGGAAATAAACATGGAAATAAACATGGAAATAAACATGGAAATAAACATGGAAATAAACATGGAAATAAACATGGAAATAAACATGGAAATAAACATGGAAATAAAGATTCAAGATTTTGAAAATGCGCTAAAGACGTGTGTTTAGAATTAGCTATATAAAACACAAGACAAACATAGACAAACTCGGCCTCAAATAAACTTGCAAGTTATCAAGAACCACTTGTGGTAGTGCTGAAGCAGCGTAAACTTGTTTGGTTTGGACATGTTACAAAATATGACCCGCTTTCTAAATTTAATTTGAAGGGAACAGTCGAAAGGGTGAAAGAAAGACAGAGAAAAACAGATTGATAACATCACAGAATGCGGTTGCGTCTGTGGGTCTCACCAATGGCTCACTAGACAAACCAACCAGGTAACAGAAAACCTTAGTAGATGACATGCCTTTATATTGAGGTTATCTTCTTATAGAAGCTTCATGGCACATCTTCTATACAATCCCGTAGTCGTAACCTTCGATAATAGTTACCATGTTGTTCCGACAGGCCGACGTTGTGCTTGAACTAGTTACGGGCACGGCGTGGGTGGACGCAATAACAAAGAAACATGTCGCAAGGGCCAGAGTTGTGCTCTGATGTCGACGTCTGTTTCGTGGCATTAAGACTGAAAACACCATCGAGTTGGATGGCTGCTGTAACAGAGAGCGGAGCACTTATGGGAATGTCTCATGTGCTATGAGGCCAGTTTATAATCAATTATCAAGAAGACTCCTCACAGAATGGTCTGGGCTTCATGTTCTACATTGCTCCGAGGGGCTGAGGATAGAATTGTATGTAGAGTGTTTTTATACGGTGATACGAAGTGTGATATCACTACAACCATGACTGCTTTATGTGTCTTCATCATCATCAGGTACCATGCCGGCCGGCGTGGCATGTCTCTCCACAGCTCTCTGTCTCAGTATTATGTATCAATGTCGTTGTTGTTTCCTTGCCGTGCCAGGTTGCCAAACTGTCTAATATTTTCTCACGTTGTCGCTCTCTGTCTCTGTTGCCTTCAATTTTGCCTGTTGTAACTATGTTCTCCAAACCTGCCTGTCTCTTGAAGTGGCCAAAAGAAATAATTCATTTTTCTTATATTGTTTATTAAGGTCCGTTTCGCAATTGACTCTTTCAACACATCTACATTAGTTTTTCTGGCAGTCCATGGTATTCTCAGCATTCTTCTGTAGAACCACATCTCTATTGCCTCTAATTTTCCACTTTCCAGTTTGTTTATTGTCCAAGACTCGTACCCATAAGTTAGTATAGGGGTAATATAGCACGTGTACACAAAGTTCAAGATTGGCAACACGGCCATGTGTACATGTGGACAGGCAGCACAGATTGCCAAAAATATACTGCAGGATTGTTCTATGAGGCAGACATATTGGCCAGAGGAAACAACACTGGCAATCAAAACTCTATGAGCCACCGTATGAACTTCAAAAGACAGTGAGTTTTATTCAGGAGACTGAATTACAGATATAGACATGTTTCAAGTGAACGAAAGAAGAAGAAGAAGAGTCATAACCATCATGTTCACATTTACATGTAACTCATACTGTAAAACTATACAAGTATGGATTCACAAATAGAAAGTTTACAGTACACCACTTAACAACTTTGAGAGCACTATAAACCCACCCTCATATTTTTTTTTTCAAAATCCCTAGCATAAGAACCTATAGTCAACACACTAAACAAAATATAGCACAACATCCCATGCACTTGTCATGCTGTGCAGCAATATCGGATCCCGCAGACATAAACGACGATTAGAGCTTGTCCCACTTTGCATCCACAATTATAACTTTACTTCAACATGCAACACGCGTCTATTAAAAGCGAAGGACCCAAGCTCTGCCCTAACGACTAAACACTTAAGCACGCGACGTTCTAAATTAAACCGGGTGCCGCGAGTAGAAGCGCCGGAAATTGCGTAAAATGATTTTGTGGCGCCATCATGGACGTCTGGCTATTTCCGGTTGTTCTTAGTCGCCATCTATTATGTTTAGAGAACATCGCGTTTATTGGTTGTTGTGATGGTAGAATTTGTATGAGCAGTATATTTCTGATCACAACGGGTTTCCATAAATATCTAGGATCAATTAAAATTATTGAATTATCACTCAACCGCAAAAAATACGTACATGACACATTTCTTTCTCCATACTCTCATACTTTTGCTACTCTCATACTGTCCTATCTTAGGATTTTGTTTTTAGGTACCTTCATGTCCTACCTATCATTTATATATCTCTGCACCTAATTCATCTCTCATGTATTTCTTTGACTTTTACATTTCCCCTTTCCATATTCGTTCAAAAACAATGCATGTCTTACAATGATTTCCGTTAGTCTTGACCGATATCATTACAATATAGTTATCTCATTTTTCCATTCTACGCCTTTCTCCGTTCCTTTTTCTCCTTTCCATTCTAATCTCTCATTCTCTCCTCTGTCCATCCCAGTCTCCCTCTCTTTATTATAATCTCTTTCACTCCACATCTCATACTTAATCTCTAACTCTCATTTCTTTCAACTTCTCTTGCTCTCCCGTTTTCTCTCCTTGTCTTACCATCTCTACCACATCTCATGATCTAATTCGCGGTTTGTTTTAAATATAAATTTTAAAATAACAATAATGGAAATGTGTTGTTATAGACGCCCGTGTCTTACCGGGGCCCGAAAAGGGAGCAAAGAATATCAACACTGTTTACCTTCCACACATGTCGTAAAAGGCGACTAATAAGGTTATGGGATGAAGATGGCTGTCTCATCCCATATAGGGTCAGTGACCCAAAGTCATGCTCAAGTCGCATGTGTCAGCCCGAAAGATGCATATATCGCAGCAATGCTGTAAACCATGACACAACGCATTCCGTTCTCCGGACTACACCCTCTAATCTGCAGGAGTTTGAGAACGAACGCAGAAAAAGACAAAGAAGAAATGTATATTATAACGTAAACTTCAAACAATATATGAAACACGTATATCTCACGCGTATGTTTCATTCATATAAATAATATACATTGAAAGAAGACTATACGTTTGTGCTCGAACATCAACATTCTTCGTGACGTGATTATTTTAACCTCACTCTTGATGTCGCTCTTTACTTGCTCCTTGATTGTTTTCTTGATTTCATTATGGATTCCTTTCTTGTCTTCATTCTTGATTCCTTACATTACTTCATCACTGATTTTTTTCCTTGACAACAGCTTTGATTTCGTTTCTAATCTATATTTCTTCATTCAATATATTTTTTGATATATTTCTTGAATTCATTTTTGATTACTTTCTCTTTTTTTTTTTTACCTTTTTCTTGACTTTATTCTTGACTTATTCTTGACTTTATTCTTGAGTTTATTCATGACTTTATTCTTGACTTTATTCTTTACTTTATTCTTTACTTTATTCTTGACTTTATTCTTGACTTTATTCTTGACTTTATTCTTGACTTAATTCTTGACTTTATTCTTGACTTTATTCTTGACTTTATTCCTGACTTTATTTCTTCCTCCATAATTGAGTTATTTCTATACTTCATTCTTTATTTCTTTCTTCCTTATTTATTTCAAGACTTCATTTTTCTAGTGTTTGTGTAACTCCCCTGATGACATTTACTCACTGTTAATGTTCATTTCAATGGCACGTGTTAAACAATTTTTCACTCCACGGGGCTGACTTCGCTGTGACTTTCTAGGAATCTCCAGGCAGGTCGAATATAGAAACATTGTCCACAGGGCTGACTTCGCTGTGACTTTCTGGGAATCTCCAGGCAGGTCGCATATAGAAGCATCGATGATTTATTAATCAAGAAAAATTATGCAGCAGACGGAATTCGAACCAGGTAATCTCAGATGGCACCAAGAGACCTCATGACTTAAACCAACACGTTTTTTGTCTTCGACACTTCCAGAACTACATGAGCCATCAATAAGCTCTAAATGTAGACACAAAACAACGCAGGATCAGTGTTTTACGACATATTAATTTTTATTATTGCCGTGTTTTCGTTGGTCACTATTTATATACTTTGTATCGCCAACGCCAATCAAAGATATGAACGGAAAAAATCGATAACATGAGCTTTTTTGTTCTTCTGCGTTGATTCTCATACTCCCATTAGTTTTCCCTTGTAACAAACTCCCGCTGGTTCCGTAGCGTCCACTGAACCCCGTAATAGAACAATGATCTTACTTAATTTCTATAAGGATGTAGTCCGGATAATGGAAATGCAATGTCTTGCAGTTTTATTTGCGTCAATAGCCCAACACATCTGTCTTCGACAGAGAAATTCACGGTTCATGTATGAACTTTCAACACACGTAAGAGCATCGCAGATCATAGCCTTGTCAGCCACCCTCATCCTGACCTGATCTGTACCCACGTCGCCTCTACCCACCTACTGGTCAGAGATCACCTTACTCGTAGATCGTTAAACTAATCGCTTCAAGAACCAACAAATGGTTTTTAAGATTAAACATTAACCCCCCCCCCCTCCTCGGAGTCTGATTGAAATCTATCTACGGCTCTGATATCAATATTTTGTGTTTTAATCTAGGGCCTTGGTATCACCTGTCGACAATAAAATAACCTGATGGCTTCGTACCACGTTTGTGTCACCATTCACAAAAATTATCCCCACCTCTTCCCCGCTACCTAACGTGACACAACGCCCACCTACACTAATTTCTGACTGAAATGTCTTTAATTAACTCAATTTAACAGCAGAAATTATAAACCTTAACGGCGTTAAAAATAACAGACATTCTTGACGTGTCACTTCTCCAACATCTGGTGTACCTCAACAATTGATTGATCTATTCCATAAATTCCGACTGTTTCTAAACAAAACAAACAAAACTTGTGTAAAAACTAATTACAAATTAGACAGCATTTCTCACCTGGTTATTTTTTGTAAACCACTTACATAAATAATAACAATAGTAATAATATTTGTACTAATAACTGTAATAGTAATAGTAAAATAAAAGTAATAATAAAAGTATTAATAATAATAAGTTATATGCTCATAAAAATAGTAATAATAATAATAATAATAATAATAACAAAAATAGTAATAATAATAATAATAATAATAACAAAAATATTAATAATAATAATAATAATAATAATAATAATAATAATAACAAAAATAGTAATAATAATAATAATAATAATAAATAATTCTAAGAATAAAGAACCATTAGCTGCTGTGGAAGTAGGAGCACTACTTTGGAGAAATGTGTAGAAATAAACCTCTCTAAATAGCTATGATTTCAGTAAATCCGATGTGTAGAATAAACAGGCCCGGACTATATATCTATGCTATCAACTCAGGATTTTCTACCGACGCCTCTTTTTATTCCACCTTCAACTGTTCATCAATAGAAACGTGTCTCACTACTCATACACACCATGTCGACTTACGTTATTCTACTACCATCTTCTTCTGTTTCTGTGAAACAACAGCCTCCGGGCTGTCTCACTGGTTTGTTGTTATCTGGTTTATTTGTCAGTTGTTGCTCTGTTGCATATAGTGTATTCCATTTGTCTTGTCTTGGAGATAGAAGACACTTCCTGATATCTGCATGTGATATCTGTATGTGATATCTGTATGTGATATCTGCATGTGATATCTGTATGTGATATCTGCATGTGATATCTGTATGTGATATCTGTATGTGATATCTGCATGTGATATCTGTATGTGATATCTGCATGTGATATCTGCATGTGATATCTGCATGTGATATCTGCAGGTGTTTATCAGTGTTATTTACGCATGTGGTTGCGTCTGTGGGTCTCGCCAATGGCCCACTAGACGTACCACCCATGCAACAGAAAACCTTAGTGGATGACATGCCGTTATATTGAGGTTATCTTCTTAGAGAAGCTTCATGGCACCTCTTCTATACAATTATGCTTTTATTTTGTTGTTGAAATGTGTTTCATGTTTACCTGAATATATATGTATGCACCCTCTGTGGTCGGGAGGGATCCAGAGATGTACTGTGCAGCACTGGGGAGGAGGAATGTGACAGCCAGTTTTTCCTATGACTGAAACCCATCATAGAGGCACAGTGACTCAGGACGTGACAATCCTTTTGATTTGAACATTTGGTTGCATGCCTGAAGCAATAGAGAAGTTCGGCATAACCAGTAGTCAATTGGTGGCGGGGAATGAGCACAGTGAACCCTATCTTGGCTACAGTGGCTATGAGCAGTACATAGGTTGAAACCTACCTTCCTGGAGGTGTGATATTTATTCTCTGGCTCTGTTCTTGGGTGGACCGAGAATCTACAGAATTCCCATCAATATAATGCCATTTAATGACATTAGGTCAAAGGGCATGAGGCCATGGACCGTTGGATCAGCAACCAACCAACCATCAGTGTTATTTTGTTCCATTGTTTCTCAAACTTTTTTTAACCATGTCCCACCTAAGGCTTTATAAAATTCTGATGCCCTCCTATGTACCATATACACACATTTTATATTAAAAATATTGAATGATTCCCTAAATGAAGCTTAATTACAACTTGTTCGAATTGCCTTCCAGAACAATCAAATTTCCCCCTGTGGGCCCCCACATTAGGAAACACTGATTTAGTGTGTTCAAATTGTCTGATATTGGAAGAAGACCTTTGTCGTGTCTGGCTTCGTTCTCTATCTGACATCATCAACCAATATAAGGTAACTGCAGGAAACGTAACAACAATTGTACTTACGTAAAACACAAGTTTTTATAACAGTTTCACTCAGATACGACGGACTATCACTAAAACTAGTGGGTAATGATTTGCACACAAGAAAACATACACATTACAATCCACAAAACATCTGATATCATCTAACGTTTGTTCTTGACAAATTAAACGTTTGTCCATTTTGTCCTATCACTTCGAGAGAACCTATAGGTATACATTCCCTTCGGCCACCGGAGTAGCATATGACTCATCATAGTATTCACCTATTTAAAAACATTTCTTCTGTCCCTATTTTTATTATTTAATATCCAATCCTCATCACAATCATTGACTCCGCAATTATTTTTGCTTCAATTAACTACATTCTGATGCCTGTGATAATTATCAATGCTGCCGTCTAACAATTCAGACACCATTATCTCTTCCAACGGATTCTAAAATATTGGCCGCCCGATATGTGTTTCCGTGGCCCCTGGTAAGATAAGAACCCATCTTTACCACAAACAGGAATCGATTATCTTTTTTTTAAAGATTTCATCTTCTAGATTCGATAACACACAGACTACATGCAGAGAAGCTTGCGGGAAATGCTTGGACGAACATCCAGCAATTTCCATGTTTTGTTGACATCTGTAGGACAATGGATGTAGGGCAAACAGCCATAGCAAGGAACAGTAATCAATCAGAGAAAATATCGTGCAGTGATTTCCTACCGTCCTGACCGGTGATTCCATCACCTGTAGAAACGAGCGGCATTTCCGGCGTAGGTTGGGCACAAAATGGTGGACGCCGGAAACAGGTAATTGTAGGAAATGAAGGTGCGTATAGATTGTCAGTCTGCGCCGGAGACCCGATCAGGACCTGGAAACAAGACACAGAAGGGAGCTCACCGTAAAACATGGGAGACAATGCTTCGTGTGGAATAGAATGTGTGAAACTATCGTTTTGCTAATCTTAGATCTTGGGGAGAGGGGGGTGAGGGGGAGGGGAGATTGAGCTGCATGCATCCATTAGATGACCAACCACATTAGATTATATTTTATATTTTATATTTTATATTCCCCGATTTAATGTATTGACAGAAATCGATGACAATTATGATCAGCAACTAGCTAATGATGATATAGATTTGTGACGGTTTTTCTTATTTTTCTTCTTCTTCCTCTTCTTCTTCTGCGCTCATTCTCAAACTCCTACAGATTTGCAGGATGTAGTCCAGAGAACGAATTGCGATATGCCATGGCTTACAGCTTGGCTGCGAGTTTTGCCATGATGCGTATCTATTAGCTGTAAATTTCGACCGTGTGTTGCTGGTCATGATATGAAAACAAATAATAGTTTACTGCTTCCTTTCATGTATGTAGTGCGAGTCGATTAGGGATGATTTGGCGGGAGGAGTTGGCTGTCCTATCACATACATGGTCAAAATAACAAAGAAGCTATGCTGAAGCTGGATGTGTCAGGCCGAAAGTCGCATATATCGCAGATATCTAATCTGTAAACCAAGACACAGCGTATTCCATTCTCCGGACTAGATTGTGTTGACATGCTGGAATTCAAGAACGAACTCAAAAGCAGACGATTAAGCCTTAAATCGATTGTCTTGTGATGGGCCCTTGAAGGTAAAGGTTTGGAATAGGGATAGGGTTAGGATTAGGGTTAGAATTAGGGTTAAGTAAAGGTATGTCGCATTGCAGCAACCTGTCGTTGGGGATGAAGATAGTTCTTCACGTACTAAGCCGCAGAACGTATATGGTGGGGTATCCAATTCTCTTCCTTGATGTGTTTACCTTCCCTAACTCATACGCCAGGTAACTTCTTGGCATATCAATCCATTAAAACATCTCAGTCCTCAGATATTCGGCAGAGATAAATATCATACCTTCACAATTCCTTGACATTGTCAGTTCAAGATGTTCTTGTACCCACTTGTTTCTTCTGAAATGTTTAAGAAAGTCATTCGTGTCTTGTTACATGGTGATGGAATCATCATTTATGCCTTTCACCTACTTCCAAAAGAAATTATTCTTGATGACTTACACCACTGTTTTGTTGTTGTTGGAGAATATATATATATATATATTTGTTTTATGTTCATCTTATTCTATCGTATTCATTCTCAATCTCCTGTTGGACTTTTCTTGTTGCAGAACCATGGACATACCAAATTTCCAGCAGGATGAAATCCAATAAATCAATCAATCAATCAAGTGCCATGACGACTGGCGTAGTCGATCAGGTTTCTCTACGATTCTCTATCTTTTGTGTTGTCAATAAGCTCGGTTGGTGAGCTTCTACCGTGCCATGATACATGCCCATCTAGTAACTTTTCTCTTTGTCTACCTCTATCTCTTCTCCCTTTGATATTTCCAGTGGTTATTATGTGTTCAAGATGTGTTCTTTTCAGCACATGTCCTAGAAACCTTGACTGTCTGCCCCTAATGTTTGATATGATTGATCTTTTTACGCCAGCATCAATGAGAACCTCTGCATTAGTTTTCTTAACTGTCCATGGTCCAATGAAGTCCAGAGAATGGAAATATGTTGTAACACCAATTTATTGATGACAATGGCCAGACACATCAATTTTCGGTAGAATCATGATTGACATAAATGATTTTAAAGAGACATATATAGTATTTTCATTAACATTCTGAATCCCTCTTTCCTTATCTGTATTTTAGTGCTCAGAGTCCATATTCATACACAATTATTTATTGCTACTGAACACTAGCAAACTGTATAGACTGATCTTTACTGTAACACTGATCATCAGGGGCGTAGATACGTTTCTGTCAATGGGGGAGGGGTGATTACCTAAAAATGAAATTAAATAAAAATAATAAATAGGTAATGTGTGTGTTTTCGTGTGAAAAATCTTCCTTTTGTTGAAAGATTGGATTATCTTTTTGTGTGAAAAATCTTCCTTTTGACGAAATATTGGATTATCTTTTTGTGTGAAAGATCTTCCTTTTGACGAAATATTGGATTATCTTTTTGTGTGAAAAATATTCTGTTTGATGAAACATTGGTATGAGGGGCGGAATGTGCAGTTTAGCCTAACTTTTAGATATCTTTTTAGCAGTAAAAGTTATGTTCTGATTTGCTATTGTGTGGTGGTGGTGCTGGGGCTTTGATTAGCTCGCCCCCTCCCCATCTACGGTCCTGCTGATAATGTTTCTTTAAATCATATTCGAATTTTTACGATCATCGCCATCTGGAGTCTCATCTTGAATTCTGTATATAACCACTTTTCTGTATATAACCACTTTTCTGTATATAACCACTTTTCTGTATATAACCACTTTTCTGTGTATAACCACTTTTCTGTCTGTTATCTTCTGCGTTTGTTCGCAAACTCCTGCAGATCAGTAGGTAGTAATCTAGATAGCAGTGTGCTCTGTGCCATGGTTTTCAGCTTGATAGCGATATTTGTACATTTATGATTGAAACATCGGACATGGATGGAGAGCCATAACAAGGAACAGTAATCAATCAGAGAAAATATAGTGCTGTGATGTCCTACCGTCCCGACTGTTGATTCCATCACCTGTAACGGTGATGTCCTACCGTCCTGACCGGTGATTCCATCACCTGTAACGGTGATTTCCTACCGTCTTGACCGGTGATTCCATCACCTGTAACGGTGATTTCCTACCGTCTTGACCGGTGATTCCATCACCTGTAACGGTGATTTCCTACCGTCTTGACCGGTGATTCCATCACCTGTAGAAACGAGCAGAATTTCCGGCTTAGGCTAAATGGCTTCTATGTCATTTTGACCCTAAATGCGATGGGACAGCTAACAACACAATACAATCTCCTTAGTAGCCTCTTATTACATCATTAGAAGATCAGTGTTACTATTCTTTTCTCTCCTTTCGGGACCCCGTAACACAAGGAAGGGAGTATACAATCATTTAAATAAAAATGTCCACTTAATTGTTGTACAAAATACACCTCTCCCTACAACAGCACAGAATCTGACAAGTCAGTACTCGACAGAAGGTTTACAGGATGTCAGAAAGAACCGAGGATACGGCGAGAGCTCATCAGCCTGATAAAGCACACGTTCCGTGCAGTTTGTACAAGGGAACACACTCAGGAGATATCATTGATAATGATGCTGAGTGTCCGAACTGAAGTGATGGCTATCCATTCTCTGTCCATCATACACGTGCTGAGTAGATGAGCTCATCACAGCTCATTAAAGATGACGATGAATATCTGGAAGGTCTCATTTGTCCAGATTGCAGGCCCGTAGATAAGGGGGAAGGGGGTTCATTTTGAGTGTTCAAATCCCCACCTTAGCAATTCTGAAAATGACATTTAGTACTGTTGTAGTTTCACAGAGGTCTCACTTATTACGCACACAATAAACAAATATCATTGTCTTTATCGTGTACATTTCAGAAGACGTTGTCGACGCGGACTTGGCACGATCTCCCTTCCAAGAACGGTGTAAAGCTGGGACAATATTTACAGACACAGGAAATGAAGGTCATGAAGGGGGGAGAATTAGTTTCAATCTGTGTTACTCCTGTAAGGAGAATAACACCATCTCTGGCTATTTCTGTTCCTCAAACCAAAGAAAGAACAAGAGGGAAGATAGGAGAGAGAGAGATTGAAAGAATGAAGAAAATGATCTAAATAAAGTGAGAAAATGAGTCAGAAATGTGTATGAAAGAGAATTAAATGGATGCATGTATAGAAATCTCTTTGTTTGATTGGGTGTCTTTTATGAGGAGAAGGCGAGGGTTCATGAAAGATATAAAAAGAACCGATGAGAGGGAAGGAGACAGAGGGAAGAAATATAAGGAAGAAAATGAGTGAATAAAATGTCAATAAGAAAGGTTTCAGAGCACAGTTGAGCCCCTTAGGGAGTTTGACAATTTCAAACACTCGGCGTCTTTTGCTCATTTTGTCAGAGTTGTCGCGAGGCCAGCGAGGGCGCCCGAGGTCTCAGGGTGAGATCTTGATTGGGACTCTGTGTTGACATGACACAGCCCTTCAAGCCCCGCGATCAACTTAATTAACACGCTCAATTTCTCAACGACAGAACCAATACCGCGGCTTTCATCAGACCTGTCACCCACTGAATGCCCGTTCGGTCAAACGTCTGTCCTGGCCACAATCATGAACTGTCTTCTCTAACATCTATATCTTTTTCTTCTTCTTCTACGTTCGCTCTCAGACTCCTTCATATTATCAGGATGCATTCCAGATAACGTACTTTTTTGTGCCATGGTTTACAGCTTTGCTGTGATATATATATATATATATATATATACGTTTTGTGCCATGAAACATCTGAGTTCAGCATATCTACGTTGTAACTCTGAACCTACATGCAACGGAACAGACACCTTCATAATACGTGTATATCGTTTCAGATGTTTGTTATTTTTAGAATAAATTATATTCTAATTTTTTTCGTATTAAGTGTAATCTACTACATTACGTGTAATCTACTACATTACGTGTAATCTACTACATTACGTGTAATCTACTACATTAATTGTAATCTACTACATTACGTGTAATCTACTACATTAAGTGTAATCTACTACATTAATTGTAATCTACTACATTACGTGTAATCTACTACATTAAGTGTAATCTACTACATTACGTGTAATCTACTACATTAAGTGTAATCTACTACATTACATGTAATCTACTACATTTAGTGTAATCTATTACTTTAAGTATAATCTATTACATTAAGTGTAATCTACTACAAACACTGTAATCTGGTCATCTTCCAGTTAATGTTGGTGTATCATATTCCCACTGGCGTTGTGGTTATGCTGTTCTATTTGGGCCCAATAGTTCACGGGTTCGAATCCAATTCGTGGCGCATTGCTTATTAATTGAACGTTTTTCAGAGATCCCTTGCGATTATCGCTGGAAGCTACGGAGTACGTGCTGTGAGTGATACACTTGGCAAGGTACCTCACGTTTTGTTGACGGAGACAGAGTACACATGGAATAACCCAAGTAAAATTAAGTCAATCTTCTACGCTGTTTGGACACTTCAGAAAATAATGATCATTCATTGTCTTCTAGATTTGTATACACGGGAGGGCAGGATGTTTCCACATTCTTCCGCATCGCTGAGGATATAATTCACTGGAGGACTCTGTGTGCTAACTCATCCAATGTGGTACCCCTACGACCCTTGAGGGTTACGGGTTTATTGATTGATTGATTGATACGGTCGTGTTATGATAACCAAACAGAAATAGTTTGCTGTCAAGAAGCTTAACAAGAATGTCCCCTATTTAAAAACTATTTTCCACTAACATATCTAGAAAATGTTCGATCTTCACGTATACTAATCAATCAATCAATCAATCAATCAAGTGACATGCCAATCAATCAAGTGACATGCCGACTGGCGTAGGCGATCATGTTTCTCCACGACTCTTTGTCTCTTGTGTTGTCAATAAGCTCGGTTGGTGAGCTTCTACCGTGTCACGATACAAGACCATCTAGTAACTTTTCTCTTTGTCGACCTCTATCTCTTCTCCCCTTGATCTTTCCAGTGGTTATTAAGTGTTCAAGCTGTGTTCTTCTCAGCACATGCCCTAGAAACCTTGACTGTCTGCCCCTAATGTTTGATATGATTGATCTTTTTACGCCAGCATCAATGAAAACCTCTGCAGTAGTTTTCTTGGCTGTCCATGACTACTAAACTATTATAAAAAATTGTTCTGTATCCTGACACAGCGTCATTTCTCTTTACGAATTTGAACTGCGCCTTGTTGTTCATTGACATAGGCGACACAAATTGCTCGTAAATCGACAATTGTACTTACGTAAAACACAGTTTATATAATCGCTTCAATCAGACACGACGGACTATAACTAAAACTAGTGGGTAATGATGTGCACACAAGAAAACATACAAATTACAATACACAAAACATATTCAACGTTTCAACCAAAAGGCCTTTATCAAGATACACAAAACATCAAAAGACAACGAATGGAAATTATCACCCGAAAAAACAAACGTATACAACTGAAATATGGAAATGAGATGCCGGACGGTCAGAAAGTACATAAAAAACATTTGTTATCCTGTCAACTCATCAGTGTTTGTTCTTTAAATTTAAACTTTTCCATGATTTTTATTTGTTCACTGTGTATTGAAATCGAATGAAAATCAAAAGAAAAGTCAAACAGCACTACTTTTGATGGATGACCAAGTGACCACAATCCCCGACAACACACACAGAAACAAGTTACTCTCTCTCTCTCTTTTTTAGAAAGTAATTTTTGGAGCGACAGCAAATCAATGATCATAATTGTCTGACTTTATAACGCAATAATTTTCGTTACGTTAGATGCTGCGCCATTTTATGTTTTTGTCATGTTAAATGTGATCTTAACTGTGCACAACTTTGTAACAAACAATATACAGAACAATACAGCTGTCGGTACAACATATTAGGTAGTCATGAGGAAAAACATCAACACTAAAAGGGCAGATGATAATTGATTCAATTTAAAAGAAAGATCGACAAGTTTTAAGTAAATTGTGTAGAGTTTGTTTTTCTAGGCGATGTCGTAAAAGAGAGTTTGAATTCCCACTTTTTGATGTCCAGGGGCCTTAATTCAAAATATTTTACAGAAGTACCTGGAAAGGGAGGAAATATATGTGGATATTCCAAATCGTGTTAACGCTAGGGACGTGGGGACGAAAGGTTTGATATTTCATGGAAGAAATGTTCTATGTTCTACTCTAAGTGATACGTTCTTTTCCTGTCTAACTACCTCGTTTGGGAAAATATAGGGAAATATTTCCCAGTACGTTGTTGATTGACCATCATTCTTTCTCACCCACGAAACCGTTCTTTTCTAGCGACACCACATTTCAAACCAAATTCCTTTATTCTAGTCATGGAACAAGAGTCATCGTCACTTATACAGTCATTTGTTCGTGCGTTTTCCCGTAGGGGGTTCAAAATCTCTGCCCGATCCATCGCTCCACCAATAGCTGTAGTAGCAGCGTGGGCAGTCAACCTATCCGCTCTCTCATTACTCCGGACTCCCGCATGTTCCGGCACATAAATAAAAGTAACTCTAAGCCCACAGGAATTCGTCACTGCATCCAGCCACTGTTGCCAAACGTACCCCGCCTGAACTTTGACAACAATGCTCATGGTTTCCACATGATTCATCATCCTCACCATCATCATCCTCACCATCATCATCCTCACCATCATCACCATCATCATCCTCACCATCATCACCATCATCATCCTCACCATCATCATCATCATCCTCATGGTGAGACATGCTACTTTAAACCGCGGACGTTTGCCATGTTTGTCTAGTTTGTTCAGTTTGTATAGTTTTTCTAGTGTGTCTAGTGTGTTCATTTTCACCAGATTCTGAACTTCTCATTATTAAATTTACTGTTGTAGTTGCAGCTCTGGTAATCCAGCCACACCCACCTCAGAGCTGTACATAATTACTAGGATCAAATATAATTTATTTTAAATCTAGGAGCTTTCCTAGTCTGCTGTTTTTTCCACTAGCGATAGATTGTACTCTACGGATGTCATTTTGGCAGAATTACTAGAACCGTGACTGACACAATTTGTTCATGTTTGAAAACTCTGTTATTACCACACTGATATAACGTCAGCAGGTAAAAACAGGTAAAAACAGGTA
Source organism: Meghimatium bilineatum (assembly GCA_034231615.1). NCBI lineage: Eukaryota > Metazoa > Mollusca > Gastropoda > Stylommatophora > Philomycidae > Meghimatium > Meghimatium bilineatum. Next base: position 5,043,462 of record CM067310.1, on the reverse strand, counting down.
CAGCCTGTCCGTAATAGTTAAATATTTTAATAATAGTATTAATAAGATAAAAGACTCGACTCCTTTGAAAACAAATGCCTACGTACCATTCTGAACGTTAAGTGGAGTGACTTTAAATCTAACACTACTATAAGAGAGGAAAGCAAACAAACCTATATATCTTCCTTCATTAGACAAAGGCGTTGGACTTACATCGGCCATGTTCTCAGAATGAACAGCCTAAGAATTCCCCAGCAATCACTATATTGGGTGCCACCTGGAGTAAGAAGAAGAGGGAGACCTAGAGAAACTCTACGAAGAACCATTAATAGAGAAGGCATGTCAATGAACCTAAACAACACGCAACAAATGAAAGACCTGGCAACACAAAGACAGAAATGGAAGGCTATGGTTTCTGCCCTATGCGCCGCCTATGGCGGTGGAACCTCCGCCTGGAGGAACATAACATAACATAACATTAATAAACACAATGGTTTAGAAGGAGGAAAAGTGCGGTAAAGAGAACATGAGGAGAGCCAAAACCACGATGGACACAGGATATCGACGACCTTCTCAAAATTACACTGGAAGCTTGCATATAACTGAGGCTTACAGAGTGGCAGTGAGGACAGCTTTCTGTAAAAATACATGTCATAGGTAGATAGAGTAATTGTAATAATAATAATAATAATAATAATATCTCGCCGAATTTTAATACGTTATAACAAAATAACGAAATTAAACACACCCCCCCCCCCAGAAGGCGATTTGGCAAAGACTTCTGACGATCACACGCCCAAGCCACTACACAACACTTGATGGCGCAACTATGCTAATACACAACAACTAATGACGCGTTTATGCTTCTACACAACTTCTGCTATCAATTGTTGAACATCCAGTCCAATATTGGTCATGTTTAGAGTGGTTTCATTGAGGTCATCTTACGTTACTCAAAACTTGTTTTTCAGAGAATTTCCTAGTTACAATTTTTGAAAGTTGAGCACGTCTTTCCAAATGTAAGTTAAGAATACAATAATGTTGATTATTTATTGATTGTTTGTTGATTTTTCTTTTGTTCTTCCATCTGAAAATTTGGATTATTTCCTTGTATGTTATGTACTCACTGTAGCAAAACTGAAATCTAAATAGGGAAGCTTGGAACTCTGTAATGAAGCTTTGCTAAATACTGGATACACACGTAATAACACACACAAATCAACGTTTCTACCATACGAGCTTTATCAAGTATGCATTCGCAACAAAAAACGTCGCGTGAGAGCTACAATATTTACGTTCACATGGCAGAGCTAAATATAGATATGACCCGGAAGAGTTAGTTCTATATTGATATAAAAGAAGGTCAAAGGTGAAACAACAACACAAACAGAATATAGACAAAACACACCACAAGATATCGGTGAAACATGACAAACAGAGAAGAGACAAAACAACATGATACCATATTCGTCAGGCGTATGGGTGATATCATTTTGTTTCATCATTTCTCTGATTTTCGTTTCACATATATACGGGTGTGTTTTGTCTGTTTTCTGTCAGAATTCCCTACACAGTCATAGCACACATATCGTTACTACACGCCGAGGCTTCTGCCCCCAAAATGGTCTGCAAACTTGATTCTTTCATACATGGAGACCATTTGATAGAAGGCAAAGTAAGAAATCTAGACAAGATATTCCACGACAATGATAAATTTTTCACATGTGACAAGTTGTCAGCACATCAAGCAAACCATCCTTAGTCGTCTTCTTTGGTATATTCGGTAAGAAGGTAGTGACCCCATTCTTTGCACCGTGAACTAGACGTCCAGACCCTGGTAACCACACGGAAGTCGTAATATTATATAAGGTCTTAATTCATATTACCATGACTTTACGATGTACATTCTCTGGGCTAATAAATGGTTTGTCGTTTTGCAGAAACCCGCCGTATGGAATGAATATATCTCTTCATGTACCAAGCCACAGAAACTGTTAGGTGGGGTCGCAGATTTTCTTCCTGTTTGTCTTTACCCCCCGAACTCAGCTCTAACTTGGTACGCCGGTTAGGTCAGGTACTTCAAGTACCCATTTTGAGCTTATTCCGCTGAAGGAGTGATCGTGTCAAGCGAGAAATCACAACCCGGGCAATGTGTGTGTGTCCGGAATTGATTTTGAACCTCACACGTTGTAACCCGGTGATAGTATGTCAGTTCACTATCAACTAGGTTACCAAGCTCCTTATTCACCTACTTCGACATATATTCAGAAGACTCGGCAACAACCTGCTAAACTGCAGGGGTTTTAAGACGGCAACAGAAGTAGAGCACTCAATCACGGTACAGTAACAAAGAAAGATATCCTCAAAATTTGTCATACAAAATAAAAATGACTTCAATATTTCTTTGTTCATAGAATTACTTAAAACAATGAAAACGGACAAAAACAATAAATACTAATTGTGTTACTATTTTTCAGAATGCCAAGACATCTTAATGAATCACTTAATTGATTATAATGGCCACGTGGCAAATATGGTTGTGTTCAAGGTCTTGAGTCCACTCGGGAGAAAGTTAATGGCACTTAATTCTAAACTTATCACCTGGTTTGATTGTGACAGGTCGTTTTGTGTTTCCACATTCTCTGTCTCGTCTAACACTGTCTCGGTTATTGTTGGTCGCGGTTCCACGTCCGAAGTAGAAAAGATGGAAACTAATTTTCTACTTGATTTACCAGTCACCAAAACTTGAGAAATTGACCGTGCGTGTCCGTGGATGTGGTTCAACAAGATGCTCATTCACGCATTGAGTGCGCACGCGTTGCCAATGACCATTTTCTGAGTTCTGGACACTTGTGACCTGAGAGAGAGTTCTCATAGCCACATGACAGCTCCTGACCTGAAAGAAAGGAGAAGCCTGGGTTCGAAGATCGCACGCTCAACTTTGACGTTTATAGAGAAAAACTTTCTAAGCCACGACGAGAGGTTAACATGGTCGAACTTGTGGTTTCATGCCAATGATCTTTGGACTATTCCAGAACGAGCTAAAAGTGACAATAATGAAACACGAGGGCAAACCGAGGGAGATGAGATAAGCAGAACTAATGGAGATTTACTAGCCAAGCATGACGGGAGGTTATCTCAGTCGGAAGTGGAGGCAGTCGGTCCTTGTTCTAAATCGGACTCTTCAGTTTAGAAAGATCTTGACTGCAGTCCAATGTTTATGACAGGGCAGAAAGGGATCATGAACCCAGGCATAGTCTGACAGAATATACTAACCTATCACGATGTAGGAAAAGTTGGAAAATTATTAAATGTTAAAACGGAGATGGAACGTGATCTGATATATTATGAAATCATTTATTGAACATCACGTGAAATACTCGCACATAGTTTCTATACTATTTTGTATGTAGAATTGAGGATTAAGAAAAAAAAGGAATACTGAAGAATTGAACATGGTGTGTCAGCTGACCACAACGTGCCTCGCAATTGGAACCAACAGAATTACCCACATCGAATTCATAAATCACTTCACATTTGATTGAAATTGGGGGTCCAATTGATAACCACTGAATGGATCTGGTTCAGATCTCGCGATCCACCTTCTAATCTTTTCGAATAGTTTGTTAAACTTGTTATTTTAATTCCAGTGATGTTTCCCAAATATTTGACGTCACTAACGAGTTGAACATAGAAGAAGAATGGCTGCTTAAAACAAACAATGCACGCTGACATATTTAAGTCATATAAAAAATAAATAAAGTCAAAACAGATACCAATAAGAGCATATAATACAAGAATATCCGGGCTTAAAGCTAAAGGTAGACAAAGAAAACGGTGGATAGAAAACATCAAGATAGCCTTGAACAAACATGGACTAAATGCAACCTCGGCGACACATCTGGCCTTGAAACGACAGCTTAAGCTATCACCCCTACGCTTAACGGCAAGTGTGAATGCTATCAACAATCATTCACCTGGGGAAAGACAATAGACCCAAAAAATACATGATAGATTTGAAAGATTGGTCATTGAAGGAAATGTATTAGGAAAGTGACCTTGAATCAGACCATATCAATGATGGACACGAGGCATCGAAGAGTTTGAACTTCTTTGTATGATACTGGAGTAGCTTGAGAGTAGCTAGATAGTCACGGATAGGAAAAAAGAATCCTTCTTCATTGGTAATTCCATGCCGGAACTGTCCACGGACATTTGTGGCTCAAATATGGTTTATTAGCCATCTAGGAACTCATATAGTAGATATCCCAGGAATATCGGTGGGAGGACATAACATAATTAATTTGAGATATGTGGATGACACTGTTCTGATTGCAAAAAGTGAGGAAGACCTTTAAAATTTAATTAAAGTAGTAGTCACAGAAAGTAAAGAGAAAGGCCTCTTCCTAAATATCAAGAAAACAGAAGTAATGGTTATTTCAAAGAAAGAAAATAACACACCTTGCAAGATCATAGTGAATGATATAGTATTAAAACAGATCCACCGATTCAAATATCTAGGTACAATGATCACAGCAGATGGAAGACGTTCAACAGAAATAAGATGCAGAATAGGACAGGCAAAAACAAAATTCGGAAAAATGAAAAATATACTTTGTAATATGACCTTGTCATTAGAGGTGAGAAAGAGAGTTCTGCAGTGCTATATAACCCCTATACTAACATATGGGTGCGAGTCTTGGACAATAAACAGACTGGAAAGTGGGAGATTGGAGGCAATAGAGATGTGGTTCTACAGAAGAATGCTGAGAATACCATGGACTTCCAGAAAAAACTAATGTAGAGGTGTTGAAAGAGTTAAATGCGAAACGGACCTTAATGAACAATATAAGAAAAAGGCAATCTTCTTTTTTTGGCCACTTCATGAGACAGGCAGGTTTAGAGAACATAATCACAACAGGCAAGATTGAAGGCACCAGAGACAGAGGGTGACAACGTGAGAAAATATTAGACAGTTTGACAACCTGGCACGGCAAAGAAACAACAACGACTTTGATACATAATACTGTGGACAGAGAGCTGTGGAGAGCCATGGCCACCTACGCCAGCCGGCATGGTACCTGATGATGATGATGACGAACTGATATGTAGGCACATATTTCTATCTGAATTTCAAAAGTGGGTGTATCAAATGGTGACCATCGATTGTGGTGGACGAACAACAGCACACTGGAAGAGTCTGTACCGATTAATCATGGAAGGAAAAGTTTTATCGAAGTGACCAAGAAGCAGAACATGTCAACGATGGACACGGGACATCGAAAAGCCTTGCGTCTTTTTTTATGATACTGGATGAAGCTGGACACTTGCATGGAACCGATAGGCGTACAGAATGGCAATGAGAACATTTTGCAAAGAAACGTAATGTATATACATATGATCTATTGTTTAATCCTGGTTTGCAGCTTGGCAATAACGTCTACTTCTTTTAACCCTATAACATCATGCCTATAAATAAGACAAGGAGAGGTTCGATAGGCTCATCAGTTGCCCCTCAGTTGCCCATATGTTGCCCAGATTTAGTAAGGAAAGAAAAAGGACAGCCTTTAAACAAAACAAACTTATTCGAAATCCTACAAAAGAGAGGTGATTGACATATTCTATTCCGAAGTAACTCTGCAACAATAACTCGTCTACCAATCATATCTTTACCGCATATATCCGAAGGTATATTAGAACCAATCATATCTTTACCGGATATATCCGAAGGTATATTGGAACCAATCATTCATACGGAAGTCACTTCTTGATTGCCCTCCGACACTTCACATGAAGAAAGGAACTAACCAGGAGAAAGAAAACCAGACGACAGAACTAGACAACTAACTAGGAGAAAAAACCAGTAGACAGAACTAGACAACTACCCAGGAGAAATAAAATCCAGACGACAGAACTAGACAACTAACCAGGAGAAAGAAAACCAGACGACAGAACTAGACAACTAACCAGGAGAAAGAAAACCAGTAGACAGAACTAGACAACTAACCAGGAGAAAGAAAACCAGTAGAAATAATTAGACAAATAACCAGGAGAAAGAAAACCAGACGACATAACTACGCAACTAACCAGGAGAAGGAAAACCATCTGATATAACTTCACAACTAACCAGGAGAAAAGAAAACCAGACGACATAACTTCACAACTAACCAGGAGAAAAGAAAACCAGAGGTAACTACAACTAACATTTCCCTAGATAAAATGACGACATAGTTCTTCTTGAAGACACGAGGCAGAATGGGACTTAGAGAAATCTACACTTGATATAGAATTGGTGTATCCAGCAGGTGTGATGTATCCTTTAGTCCTAGTAAACAAACACTCCAATACAACATTTGTTCTCTAATGAAACGATATAATGATTTCTACAACTCAGGCCTTCACAAAATGTTGAGACGCACATACAATGGATAGAATTAACTACAGCCAGACTTTCAAGTCATTCTTAAGAATCTTAATAATGCCTCATGGATTTTCTGAGCTTAATTCAAGTGCTGAACTCGACGGCGCAACAGATTCGTCAGTTTCAGGCCGTATTCCCGATGTGAAGTTACCAATAATGTAACCCGAGTGGCTTGTTATTAAGTAAATTAAAAATAAAAAAAAAGAATTGTTTAAGAAGTTAAAACATCAAAGTTAAAATTTGTGAATCGGGAAAGTTTCAATATTGGAATGTTTGCTCGAATTGCAACACGTGCAAAGTTTAATTAAAAGTTTGCGCCGAGACTGCGTCAAAATCCACCAGGCAGTTATGTTTGTCTAGTTAAATCAAGGTCGAAGGTTGTAGTGGCGCTGTATACTTGGAATGGTAGTATTAAGCGCCTGGTATACCTCGAAGTGGAGCCGCGTTAGCGCAGTGGTTAGCGCACTGAGTGGTCCTGAGTTCATTCCCCAGTTGAGGAAATATTTTTCAGATCGCAACCGGTCGACCCAGCCTTAAATTGATACTGGATTAATCCGGGAGCAAAGACTGCGAGGGAAAGGAGATGGCTACCGCCCTCATTTGCAGAACCTCTGAAATGTGAGATCGCTAACATCTCACACCCCTACGGCATTAATAAATGCTATGGGTTACTTTACTTTTTTTTTGTTGATACCTCTTTAATATTGGATTGGAAGAATTCAAGTCAAACACGCAGGTAAGAGAAGATACTAAACGGAAATATGTTTCTACAACAATACGATGAATACCATTTACTTATATTAGGTGTGTACTTATAGTTCATGAAAACTGACTGTCAATACAAGCATTAAAATGGGTACTAGATGGCAAAAGATAAAGAGTCTGGCGCTTGAGAACCGCTACATTTATCAATATGGCACTCTGAAAGCCGACGGTATTAATGGGCGCCTGTCTCTTGTATGGCTTTAGTCTATCCAGAATTTATGTTTGTTTCGTGTCACATGTTTGTTGTCATTTTTTGTATTTCTTGTCCGGTGTCATTTCACCTTTTCCAGTCAATCCAAACTACTCATACCAATGTAATCGTCGATGTTATTACTGTTCGCTTTCTATTATATGTTTTAATTTTGTTTCAATTGACTGTCTTGATAAAGGCCTTTTGGTCGAAACGTTGATTTGTGTGTGTCATTGTGTGTGTGTTATCTAGTGTTAACAAAACTTTGTTATCTTTTTCCTGAATCTAACAAAAGAAAAAGAGGAAGACCACGAGTTTGCGATTTGTGGTACAATTACTAGAGGCGAATAAGGAGGGTTAAGTTTGGCGTTTACTAACCATACAGTTGATGGTCAAGTGAACCAGATATATGCAAAATTATGCGCAATCTCACAATCATGAATGCACACATTTCTGCAACATTTCACAATCATGGATGTACACACTTCAGATCTCTATATCATGGGTTTAGATAATTCTGAACCATCTTAGAACCATTGATGTACAACATTCTGCGCCCTCTCTCACAATCGGGAATTTACAACATTCTGCGACCTCTCTCACAATCGTGAATTTACAACATTCTGCGCCCTCTCTCACAGTCATGAATTGACAACATTCTGCGCCTTCTCTCACAATCATGAATTAACAACATTCTGCGCCCTCTCTCACAATCATGAATTGACAACATTCTGCGCCTTCTCTCACAGTCATGAATTGACAACATTCTGCGCCTTCTCTCACAGTCATGAATTGACAACATTCTGCGCCCTCTCTCACAATCATGAATTGACAACATTCTGCGCCTTCTCTCACAATCATGAATTAACAACATTCTGCGCCCTCTCTCACAATCATGAATTGACAACATTCTGCGATAATTTGACTTTTTTCTGTGATTTTCAATTGGTCACTATGTTTGCTAGCATATCCTTTACATGACTTAGCTATCAACCCAGCATTTCTTGGCTGTGGTGATTTTATAGGCATTATAAATACGTTCAGTAAATTGCCACTGCTTTCTGAACGGTCCGAATGCACAATTGCCTGTGGTGAGGATCGAACTCGGTACCTTGGCCGTAAAAGACGCGCCCTGTACCACTTCACCACAGAGCCGGACAAGAAGCCGAATGTTGTACACTTTGTTTAGAAGGATGATTACCCAATAGTCCGCAAGCCTTATATTTGTTGACGATCACGGCTACACTATATTCATGGCTCCTATATTTTTCAATGATCTCTGTCAGTAACAAACTTTTGTTTCGTAAAAAAAAACAAAAAAATATTTTCATATTATAGCTCCGTTATGAGTTCTCAATGTTTTCCTTTGAACAGAAAAATTCCCGGATTTGCCCGAAGCATGCATATCGTTCGTTCATTTCCGGAGTTTTACACGTGTTAACACGGGTGTCGACCGGGTATCATTTTGCAGGATTACTGATGGATATGATAGGATGATAGCGCTAGTGCATGCTACACTAGTAACACAAGATATACCCTTGCAGAAACAATAACAAGGCTGACTTTGATGTGGGGGTAATCGCCATGAAATTAAATCCTGCAGTGATATTGAAAAGCTGTATTTTGTCACGAGGCGCCAGAAATCACTTCGGGACGGGAAAGAGGGGCGGAGGGGGGGGGGGCTGATTTTACATGTGAATGTTACATGCGTATGTTGCATGTGAATGTATAGATTTCAAATATGTTGATAGATAAATGATACATTTACGACGTTACATGTGAATCTGCGAATGTTACATGCGAATGTGTGAATGTTACATCCGAATGTGTGAATGTTACATCCGAATGTGTGAATGTTACATCCGAATGTGTGAATGTTACATCCGAATGTGTGAATGTTACATGTGAATGGATACATTTCAAATATGTTGATAATTAAGTGATACATTTACGACGTCGCTGTGTGGGGTTTCTTCTTCGCCTTCATTGTTCATTCTTGAACTCCCGCTATCTCTCTCTCTCTATCTCACACACACACTATCCTTCTTGTACCAGTAAATTGGTTCTTACTAGATTTCCCGCAGGATGTAGTACACAGAATGGAAATGCGGCGTGTCCCCGTTTTATTTACGCCAATGACATGACTCATCCGTCTTCAGTGGAGCAATTGTGAAATTGATATGTCACATTTCAGATTTTCTTTATCATAGTGTCGAACATCCTTACTTTGAATAACTATGAACGTAGCCAAAAGGTGGGCCTAAAAGCCAACAACACCACTTTCCCTCTGGGCTATTTTCCATCAAGTTCATCAACAAATTGTGTCATGCACAGACGTGTTCTGACACGGACATGCATGCCTGCCTTTTTAACAACAATATATCTACTTCGAGTGTTGATATGAATAGAGATGAATATACTATATAAATCGATAGTAGATGAATCTATGTAGTTGATGAATTTATATAGTTGATGAATTTATATAGTTGATGAATTTATATAGTTGATTAATCTATATAGTTGATGAATCTATGTAATTGATGAATCTATGTAATTGATGAATCTATATATTTGATGAATCTATACTGTTGATGAATTTATATAGTTGATGAATTTATGTAGTTGATGAATTTATATAGTTGATGAATTTATATAGTTGATGAATTTATATAGTTGATTAATCTATATAGTTGATGAATTTATATAGTTGATGAATTTATATAGTTGATGAATTTATATAGTTGATGAATTTATATAGTTGATTAATCTATGTAATTGATGAATCTATATATTTGATGAATCTATACTGTTGATGAATCTATGTAGTTGATGAATTTATGTAGTTGATGAATTTATGTAGTTGATGAATTTATGTAGTTGATGAATCTTTATAGTTGATGAATCTATATAGAGAGTTGAACTGAATAGAGATTATTCTACTATATGATTGATAATAGGTTCATAGCATTCACTTGTACGGATGTGAGACAAGAACACTCAATGTAGACACAGAAATAAGGATTCAGTTTTTAAAATATAAGTTCCGCCTCTGTGTTACTGGGCAGCTAATGGGTAAATAGAATTGCGGCGCTGTTTACATTCCATACATGTCATAAAAATGGATTAAGTGAATGTCCATACATTTCAACAATAGTTAGATGGGATCGGTTTGAACAGCGCAAAAGATGTTGGAAAGAGTGGAGTGCAAAAGATGTTGGAAAGAGTGGAGTGCAAAAGATGTTGGAAAGAGTGGAGTGCAAAAGATGTTGGAAAGAGTGGAGTGCAAAAGATGTTGGAAAGAGTGGATTGCAAAAGATGTTGGAAAGAGTGGATTGCAAAAGATGTTGGAAAGAGTGGAGTGCAAAAGATGTTGGAAAGAGTGGAGTGCAAAAGATGTTGGAAAGAGTGGAGTGCAAAAGATGTTGGAAAGAGTGGAGTGCAAAAGATGTTGGAAAGAGTGGAGTGCAAAAGATGTTGGAAAGAGTGCAGTGCAAAAGATGTTGGAAAGAGTGGAGTGCAAAAGATGTTGGAAAGAGTGGAGTGCAAAAGATGTTGGAAAGAGTGGAGTGCAAAAGATGTTGGAAAGAGTGGAGTGCAAAAGATGTTGGAAAGAGTGGAGTGCAAAAGATGTTGGAAAGAGTGCAGTGCAAAAGATGTTGGAAAGAGTGGAGTGCAAAAGATGTTGGAAAGAGTGGAGTGCAAAAGATGTTGGAAAGAGTGGAGTGCAAAAGAGGGGTGTTTGATAAAGCTTGACAAATGTTAATGAAAACATACGTTTTAGTACAACAATTATATTGTTTCAGTTTGAAAACAAAATATAAAACTTTTAAATAATCATTTAGTTTTTTCGTACCTTTTCTGATAAAATTCCTGGTGCGGTTCGCTGTTCCATCACAAATGGCGTCAAAGTGACACAGCAGATATGCTGAGATTGTTGGATGTGGCCAGATAAAATGAGCATGTATCCAAGGAAAGTGTTAAATCAGAAAACAGAGATATCCGCTTTCCAAACTACATTCTGATAAATGTGCAGATGTTTCGTCTTCTGCTTTAGCATTGGTTCCCATGCACCTGCTGATTAGTTCTCATTGGTTCCCATGCACCTGCTGATTAGTTCTCATTGGTTCCCATGCTCCTGCTGATTAGTTCTCATTGGTCCCCATGCACCTGCTGATTAGTTCTCAATGGTTCCCATGCCCCTGCTGATTAGTTCTCATTGGTTCCCATGCTCCTGCTGATTAGTTCTCATTGGTTCTCATTCACCTGCTTATTAGCAGGACTTAGTCCAAAGGAAAATAAATGTGCTGTGTCCCGGTTTACAGCTGTGCTGCAATATCTGCGCTTCTCAGTCTGATACATTCGACGCGAGCGCGGCTTTTGGAAAACTTTAAACCTATTTGGAATGTGACTGCAAATTGTACTCAATAAACATCTCAGGCACCCCTTACGACATGCACGGAAGGTAAATAATGGTGCTATTCTTTGCTTCCTTTTCGAGCCCTGACAACGAATGAGTGGTACAGGAATGTGAGAGCGAACACGGAACAAGACGAAGAAGAATATAAGAGCTTCAGACATCTGTTTACAATATCACTGAATTATAACATAAAACAAAAAAATCGCCCGGAATCTAATAGAAAAAAACTTCAATGTTATCAAGAATCGATAGTATGTGCTTACTGCCGCAAAACTAAATCCCAACAGGCTAATCTCGAACAGTAGAATGAATTTTTGCCGGAGTGATGCTCAGCGGGAGTTTGAGAACGTAGGCCAAAATAAATACACTTATTTTATTTAGTATTTTAGTCTTCTACACGCTCCAATTGTGTCTAGAATCGTCTTTCACAGAAAATGTGTAGACCAATACTTTTCAAAACAACTGTAACCTGAATGTTTTCGGTCATGATTCTAACCATTTGTTCTACAACGTACACTACAACAAATCTCACGACAAGGACAGATATAAACAAGAAAATTTGTTTTACAACATAAACTACAACAAATCTCACGACAAGGCCAGGTATAAACAAGAAAATTTGTTTTACAACATAAACTACAACAAATCTAACGACAAGGCCAGGTATAAACAAGAAAATTTGTTTTACAACATAAATTACAACAAATCTCACGACAAGGCCAGGTATAAACAAGAAATTTGTTTTACAACATAAACTACAACAAATCTCACGACAAGGCCAGGTATAAACAAGAAAATTTGTTTTACAACATAAACTACAACAAATCTCACGACAAGGCCAGGTATAAACAAGAAAACTGATACAAATTACACTTCAGTTATTGATTGTGCTATATTCTACTATGAACAAAAATGCCGGAATTGCGCATGAAGTCGGCACCGCTTCCATTAATTTCCGGCTTTTTACACGTGTTGACAAGGTGTCTCTCCTTGTGGTTCCATATCGCTCAAAAATCAGATTGGCATGGCATCATTGTAAAAGATTTTTAAAAATCCAATGTGAAAAAAAAATGACAAAGCATTAATAAATCAAAGTGCTTGTAATAGCTTAAATACTGTTGGGGGTAATCTGGGGATCTCAGCCGCGTGATGGTTAAGCCATTTGTTTTATGTTCAAGAAGACAGGAGTTCAAAACCGGGACATGATTTCCTATTTATATGTTAATGTCGTATGGCGGTTCTTGTAGATTATGTTTGGAAACTACATAGGTACGCTCGTTTTATTAATTTTCTGCGTTAGGTCTCAAACTCCTGCAGATTCACAGGATGGGTTCCGCAAAACAGAATACGCTGTGTCATCGTTCACAACTTAGTCGCAATATCTGTGCCTTTCGGCCTGATACAACCGACTTCAGAATGGCTTTTTTGTCACTTTGAGGCTATATGGGATAGGACAGCCAACTCCACCCCCAAACACTTTAGTCGCCTCCTGCGACATGATTAGCAGGTAGCAGGTTAAAGTAATGTTCGCTCCACGCTTGGATTCCGCCAGAAAATTGGCTATACTATGTCATTTGTTCTTAATCATATACTCTTGGGGCTTCGGCAACACACGGGTGGGACAATGCGATTTCTTACGTATTATTTGTTCTTGACTAAAAGAAAGCATTTTTGCAGGAACGTCAAAAACATATATCATGCGTTCATTTCTAAAATTGTTGTTCGAAATCCCAGTTGTGATGGAATATAGAAGTATGAGAGGGGGTGGTTATGGTGTATCTAACCTTCCTGTTGTTAGCACACATATGTCAGGAAGGCTATTCTGCTGGGTTAATCCGTAGCTCTTGTCGTGTAGCAGGGCGCAGTCTACGGAACATAATTAACTTGTCGTGTAGCAGGGCGCAGTCTACGGAACATAATTAACTTAATTGTGACTTAAAGTTTGACGGAGAATATATTATGTTTCGATCAGCACTATCCGACTTCAGAAATCCATTTTTAGAGGAATTTTATGGGTAGGATGATGATTGGCAAAATCCTGCGTCCAAAATTACTTAGCTCTCCTAATGCATCATACATGACAGGTCAAATTCGATTATAGACCGTCTCCGCAATTTTAAGTCGGATGCGATTGAAATGCAACACAGTAAGCCTCTTGTCTTGATTCTGAAAACAACATGTGAGTCAAACCGTGCTAATGTTCTTAGACAATATTCTGAGCCCCGTAGCACACGCAAAGAGGGGGGGGGGCACTTGCGCTATTTCATTCAAATCATTCAATCTGTAATCACCGTCGCTGTGTTAGATTTACGCCCTCCTCTTACTGGTGCGCACTGAGAAGCAAAGAATAGCAAGATTGCAGCCTGCAATTCATGTTTAGTAAGCGACGAAGGGGGTTTAGGGTTGAAATTGGAATGCGCTATATTTATAGACCAGGAAAAGGCACACGATACAGCAGATCGAAATATTCTCTAAGAAACGTTAGAGAAGTACAACATCATTGGTCAACTATTAGAGACTACCATGCTGAGACGAATTGTCATATATTTAGAAAGTGAATAGAAAAGAATGTACTTTCATCACTAAATAGACCCTCCTGTCTGGTTATGTACAACGCTTCTTACCATAATGTTGTTGCATGTGAAGATAGATTCCCTACAACCACATCTACTAAAGAAGATATTAAAATATGGCTTAAAAAAGAACATATTTCATTTACTGAAATACACTTGACACGAGTTACTGTAGTTGGTAAAGAATGCACACAGAACAAGACTTTCTACATTGATAAAATTACAGAGGAGCATGGGCATAAATGTATACGATTACAACTGTACTATTCACGTTTAAATCAAATATAATTTGTGTGGGCTAACATTAAGGGAGCAGTGGTAAATGAAAATAAAAATAAAAACAAATGATGTTCAGAAATTGCACATACTATGCTCTCCGTCATTGACAAAGAATTCTGGATAAAATGTGAGGATCATATATTGAAAGTGAAAGAAGACTATTGGCAGAAAGATGGGTTACGGTGTTTTTCAAAATAGTTCCAGTAGAACGGGAATTGAACCTTTGATCACCCGAAAAGGAAGGCAATTAAATAATAACTTTAATTGAACAATAAACAAGAATCATATAGAAAGAACTAACAAAAACAATGGTGGCGTGTAAAGTACATCAAGGACCTCTCTTTCAGACACAATGAAGAAAATGTAGCCACTGAAGATAATTTGGCCACAGGAAAATATTTGGTCCCCGTCAAACAATGCTTGAGACCCAATGGTCTAATATAAAACAGTTAGTCAGTTCCTCTTTTTTCAAGTTTGGCACACAGGGCAGATGTCATAGTTCTCCATGCCTGTTGGTTAGTTGCAAACTATTGCAAGTCTTGTGCATTTATGCCTGTTGAGTTTAATTCATCCATAAATGTTCTTCTTAGCTTTGTTGTTGGTCTTCCCTGTGTTCTTTTCCCGTCTGGTGTCCACATGAAGGCTTGCCGCGAAATTATATCTTCCTTCACAACAAAACAGCTATTACATTTATCCACAGAAATATATGTATACACTGCTGTACGGCATTCAACCCGGTGTTACCGATACTCACATCTCATACCTTCAAACTTTTACCTGAGATTATTTTTTGGTAAAACGATCATTGTTCATCGCTTCAGAGGCCCTGCGTAAGTGATCTGTCACAGAAATACTGAGATCATTTAAAAAGGGACCGAGCACTTATGGGTGCGCAATGAAAGCTTTGACTTTGATTCTATCTTTATTTGTTAATTGTGTTAGATTACATTGTGTTCTTGTTACACATTTTTCTGTAAGGACAACTTGATCTTTCTTCGAGTACCTTCCTACCATCTTGTTAATGTAACTACGAGTTCTATCGACTCCTCTTCTTCAATCTGAGTTCATGCACCTATTAGAATGTCAGATACTTTCCATAGCTCATCTATTAATGGAATCCAGTTCTAATAAAGAAAGGAAGAACCCCCCCCCTTAGATCTAAGTGCTTGCTTCCAAGCAAAGGTTTGTTCTCAACACTCCAGATTATGTTTAGCTTCCTATCAGAAATGTGTTCTCACTACTTGAGCTATGAACAAGTTGTAGTACTCTCGTGAAAGCGTCTGTAATACACGAGACTCTGCCGAGTTGTCGATACGACGAGTTATGAAAGCATTAATTATGCGAGTAAAACAGAAAACTGTGAAGGAAGCGAGATAAAAAACACAGACAGGTGGTAGAGAACAGATAACAACAAGATGTTACGAGTTTGAAGACGTCTTCGTCATCATCATTTGTCTTGTCTTTACTTGTCTGCAGATTTTCAATATGTTTATCACAGAGTGGAAGGACTTGTCATAGTTTACAGCTTGACTGCGATATATGAACATTTCGATATGACACATCCGACTTCGTGGTTTCTTGGTTACGTCGACCCTCTCTGGAGTGGGACAGCCAGATCCACCTTCGAAACATTCGAGTGGACTATGACGACTTACATGTCATGTTAGTCGTCATAAATGACGAATTCAAAATATATATATATATATTTGAATTGGTAGACCTGTTTTAATACTATATCATTCACTTTGATCTTGCAAGGTGTGTTGTTTTGTTTCTTTGAAATAACCATTACTTCTGTTTTCTTGATATTTAGGAAGAGGCCTTTCTCTTTACTTTCTGTGACTACTACATTAATTAAATCTTGAAGGTTTCCCTCACTTTTTGCAATCAGAACAGTGTTATCCGCATATCTCAAATTATTTGTTATGTCCTCCCACTGATATTCCTGGGATATCTTCTATTGCACGCAATATGTTTTCACTGTATAAAGAGAACAGGTCTGGTGAAAACACCTATACTAACATATGGGTGCGAGTCTTGGACAATGAACAAACTGGAAAGTGGGAAATTAGTGGCTACAGAGATGTGGTTCTACAGAAGAATGCTGAGAATACCATGAACTGCCAGAAAAACTAATGTAGAGGTGTTGAAAGAGAAACGGGCCTTAATCAATAAAATAAGAAAACGGAAATTATTTTTTTTGACACTTCATGAGACAGGCAGGTTTAGAGAACATAATCACAACAGGCAAAATTGAAGGCAACAGAACCGAGTGCGACAACTTGAGAAAATATTAGACAGTTTGACAGCCTGGCACGGCAAGGAAACAACAACCACCTTGATACATAATACTGTGGACAGAGAGCTGTGGAGAACCATGGCCACCAACGCTAGCCGGCATGGCATTTGATGATATATATATATATCAGTGTGAGGTTTCTGGAAATGTTGCATGAGCTTTGTTAGACATCCATTGGGGACCTATGCTCCGCAGGGAGTGAGAAATTAATAGAGAAAATTCAGAACGATAACTGTAGAAGAGAGAGGCAGGAGAAAAGAAGTAACTTATTCTAGCCGACATTAAGACTCACGCCTTCAGAAACACTTCAGCTAAAATTACTCGCTAATTATGTCCGTTAAGCAACCACTTCAGCCGCGTTCCCATTATCTCGAGCCGTGAAAACGTGCGCTATTCTCAATAAGTAGCTAAATCAGCGTCCTTGACACTGCCAAGATCTCGCGGGATGTCTCGTGAGTGCAGGTGGGAAAGGTAACCATCGCGAGTCTTAATGCTGGGCTGGTTCCAGATACTCCATGCTAGCCGGAAGTCACTGCCAGCGTTCATAAAGTGTAAACATGGCCGCATCTTGCTGTGCTCTCCGTGTGATAACAAATCCTAGATGATTTGTAAATATTCTATCTTGAAAGTGTTAACTACTCGAGAAAGAGCGACTCGTGACATCTATTTGTATAGTACACGAGGTGAATCTTACCAAAGTTACCAGGGCTTCCACTGGTTTTATGAATCCCTTGAAAGCTGGGGTCATTCTGTTTTCAAAATCTTTTGCTTAAACATTTAAAAAACGTGATGTCGAGATAACGTATATTTTTCATAATATAATCTATAAAGATTTTGACGACAGTTTCGCTAAGAAGAGGAGTGACTTCATTGTACTCGAGTTTCCCCATATATTTCTTCTGCGTTCGTTCTCAAATCCTGGAAATTAACAGGATGTAGTCTGGACGATGAAATGCGTTGAGAAATGTTTCACAGCTTAACTGTGATATATGCGCCCTTCGACCTGATACATCCAACTTCAGCATGGTTTCTGAATCACTTTGATCCATTATGGAATGCCACTGCCAACTCCACCCCAAAGCATCATTAGTCGCCTCGTATGTACAGAAGGTAAACAGTGTTGATACTCTTGATTCTCTTTCGGGTCCCATACATCTCTAGATGTACTCCATTAAATGCAGAAAACACGTGTGCTGGGCTAGAACACCGCTGCGCTTTGAAACTAACAGCACAACTTACTTAAGGCTCTCCAGGAAAAGTCACATCAATTTCGTGTTGATTATCAGATAGTGAACGCAGAAGAAGAAGACGAAGAAACTCTATCTATTTCAATAAAATTCTACACTGCCTGTCGAGAGTACCTTTCATACCACGTAACTCCGTATATCTTCAATCAGTAATTCCTACAATGCTTGGTGAAATAATACAGTAAACTAGCTGAATCGGTGGGTGTTCCTGAAGATCGAATCTACCGCACTTACAAAATGCAGGATGACTGACATAGTAGCAAGAAATATGATGTTATATTCAATGCATGTGCTAAGGTGCAACTAAAGGCGTTTGGGGGTGAACGTGTCTGTTCCAGCCAATTTATAAAAATTACCGAAAACGTCATTCTGAAGTAGAATGTTTTAAGATATAATACAAAAATATCTCAGCTAAGCTGTAAACCCAAACACAATGCATTCAATTTTCCGGACCACATCCTGACACCTGGTGGGAGTTTAAGAATGAACTAATAGTAATACGATTAAAAACATTTCTCTATCGCAAGGCATATGCATGTCAATACAGAGACTTCAATCTGCACGAGATGTGTAGTTTCAACAGTAGAGGGCACTGGCGTGAAAAGTATGAGGTGTACTCAAATGAAACCGTCCTAGTAGTTTTAATACAATATTATGCGTCTGTATAAGGGGATACAAAAAAGGTTTGCATACACAGTGCAGTTTCCAAGTTAGCAGATAACTACACTCCTCAATAATTTTGATAGTTAGTGAGTCAGACAGTAATTACTTAGTAGTTGGTTAATTAGTTAGATAATTAATTAGTTAGATAAAAACTTAGTCAGTAACTTAGTTAGTTGGTTAATCGGTTAGTTAGTTAATTAGAAAATTAGACAATTAGTTTGCCAGATAGGTGTTAGTGTCTTAGTTATATAGTTAGCAATTTGTTAGTTAGATAATTGCTAGACAATTAGTTATTTAGGTAGTCAGATAGTTGTTTTTTACTTAATTAGATATTCAGATAGTTCTTAGTTGCTTAGTTAGATAGATAGTTATATAGTTGTTAGTTAGATAATTACATGCTTGATAGATAGTTAGATAATTGTCATTTAATTAGTTAGTTAGTCATTTAGATAGTTATATAGTTAGAGAATTGTTAGTTTCTTAATTAGTTAGTTAGATAGTGATTTGTTAATTTGTTGGATAGTTGCTAGTTAGTTGTTAGTTAGTTAATGAGTTAATTAGTTTGACAGATAAATAGTTTTTAGTTACTTAGAAAGTTTTTGGTTAGTTAATTAGCATGTTAGATATTTAGATAATTGTTAGTTAGTTAGTTAGTTAGTTAGTTAGTTAGTTAGTTAGTTAGTTAGTTAGTTAGTTAGTTAGTTAGTTATTAGTTAGTTAGTTAGTTAGTTAGTTAGTTAGTTAGTTAGTTAGTTAGTTAGTTAGTTAGTTAGTTAGTTAGTTAGTTAGTTAGTTAGTTAGTTAGTTAGCTAGTTAGCTAGTTAGTTAGTTATTAGTTAGTTAGTTAGTTAGTTATTAGTTAGTTAGTTAGTTAGTTAGTTAGTTAGTTAGTTAGTTAGTTAGTTAGTTAGTTAGTTAGTTAGTTAGTTAGTTAGTTAGTTAGTTAGTTAGTTAGTTAGTTAGTTAGTTAGTTAGTTAGTTAGTTATTAGTTAGTTAGTTAGTTAGTTAGTTAGTTAGTTAGTTAGTTAGTTAGTTAGTTAGTTAGTTAGTTAGTTAGTTAGTTAGTTAGTTAGTTAGTTATTAGTTAGTTAGTTAGTTAGTTATTAGTTAGTTAGTTAGTTAGTTAGTTAGTTAGTTAGTTAGTTAGTTAGTTAGTTAGTTAGTTAGTTAGTTAGTTAGTTAGTTAGTTAGTTAGTTAGTTAGTTAGTTAGTTAGTTAGTTACATACTTGTTACATAGTTGTTAGTGCGTTCATCAATAGTTGATCATTGGTATTGTCTATTATCTGCTTAATTACTGATCATATGTGCAGCACTGAAGCTACACAAGAGCACCGAACTGAATGAATTGAGGGCAGTTCTAGTTCAGTTGTACAATAATTTCCAAAGAGTAGTGATCCAGTGGATACCGGCACACTGTAACATTGAAGGGAATGAAGTTGCAGATAGACTGGCCAAAGAAGGAGGGAAGTTACCTCAAGAAGACTATCTGGTCAGTTATGAAGAAGTGAAGACCATTATTAAAGGCAACTATAACAAAAAGTGGAAAGAAGACCACCCCAAATATAATGCAGATGACGGGTATTACCAACTGTCCAGAAGAGACCAGGTTATCCTGCTGCGCCTCAGAACTGATCACAACAAAATGAGACATCATTTGTACACCAAATTCAAAATAGGGACAACTGGGCTCTGCCATTGCAGCCTTGCAAATATGACAGCAGAACATATCCTACAAGAATGTCCCCAGTATGCAGACCTGAGAAACAAGACATGGCCCACCCCAATCAGTGTTGAAGAGAAACTGTATGGCACAGTGGACACTCTAAAACAGACAGCAGCCTATATCATAGAATCCGAAGTCCCAACCTGACTGAGTAATGATCGCCGAAGAAGAAGAAGAATATTTTAGAAATTGGGCACCATCTGACTGTGGAATACCAAGAAATGATTGAGCAGATCAACTAGTTAAGACTGGTGATGCCGACGCTCAGCTAGATGTGGGAACTATTTACCATCAGAAAAGGAAAATAAGGATAAAATTAATCAGAAACGAACTCCAACACAGGATGACTGTTTTATTTAGCGTTCTTTCTCATACTCTCATGTCATTTTTTCCTGTAGCAAGACAATGATTCAACTAGATTTATAGCAGGATGTAATACAGATATTTCTCCTGTAGCAGGGCAGTGGTACAACTATATTTCCAGCAGGATGTAGTACAGATATCTCTCCTGTAGCAGGACAATGATCTAACTAGATTTATAGCAGGATGTAGGGTTAGGGTTAGAATGAAAATGCGCTGTGTTGACGTTTTATTTACATAAATTGTCCAACACATCCATCTTTAGCTGTGCTAGATGAATATTACATATGATAAGAGCAAGTGGGAGACAGGCAACACAGACTTCAAAGCATACCATCATCATCAAGTGCTGTGCCGAATGACGTTGGCGATCATATTTCTCCATGTACATCGATCTCTCATATATGTCATCATCTCTGTTGGTGTCGTCAATCGAAGCCATTTAGTCAAACTGTCCAATATCTTTTCTCTGGGCCTTCCCTTTGATATTTTCCTTAATATCTTTCCTGTTGTCACTATATTCTCAGAGCATATACTTCTAGAATATTCGAAAGGAGATCACAGAACAGTGATACTGTTTCCTGCCATGTATGTCGTAATAAACGTATAATAATGTGTGGGATGAGGTTGTGGGAAGTTGACTGTCCATTTTTATAGAAGATCAAAGTGACACCTAGGTCACGTTGAATTTAGATATGTTAGTTTTACATGCGCAGATATCGCAGGTAAGGTTAAACTATGACAGAACGTACGGTCTACATCCTGCCAATCCGCAGGAGTTTGAGAATGAACGAAGAAAAAGAAGCAAGTGGGTAGCAGTGGCGTAACTTCCCCCCCCCCCCGACTATAATTTTAATGGGCTCTTCAACATAAATTCACCACAACCTCACGTAAAAGCCCTCCCTCCTTAACAAGAACCCCTCCCCCCTTGACGTATATACCGCCGTGTTATAAGATTAAATATGTGTCGAATATTATAACCAGTATTGTACAGCTCAATGGGAAGCAACCTTACAAGTTGTAAGATTATTCCCAAATCCGTCGTCTATCTGCCCTGGGAAATGTTCTTGATAGAAATCTTGCAATATCTTCCATTTTTTTCTGTTTTCTACGGAAAGAAATGTTTTGAGTGTTGTGAATTTCTGCTGTCTTTTGAACGCGAGCAAGATTTAATGTCCGCAAGGGCTAGGGTTAATTAAAATCGATGCATTTTTATAATGGGGATCGATTGCATGATAAACGTCGGCTGCTGAAAGACATCGGGAGTTCTTCCCCTTGCATCAACATCCGCTTGGCAATAGGCACTTAGCCAAATTAAACATCTCGACCTTTCTCGCCCTGCCTGCCATCTAGTCTGATCCCTAGGTCTCATTCAGCGATCCCTATGGACGTGGTATCCTCTTTTAGGGTCCTCTTTTGGCGGTGAGGAACAAACATGTGTCTGGGTGTGTTAGTCTATTTCACGTCGCCTGTGTCAACAGCGCGTCAGATTTCTGACTGGCATTTGTACGGAAATGAATAGTGGAGGAACGGGATATCTCTCGCGGACGTCTAGAAGGTGGGAATTTAGAAGATATGATTGAGTGATTGTACTGTTGACGGATGACGAATCAATAGATTATAACAAATATCGCAAGTTTCTGATTGGCACAGCCGTATTGATTTGTAAAAAATGGGGACACGCGAACATGTAAACGCGCAGGCAGGCATAGTGTGATTTGGTAGGTAAAACATTTACGTTTTCTTGTTGTTTACGGTCGTTTCAATAATGGACTAGTTACACCGCGTTCTTCTTCTACGTGCAGTTCTTCTTCTTCTTCTTCAGCGTTCATTCTCAGACTCCCGCTAGATCTCTCTTGAAGTAGGACAATGGTCTTACTAGATTACCAGCAGGATGTAGTCCTACTCACAGTCTAACATGTCTAACATGTCTACACAGTTCAACATGTCTACACAGTTCAACATGTCTACACAGTTCAACATGTCTACACAGTTCAACATGTCTACACAGTTCAACATATCTACACAGTTCAACATATCTACACAGTTCAACATATCTACACAGTTCAACATATCTACACAGTTCAACATATCTACACAGTTCAACATATCTACACAGTTCAACATATCTACACAGTTCAACATATCTACACAGTTCAACATATCTACAAAATTTAACAAAGATGAATATGTCTACAAGGTTCACCATGTCTACAAGGTTCACCATGTCTACAAGGTTCACCATGTTTACAAAGCAAGCCGTGTTGTGGTGCAGAAATACTAAATTTTATGATATCATGTTTGCTGTAGCGCCTCTTGGTATAGTACCTCTGACTTCTGCATATATGCTTGCTTGGGCAGGACTGTTATCCCCCATTGTTATAGAATGGACCGACCAGTCGTAGTTTCCATCCTGTTGACTGGTCTAAGTCCCATCTCCTCTTCAAGAAGCTAACCTCAATGGATACGTTGAGTTTATATCAGGCTATATCAATATATCAACTGTGTGTTGCCTGGACCAGAAAGGGGAGCAAATAATACCGACAGCGTTACCGGTGATACACGTCGTAGATAACAGTTAAAGAGGTTTCCATGGTGGAGTTGCCTGTCTCATCCGTTAGAGGTTCAAGTGTCCCACAATCCATGTTGAACTCGGATATGTCATGCCGAAAGATGCAGATATCGCAGCTAAACTGTAAAACACAAAACATCACATTTCATTTTCTTGACAACATCATGATAATCTGCAGATGGTTCAGAAGAATAAGAAGGATATCCCTCTAATAGGTAAAGGTGAGTCTCATGGTAGCAGCCTGGTAGGTCTCATGGTAGCAGCCTGGTAGGTCTCATGGTAGCAGCCTGGTAGGTCTCATGGTAGCAGCCTGTCGTAGGGGATGAAGACACATCTTCATGTACTAAGCTAAATAACATCGAGAAACATGAAGTGTAATTTATTATTTGTGTGGTTATGGTGCCCATTTGTCTACATCAGTGATTCCCAACATGGGAAGTTCATCTAACATGGGGACCAATTTGGATGTTGGGAGGGAAGGGGGTTATGCTTTCGAGAATTATCAACTTACCGAATCTTTATACATAAATTTCAATGATAACCAAAAGCTGGTATATCATACATTCAATCTTTATATCAGCACTTTATATGTTATCATTGTCAGATGTGGAAAATACTCACGAAATACAAACCAACTGTGTATCACTCAACGAGGAGACTTGAGACTGAAGTTTAGACTAGAAACAGCAAGATTGGAGACTGAAGTTTAGACTAGAAACAACAAGATTGGAGACTGAAGTTTAGACTAGAAACAACAAGATTGGAGACTGAAGTTTAGACTAGAAACAACAAGATTGGAGACTGAAGTTTAGACTAGAAACAGCAAGACTGAAGACTGAAGTTTAGACTAGATATAACAAGATTGGAGACTGAAGTTTAGACTAGATATAACAAGATTGGAGACTGAAGTTTAGACTAGAAATAACAAGATTAAAGACTCAAGTTTAGACTAGACACAACAAGACTGGAAACTGAAGTTTAGACTAGATATAACAAGATTGGAGACTCAAGTTTAGACTAGATATAACAAGATTGGAGACTGAAGTTTAGACTAGACACAACAAGACTGGAAACTGAAGTTTAGACTAGATATAACAAGATTGGAGACTGAAGTTTAGACTAGATATAACAAGATTGGAGACTCAAGTTTAGACTAGACACAACAAGACTGGAAACTGAAGTTTAGACTAGATATAACAAGATTGGAGACTCAAGTTTAGACTAGAAATAACACGATTGGAGCCTGAAGTTTAAACTAGAAATAACAAGATTGGAGACTGAAGTTTAGACTAGAAATAACAAGATTGGAGACTGAAGTTTAGACTAGAAATAACAAGATTGGAGACTGAAGTTTAGACTAGATATAACAAGAGCGGAGACTCAAGTTTAGACTAGAAACAATGAAACTTATCCAGTAAAGAACAAAAAGCAATAGCCAAAGCAGTTAATGAAGTTTATATATTTCGTAGAAATCAGGCAGGAAGGAGGGCAAAATGACGAAAACGTGTGCCATAATGGGGGGCCAAGTGCCGAACTAGGTTGAGAAACACCGATCTACATTATGTCCTTGAGAGATGGTGAAGGATATCTGTGACACACACACAGACAAATATGACGGAACTGACATCATATATAAATATTATTTCATACCTGAATATTTAGTTTATAAAGTTTTACTGAAAAGAAATAAAATTAGAGGAATATAAATTTTAAAAGTTCGCGTAGATGAATTTTTAAAAACATATTTTGAGTGGGGGGAGGGGAGTAAAATATTTTACTAAGGTAAATAAATGCAGATAATCATGCAGGTAGTGTATCATTTGGAAAGATTCTGAGATCCACTGAAAATATCTGATTTTACAGGGAAACAACTCTTGAAACTGATCACAAAAATGAAAAAGGTATTATTGTTTCCAAATGCCTACACGGTTTAATAGAATGATAACGACTTTCCAGCACTTATCGGAATATTACTTAAAGCAATTTCATTTATCAAACTCATTGTCTGTATAACACAATATATCGCAAAAAAACCTCCCCGCAAAATAGCAACAACACTCCTGCTAAATTACGTCTAGTTAGATACCGGTAGTACTTTGTGGGTCAAAGATGGAACATAGGGCAGTACCAGTACTCATTATTTGTCCATGTTGAGATCCTCGTTACAGGTTACTGTAGTCATTATGTATTGCGTAATCCCAATAATCTCTATCCATGTTGGACTCCTTGTTGTAAGTTACTGTAGTCATTATGTATTGCGTAATCATACATCATATTAGCAAAATGTAACCCAGAGAACAGAATTCCATGTGTAATGGTTTATTATGGCTGCATATCTGCGCATATTTTTCGACACACCTGACTCATGCCCGTCTGCAGCAAATTAGCTCGACAACCTGACTCATGGCCGTCTACAGCAAATTGCTAGACACGCCTGACTCATGGCCGTCTACGGTACTTATAAAACATCTGAACTGAATTAATTAGGACTTGATATAGTCATGGCCGTTGATGACTTGATATAGTCATTCGTTACTTTAAAAAAAATTATTCTCGTGTTTTGGTTGGTCACTATTTATATACTTCTAGTCGCCATATCTATTGTTGTCATATTTTTTGAAGCACAAAAATAATCAAACAATGTAACGAATGAAGGCCATAATTAATTATATGGTAATATTGTGTGAAACGTAACAACAATAGTGCTTACGTAAAACACAGGTTTTTGAATGTTTCACTTGAACAAGACAGACTAGGCTATAGATAAGACTTGAAAAAGACGGACTATCACTAAGATTTGAACAAGACGGACTATCGCTAAGATTTGAACAAGACGGTCTATCACTAAGATTTGAACAAGACGGACTACCACTAAGATTTAAACAAGACGGACTATCACTAAGACTTTAACAAGACGGACTATCACTAAGATTTGAACAAGACGGACTACCACTAAGACTTAAACAAGACTGACTATCACTAAGACTTGAACAAGACTGACTATCACTAAGACTTGAACAAGACGGACTATCACTAAGACTTGAACAAGACGGACTATCGCTAAGATTTGAACAAGACGGACTACCATTAAGATTTGAACAAGACTGACTTACACTAAGATTTGAACAAGACGGGATATCACTAAGACTTGCACACGACGGAATATCACTAAGATTTGAACAAGACGGACTTACACTATGATTTGAACAAGATGGACTACCACTAAGATTTGAACAAGACGGACTTACACTAAGATTTGAACAAGACGGACTTACACTAAGATTTGAACAAGACGGACTACCACTAAGATTTGAACAAGACGGACTACCACTAAGATTTGAACAAGATGGACTACCACTAAGATTTGAACAAGACGCACTACCACTAAGATTTGAACAAGACGGACTTACACTAAGATTTGAATACGACGGACTTAACACTAAGATTTGAACAAGACGCACTACCACTAAGATTTGAACAAGACGGACTTACACTAAGATTTGAATACGACGGACTTAACACTAAGATTTGAACAAGACGCACTACCACTAAGATTTGAACAAGACGGACTTACACTAAGATTTGAATACGACGGACTACCACTAAGATTTGAACAAGATGGACTACCACTAAGATTTGAACAAGACGCACTACCACTAAGATTTCAACAAGACGGACTTAACTAAGATTTGAACACGACGGACTTACACTAAGACTTGAACAAGACGGGATATCACTAAGATTTGAACAAGACGGACTACCACTAAGATTTGAACGGGATATCACTAAGATTTGAACGGGATATCACTAAGATTTGAACAAGACGGACTACCACTAAGATTTGAACGGGATATCACTAAGATTTGAACAAGACGTGATATCACTAAGTTCTCATAACTCCTTAGCGATAGTCTCTCTTTCTCAAGTCAAACATTCAAAATCTTGTGTTTTACATAAGTTACTATAATTATTTATATGCGGATGTTGTCTATTCTCGAGGGTCTCGCCTGACTTCAGCAATGCATCTGGGTCATTTTAACCCCTCTATGAGATGTGAACAGCTAACCTATGTGTCCTAAATCTAAAAAGTCGCCTCCTGTCAGATGGAGGAGGGACGTGTATTAATATAACAGACACTTATTATATTTTGCTCTTAACTTTCTCCTAAATATATTTCAGTGCCGGAACTAGTTAGGGAAAATTGAGCGGCCGCTCAGGCGGAAGCGCCGTAAGCAATACCTAGAGGCGCCAGAAATGAAAAGACTTTAGTTTATGTCACAGAGCAGGACGGGGCATATCCAGGGCGCCAAAATTCCTAGTATCAGCGCCGGTAGCTTTCACTAAATCTGTTATCTCAAAACTTGTAGAATATTCTCACCGTTATCAATAACGCCCCTTCTTGCCACACCCCCTTTTCTTCTTCAACGCATATAAATAAATATCGGGGATTCCCGCTCTTCTGTCTCCACAGGTCATGGTCAGATAACACATAAGTATCTCGTTATTCGCTTAACAGCCAAGATTCCCTTCATTATATTCCAGGACTTGCAAATTGAAGAGGACAGCATTTGCACATCAATCATCCGAGTTTTTCCTCAGGTAGCGAGCGCACCGACACAAACTTCCATCATTAGTGAATGGTTCAAGAACCTATGTTCCACGTATCTTAGGTAGGCTTTCTTTTTTCACCCCGTGGTCAAGATTTTATTGAGGTTTCGTTAAGAACGTGTGGTCATCGTAATGTCTGTTTTGTTTATTATTTTAGGAAGCTGATTCAGAGTCAAATTGTTCTTCTTCTTCTTCTGTGCCCTTCTGAAACTTCTTCAAATTAGCACGGTGTAGACTAGAGAATGGCGTGACTTGTATCACGGTTTACAGCTCAACTGCGATATCTGTGCTTTTCGGCCTGACACATCCGACTTGAACATGGCGTCTGCATCATTTAACCATGTATGGCATGAGACAGGTAGTTCTATCCAAACACCATCTTAATCACCTCCTCTGGCATGCATTGAAGGTAAACAGTGTCGCTATTCTTTGCTCCCATTTCAGACACTGACAATAAAGAGTTGTATTTGCTTATATATTTCTTGATTATAAAACTGGCCTAACGGCACTTGGGGCATTCCCACAAGTGCTCCGCCCTCTGTTCCAGCAGCCATTCGACTCAACGGTGTTGCGAGTCCAATGCCGCCGAAACAGACGTCGAGATCAGGGCACAACTCTGGCCCGTGCAACAGGTTTCATTGTTGTTCCGCCCACCCACGCCATGCTCGTAACTAGTTCAAGCACAACGTCGGAGTGTCGGAACAACATGGTAACTGGCTTATATATATATATATATATATCTTTGCGATATATTCTTCAGAAATGTGAATAAGGCAAAATTATAATCCACAATCCTTTTGTGGAAATAGTTAATTTATATCCACAGTGGTTTGTTCGAATTGTTAATTTATATCCACAGTGGTTTGTTCGAATTGTTAATTTATATCCACAGTGGTTTGTTCGAATTGTTAATTTATATCCACAGTGGTTTTTTCGAATTGTTAATTTATATCCACAGTGGTTTGTTCGAATTGTTAATTTATATCCACAGTGGTTTTTTCGAATTGTTAATTTATATCCACAATCCGTTTTTATGAATAGTTAATTTAGATCAGCAATCATTTGCTGTCATGTGACGTATTTTTTTCCAGAACGTTGTCTTCCCAATGAACTTTCTGAACCTCTCTCTGTCTTGGGATATGTGGCTTGCATTCTCCAACGATGTATTCGTGTTATCTTTAATGTCGTCAGTCCATCGTCTTCTTGGTCTGCCCTTTCTCCTCAACCCAAGTATTCTTCCCTCCATTATTTGTCTTTCTAAACAGTTGTGTCTCTTTATATGACCAAACAGGCGTAGTTTTCTTTTTGTTATTGTGTTTAGTAACCAACAATCTGGAATATTCAATGTGTTTATAATAGCTGAGTTTCTCTTTTTTTTTCCTTCCATGATATTCTAAGTATCTTTCTGTAGCATTTCAGCTCGAAGGCGTTGATCTTCTTTGCCGGTGTTTTACTTAGAGTCCATGTTTCACAGCCGTATGTTGCAACCGGAAAAAAAAAAATTCGTAATAATAGCAATTGTGTTTCTATTTTGATGTTTTTCCATATGTTTTTCAACCGTGATATTTTGCAATATGCCTTTGCCAATCTCTTCCTTATTTCTGCCATGCAGTCTCCTGCACCGTTGATGTTTGCTTCTAAGTATTCGAATTTATCCACACATTCTATCTCGGTATTGTCTATTCTGTTTGGTTGTTGTGTTGGTACATCTGTGAACATGATTTATTTTTTTTTTTTTTGCGTGTTTAAATACAAGTTTTGTGATTCGCTATATTTCTTTGTTTTCATGATTAGTTGTTCCAATCCCTTCATATCATCTGAAAGGAGCACTGTGTCGTCTGCTTAGAGTAGTTCCGGGATTTAGAATCTACCGATGTTTAAAGCGTGGTAGTCAGCGTTGTATAAGACTAGACAGAGAAATAGAAACAAGGTGCCAGAAAGCAAACACAGTGACTTACCAACTTTCACCATTACTTCTTCATCCAAAGATCAAGATGGAAATTAAAAAAGAAATAATATCTACAATTTTTATACCAATACTGTGCTACCAATGTCAAACATGGTCTTTAACAGCTTCGCAACAAAGAAAAATCGTCACATGTGAAATAAAGTGTCTGAGAAAAGCTGCAATGGTTACCAAACTAGATAAAATAAGAAATGAAGAAATTAGGAAAAGAGTTGGTATAATATCATGTATCGAACATATTGAGATAGCTTAAGCTCCCACCCCTACGTTTAACGGTAAGTGTGAATGCGATCAACAATCATTCACCTGGGGAAAGACAATAGATAATAGATAGTCAACGTTGTGTATATCTTCTCTCACATTCCTCATTATATTTTCTGCGTAGATGTTGAACAGGTGTGGAGAGAGTGTGCATCCCTGCCTTACTCCACTCTGTATATTAAACCACTCTGAGATATTGCCCTCTAGCTTCATTGCAGGCTTGATCTTGATAAATTTCTTATATTAGGTGAATCAGGTGTCTTTGGACACCAATGCTGTTCATTATCTCCCATGGTTTCTGGTGTTGGACGCAGTCGAACGCTTTTGAGTAATCTATGAAACACATGTGCAGGTCAGTTGAAAAATCCCTACACTTTTCTATGATCAATCTCATGTTAAGTGTGTGATCTCTTGTTCCTCTGCCCGATCTGAAGCCGGTCTGTGTTTCGGTTCCATGTCTATTTTCTGTTTGATTCTTTGCATTTTGATGTATAACATTATTTTACTTGCTTGACTTATATTGTTCGATAATTTGAGCAAATCTGAAGGTCGTCTTCTTTTGTTGGGGGGGGGGGAAGTGGTATTTGTAATGGGGTTTTTTTTCATTACTCCGGCCATGTGCCGCTGTCCAATATGTTGCAGCAGAGTTTGTGGTAAATCTTTATTCCGGCCTCGCCCCCTTCGTGTATAATTTCTGTTGTTAAACCATCAGTAAAAAGTCTTTGAAATTCTATGTATCGACCAATCGCCGGAAAGGACTTAACAACGGAAGGAAAACAAGACCATTTCAATTTTTTACGAAATATTTTCGATTATTGATGTGTTTTCGTTTGTCACTATTTATATACTTTGTGTTTACCCCCGGGTGTTGCCGGCCAATGTCGACCAACGACATGCTCAGAAACAATTGAAAAAACACAGCGTGAAAAAAGGTGATTCTGTCGTGTTGTGATTTTGCTGTGTTGTGATTTTGCTGTGTTGTGATTTTGCTGTGTTGTGATTTTGCTGTGTTGTGATTTTGCTGTGTTGTGATTTTGCTGTGTTGTGATTTTGCTGTGTTGTGATTTTGCTGTGTTGTGATTTTGCTGTGTTGTGATTCTGTAGTTGGATGTCTTATCTAGCGATTTGTCGCCTTGTGTCCTCCGAAGTGTTGATCTTCTTCCATGTTCTCTTCGTTGGAATGTTTCCCTTCACGATTAATCTTCCCAAATCATTGTGTTTTTATCATGTCCACGATGTGTTTCCTTGCGTTTTTTTCCCAATAATTTTAAAGAGCCAATATTTTCTTATATAAATGACTTTATGGATGTCTGTGTTTGGTCTTCTTTCTGCCCATGATATTCTTATGATATTTTTATAGCATTTTAAAAATCTAACGTTTTTTTGCGAGTTAAATTTCGGAAGATCTTAATCTCTTTCCTTGATTTCCTGGGCATTGAAGCAATAACAACATTTTTACTTCAACCTTTTTGCTCGACTAAACTGGATTTCAGATAAGTAGTTATTTTCTTTCCGATAAATTAGATTTTTCGGTTCTTGTTTGGAATACTAACCCAGCGATTTGATTATTTCCTTTGGCAATGTTTGTCATTTTTGTGTGTCTTTGATTAATTTTAATATCAATTTATTTAGGGTTATTGTTAGTGTTAATCTCCAAACCCAAACCATAAGTTAAAAATTATTAGTTAAATTGATAATTGACAAATATCAACTGGCAAAACATTGCCAGGGAAATAATCAAATTAATAATCACATGGGGGCGATTGGAGGGGGGGGGGCTGGTGAATTACGCTTTCCAAACGTCAACCGATTATTCTGTTATTAACTGTATTGCCTTTCCTTTTACAATCTACTGATGACTTCTGGTCTTTCCATATTTGTCTCCGTTCTCTTCTACTTTCTTTCTCTCATATTTTCCTTGTTATTATGTTCTTTGCCAATCTTTTACATTATAATTCTATGATTTCAATATTCACTTCTTGGTATTTGTTTTTGTTGTGAAAGAAGACTTTTTAGTCGAAACTTCGTTTGCATCTGTTGATATGATTTTTTTCCTCTTTGGTTTTTTTTAAAATTATTTTTTTTTAAATTGTATTGCAAAATTCCTTACATATCTCTGTTTTCTTGAGTCTCTGTTTTCTTGATTCTCTGTTTTCGTGCCCCCAGTAAGAACATTACATGCTAAACTGATCATATATTTTCTATGTTCATCAACTTCAACAATATAATAAACAAATATTGATATTTTCTAAATTAAAAAGATATATAAAAAATAGTCACAAAAAATAATTGTATGGCCAGTGACATTCAGATTGGCTAAATTTGTAAAATTTATCCAAAATATGACCAGTGCTACAACCCTCGCTTGGACATAGTTAATCGCGCGTGAAAGCAAACGCTAACGAAAGGGAAGAGAGACACTAACAAGGAACATGTTTTTCACGTCCACGTATCTATCAACATGTGTCAGCAATATTCCATATCTTATCATTATATCCTGGCACACTCGTGTATGTTCATTGCCCTCGACGCCGTGTTCGAATATTGTCAGGATATACAGACGAGCGTGTGAGGTAAAATCAGGCGACTCGGAAATCTATTGAAATTATTGTGTTTATTGTATAAAGTGTATGAGCACTAGATGATGGTGATGCACTGACAATAATGATGATATTCACGATGATAATTTTCTTCCTGGGCAAGCGAAGATGAGCATGCCAGCACAGTAAAGCTTTAAACCGTGACACGATGCATCCCATTCTCTGGAATACATCCTGCTAATCTACAGGATTTTGAGAAAGAACGAAGAAAATACATTTGCATTTTCATAAAACATTTATATCATTTTCACCATACACATTCTATGGTCAGTTGCATTTTAAAATAGCTTAAAGTTTAGTTTGGAAATGACCGATATGGCAACCCTAGTTACAGCGTTCTCCACGTAACGCCAGTCTGTAAGACTTATTTTGATTGATCGTTATCCTTATTGATCGTTATTTTGAACGTTATTGAACAATGGGCGTTGTCACATCGAGCATGAGGATGGAGATAGAGGGAGTTACAGCAGCACTTACTTGGTTGATAACTGATACATCAACAACTCGGTAATACTCAAAGACTCTCAAAGCATGCTGCGCAAGAACGAAAAGTTCATGCTAAGAAAAGAATGGTGGGACTTATTGAACAACTCAGTTTTCCAGAGCATTACATGAATATACTGCCCTGGTCATGCTGGGGTCAGAGGAAATGAAAGAGTCGACTTATTGGCAGGCACTGCATCGATAGACGGCACATTGCTGAAAAGAGATAAAGCAGACTTAGTGAAGGCAGTAATAAAATCATTTCAAGATGAAGATGATGTCAATGAGGTTGAGAACGTACACATACAGAGAATGTTAGAAATGGGAGTATCTAGAGGGGAGGGAAGGATAGGTACATGTTTAGAGAAAGTCCCGAAGATCACACAATCAACACCTGACCGGAACTATGAGTCTACATACACTGGGATGGCTGCTGGAGCGGAGGATGGAGCACTTATGGGAAGCCAGTTTCTAATCAAGAATCCTCTTCTTATTATACCTGAAGTGTGACGTTGGTTATTATGTCTGTCCGCAGCTTTCTAGTTCGTGTGTTGTCAATCATTTCTGATAATGATATCTCCCATGCCACAATACTAGGTTATCAAGCGTCTTCTCACTTGCTCTTCGCCTATCCCTCTTGCTCTTCAACATGCCTGTTGTTACAGGGTGTTCCATCTTTCTTCTTCTCGGGATGTGTCAAAAAATGTGTAATGTCTGTTTCTGATGAGGGCAATCGGCTCTTTTTGAATTAACTTCTTTCAAGATATCTTCATTACAAAATTGAAGGCAACAGAGACAGAGGGCGACACCGTGAGAAAATATTAGACAGTTTGACAACCTGGCACGGCAAGTAAACAACAACGCCTTTGACACATAATACTGTGGACAGAGAGCTGTGGAGAGCCATGACAGCCTATGCCAGCCGGCATGGCACCTGATGCTGATGATCTTCATTACACTTTTTCCCTGTACATGCTCTTAATATTCTCTACAAGACAACAACCAGGGCCGGATTTAGACTTGATAGGGCCCTAAGCTATTTGAGATATGGGGCTCCAAGCTATTTGAGATATGGGGCTCTAAGCTATTTGAGATATGGGGCTCTAAGCTATTTGAGATATGGGGCCCTAAGCTATTTGAGATATAGGGCCCTAAGCTATTTGAGATATGGGGCTCTAAGCTATTTGAGATATGTGGCCCAAAGCTATTTGAGATATAGGGCCCTAAGCTATTTGAGATATGGGGCACTAAGCTATTTGAGACATGGGACCCTTTAACGATTAAGAATATATATATTGTGAATTTTTTTTTAATGTACTTAGCTATAGCTTGTTTAGCTTATAAGCTATAGTGTGTTTAGCTTATAGGTAAATCCGGCACTAACTAAAACTGACTTTAGTAGCTACAAACAGATTCCTCGAATGTGTGACTCTACCTTTCAAGAACTAAACCAAGAACCGTTAAGTATTAAACTTGAACAAGAGAACAGAACCCGTACATTACTGAATATATTCCCTCCCTGTTAGAAAAAATGTTGGCGAATTTGCATATCTTCAAGCCAGAGACGCGGTTTCGCCACTGGTCTTAAATCTGTATCTGTTAAGATACGTGTGTTGTTAGTGTCTCTCTTATTCTAAGTACCTGTCGATATAAAAAGCCACTACGCGAGCAGCTCATAAAAGAACGAAAAACCTCGACTTTTCTGATGCACTGATCCAAAGCAAGCTAGTTCTTTCCCCTTTTCTATTGTTTTAGCAATGGCGCAAAGCTTCCAAGGAAACGGAACTAGACCTCGAATCGTGGGAACCGCGCATGTTCGATCACCCTGCACTCTGGGCAGTCACGCGCTGTTCCGGAACCTGAAGTAGGACACAGCTTCCGTTGACTGGAACTTGCGAAATTTTCCTGTTTAAATGTTTAGAGCTAATGAACAGATTAAATTAAAATCAATGCTGATCGCTGCTGGACGGAAATCAGACCAATGCTGGTGTATTCTCCTAACATTATGAAGCCGATAATACATTTGTCATTTGCAGGGTTTTCCAAATGTGCCGTCTTCTCGATGGAGTACCGGCTTGTTCTATAGTGTTAATAGGGTCAATTCCGCATTACTAAGTTTATAGCACTTTCTATTCTTTGTAAGTTTAGAGTAAAGGGAGTTGATGCTGAGAACGAAAGAAGAGATGTGAAAATAACGGAGGTAGAGTTGTGGTTGGAAACGAAAGTGGCAGGAGTGAGATTGTGAAAAAAAGAAGTAGGATTGAGATTGTGAATGAAAGAGGTAGGATTAAGATTGTAAATGAAAGAGGTAGGATTGAGATTGTGAACAAAGAGGGTAGGATTGGGATTGTGAAGGAAATTGGTAGGATTGTGACTGTGACTGAAAATAGTAGGATTGGGATTGTGAAGGAAAGATTTAGGATTAAGATTGTGAATGAAACGGGCAAAGTCGATGTACTGTAGAGTTAGAAAAGAGTTTGATAATGAAAAAAAGTTAGATTAAATATGTAGACGACAGAAACGAGGTTAGAAATGAGAGATGTAATTATGAGATTGCCAATGATATATGGAAAATTGAGTCTGATATTGATACAGGTAATTTCACGTAATATGTAGGTGAAACTGACAAAAGACTAATTGATCGTTTCTGCAAACTTCTTCATGGTAGTAACCACCTATCCACTACTCCTGTTGCTATACATTTCAATGGCGAAGATCATCGTGGTATTTAGGTCACTGCAGCAAGATCATGCACCACAGAGGATAGAGTTAGGCACTCCTTTGAAAATCGCTATATCTTACAGTTTGATAACCTTAAACCATTTGGTTTTAGTAAAGATCATTCATTTATGACGATTGTGTGTGGTAGGTCCTATGTTCTGTTGTTTTTTATGTTTTCAGACTTGGTTGCTTTATTTTGTGTTTATTCTCCATATTTTTTTTTAATGGACTCTCTATGAGAATACTCTTGTATACGTATGCCACTGTTATCTTGGATCGACTTCTATTAAATGTCTGTACTCTAAACCTGTCGTGATAGTGCTGCTATGTGTACTGTTTCTTGACTTTTCGCTCACTTTATGTCTTGTATTTTTTTTAAAATGAGCTCAAGGTTGAAATGGTGAAACTGTCGCGCATAATGTTTTTGTATTTTTTTAAAACATATATACCCTATAGTCTGTGCTTTTATTGTAAAGTCGGTTGACCTTATGTGTTACGTAAGTACTAGTGGAATAACATAAACAATGACAATATAGGATTACATCAGAAGACAGCAGAATAAGTGGTTGTCACAGGCTTCCAGACGTCCGTCAGACAGTGCCTCTAAAAGAGCATAACTATACAGACACAATGAATACATAGCCAGGGGTAGATGTTGCAAACAGTTGATTACAGAATGAAAAAGTCAGCGAAAATAAACGTATATAAAGCAAACATAAAAAGCCATATTCAGATAAATGTTCTACCGCTGGCACTGCAAGACAAAAAGATGTATAAAGCGAAAAGAGAGAGGAAAAGAAAACGAGTATTGGGAGACAGTTTTACAGCATTCTCACTTATTTTCGATTGTCCTAATATAACAAGTACTGTTTAATTGTCCTAATATAACAAGTACTGCTTGATTGTCCTAATATAACAAGTACTGTTTAATTGTCCTAATATAACAAGTACTGCTTGATTGTCCTAAAACAACAAGTACTGTTTAATTGTCCTAATATAACAAGTACTGTTTGATTGTCCTAATATAACAAGTACTGTTTGATTGTCCTAATATAACAAGTACTGTTTGATTGTTCTAATATAACAAGTACTGTTTGATTGTTCTAATATAACAAGTTCTGTTTGATTTTCCTAATATAACAAGTACTGTTTTAATTGTCCTAATATAACAAGTAATGTTTGATTGTCCTAAAACAACAAGTACTGTTTAATTGTCCTAATATAACACGTACTGCTTGATTGTTCTAATATAACAAGTACTGTTTGATTGTCCTAAAACAACAAGTACTGTTTAATTGTCCTAATACAACAAGTACTGTTTGATTGTCCTAAAACAACAAGTACTGTTTGATTGTCCTAATATAACAAGTACTGCTTGATTGTTGTAATATAACGAGTACTGTTAATATTATACCGTTCAATCATCATGTTCTATGTTGAACATATTATATCTGCTCTCTCTCTCTCTCTTTCTTTCACTCTCATTATATTTGTCTATCTCTCTATCTCTTTATCTCCCTCTCTATATTATCTCTCTCTTTTTCTCTTTCCCCTGTTTTTCTTTCTCTTTTATCCCTCTTTATATCTCTTCCTATCTCTTTCTCTCTTTTTCTCTCTTTATTCCTCTCTCTCTATCTCTCTCTCTCTCTCTCTCTCTCTCTCTCTCTACCGAACTCTAATCGAACTATATTCACTTTCATATATTATTTTATACATATTTCACACAGACCTGATTAACACGTGTCAGTGATAAAGCTTAACATTTATGAAAAACTTCTCAACAAATGTGCATTCATATTGCCATGCTCCGCACTTCTAAGAAACGTATTGTTTTGGAAAATATTCAAATCAAAGCGAGCGCACTTTGATCGGTTGAAATGCTTCTTAAAATACTCACAAGACGATCTACTGCGGGTTCA
The DNA here is from genome assembly GCA_034231615.1 of Meghimatium bilineatum. Taxonomy (NCBI): domain Eukaryota; kingdom Metazoa; phylum Mollusca; class Gastropoda; order Stylommatophora; family Philomycidae; genus Meghimatium; species Meghimatium bilineatum. The sequence continues at coordinate 5,005,414 of CM067310.1, read as the reverse complement.
GAAGTCTTTTTGTTTAAAACTGCAGCATGCACTTTGACGAATTCGTGGGAAATTTCATTCTCTGAATTTCCCAGTAGGCAAAGATAATCGGAAATCTCCGAGGTTCAGAAGGTGTTCAAGGTGTGGAGTTTTGTCACAGTCTTGTGTGACAAATATACTCACCTGTACGCCTCGTGCGCATTTAGTCAGACAGCGCTCGTGCAAGGTGAGGCATAATTTGTTAGCCTGACTTGTCTGTAAACTGGTACCACGGTTGCGGCGGTTAAACTCTACCAAAAACTGTATTTTTCTTCTTCTTCTTCTTCTTCTTCTTCTTCTTCTTCTGCGTTCGAGCTCAAACTCCTGCAGATTAGCGTGATGTATTCCGAGGAACGGAATGATCTGTATCATGATTTATATAATTGCTGCGATATATGCGTAATTCGGCCTGACACATCTGAATTCAGCATAGCTTTGGGTCACTGACCCTACATGCGATATGACAGTCAACTCCATTTTATAACCTCATTAGACTTATCTTACGACATGCATGGAAAGTAAAAAGCCGTGCTGTTCTTTGCTCCCCTCTTGGGACCCGACAACACACTGGCGAATTTTTTCATTATAACATACAGGTTCAATGTCTGACGCAGTGAACGGGCATTTCTAGTGCAATCAAAACGTACGTTTGTTAATGGATGGGGGCCCTCTATTAGTACAATTCTCTTCATATTGAGATGGCAACATTGTACCACTTTAGCGGTGCGTTACACAGTATAAGTGGCTCGATGCGTGAGATTGGAAAATCAATTTCAGGTAAGTTCTCTGATATTTCACTGATGGTCAGATTTCTCAGATACTTGATTACCTGTTTCTTCATTAGTTCTTCAACGTTCCATGTCAAAGTTCTGCCTGTCAGCGGATATCGTCTTGAGAATTCAATGAATTTTGTCGCTTTAATATCTTGATTTGTCTTTGTGTTTCCATTCGTATGTTGTAGGATTTAATTCCTCCATATATTATAGCGTTTCATTCATCCATTTATTGCAAGATTTCATTCATCCATTTATTGCAACATTTCATTCATTCATATATTGCAAGATTTCATTCATCCATTTATTGCAACATTTCATTCATTCATATATTGCAAGATTTCATTCATCCATTTATTGCAACATTTCATTCATTCATATATTGCAAGATTTCATTCATCTATAAATTGCATGCTATCAAGACACAAGACATAACATACATGAAAGACTGTAATAAGAGGTCAGTGTGGTACTGTAATAAAAGACTTGTGTGGTACTGTAATAAAAGACTTGTGTGGTACTGTAATAAGAGGTATATGTGGTACTGTAATAAAAGACTAGTGTGGTACTGTAATAAGAGGTATGTGTGGTACAGTAATAAAAGACTTGTGTGGTACTGTAATAAAAGACTAGTGTGGTACTGTAATAAGAGACTTGTGTGGTACTGTAATAAAAGACTTGTGTGGTACTGTAATAAGAGACATGTGTGGTACTGTAATAAGAGACATGTGTGGTACTGTAATAAAAGACATGTGTGGTACTGTAATAAGAGACATGTGTGGTACTGTAATAAAAGACTAGTGTGGTACTGTAATAAGAGGTATATGTGGTACTGTAATAAAAGACATATGTGGTACTGTAATAAAAGACTAGTGTGGTACTGTAATAAGAGGTATATGTGGTACTGTAATAAAAGACATATGTGGTACTGTAATAAAAGACTTGTGTGGTATGGTAATAAGAGACATGTGTGGTACTGTAATAAGAGGTATATGTCGTACTGTAATAAAAGACTTGTGTGGTACTGTAATAAGAGGTATATGTGGTACTGTAATAAAAGACATGTGTGGTACTGTAATAAGAGATATGTGTGGTACTGTGCCCAAAAGGAGAGTAAATAATAGCAACACTTTTTATCTTTCATGCATTTGGTTTTGATGGGTATAGATGATTGTCTCATCCCATATACAGTCATGGTGATCTAGATGCCGTGTTGAAGTCGGACGTGTCAGGCTAACAAGGCACAGATATAGCTGCCAAGCTGTAAATTATAACACCAAGTATTTCATTATGCGGACTACATCCTGCTAATCTGCAGGACTTTGAGAACGAAAGAAGAAGAAGAATGAAGAAATGTAGATTTATACATAAAGTCAGTAAAGAAGAATGATTAATGCTTAAGTAGAGGGGACAATTGTAAACAACTGTAGTATAGTCGCTCGCCCGTCGACCAACAGACATGGGTTTGAAACTCACTCGTTATTCGTGGTTTCAAAGACATATTTGTTCCACCAAAGACGGATGTGTTGGGCATTGATGTAAATAAAACGGCGACACAACGCATTTCCAGTTTCTGGATTACATCCTGCTGGAAATGTAGTTGGACTATTGCACTGCTATAAGACAGTTCCAGTGGGAGTTTTAGAATGAACGCTGAAGAAGAAGAAGAAATACAAATTTCTATCTTGATATATCCGGCTATATGAAATAGGAAACCAGAGATCATGCTCAAGGAGGTTGGAGGAATTTCGCCATCGATACTAATCAAGCAAAGTAGGGTACACTAGACATATAGAATCTCCTCACCCACTGACTAAGCAGCTTATACAAACAATTCCCACCGAAGACGGATGTGTCGGGACATCTGAGAAAATAAAACGGTGACACAACGCATTTCCATTCCCTGGAATACATCCTTCCGGAAATATAGTAGGACAATGGTGCTCCTACAAGGGAGATCCAGCGGGAGTTTGAGAATGAACGCTGAAGAAGAAGAATTCAATCGTGCGCCATGACGCTATTCAAAATTTAAAATGCCTACCTTAACTATATAATCAACGGGCTACGGGAACCATCAGCATTCATAGCCTTCGCCACTTACTAAAAGAAACGGAAGTCTTATAGGAAAGCCCGGTATGCACCGTCGTTAGTTCGGAAAATCACTAACTACTATGGATTCTCAGATCTTCCAAACTACCTGCAAATTCATATAATGCTACACGTTTAACAGCGCCTACATTCTTCTTCAGCTTTCATTCTCAAACTCCCCCTGGATCTCCCATGTAGCAGGACCATTGTCCTACTAGATTTCCTGCAGGATGTAGTCCAGAGAATGAAAATACGCTGTGCCGCCGTTTTATTTGTGCCAGTGGCCCAACACATCCGTCTTCGGCGGTACGACGCTTATATTATTACCAATTATTTATCGTTCACATAAAATACTAGTTTTACAGTAAGCATCTCACAATAGACACGCACGGAGGTTAATTACTGTAAATACCAATTTACTAACAACGTTCCGTTACATTTCGCTAAAGGTTCTCGATTCTCACAAAGTTCAATACTCGACCAATTCTAGACGGACGGGAAAGTGATGATAATGACTGTACGGTGCTGTTATCTTGAGCCGTGAACCAGGAACCTACAAGTGACTACTGAATAATGTAATTTGACATCGAACATGGGCCAGAACGATGCTGTCGTCAGCCGTACCATGAGGTTGTGAGTGCATTCATCTTACTGACGAAAGCTGATACAGCAGGTACAAGTCCAGGCGTGATAAAGAGCTGAGTAATTGAGTTAAAAACTTGAGGCATGGATTCTTGAAAACAAGTATATTCTATAGGATGTGTACGTCATAGTAAGAGTTGGTTTCAAACACAAACATTGATATGTGAAATCCTTTCCAGTATGTATTTTTTATTATCTTCTTCCTTTTCTGCGTTTTTTCTCAAACCCCTGCAGATTAACAGGATGTAGTCCGTAGAACGGAATGCGTTGTGTCATGGTTTACAGCATTGCTGCGATATCTGCGCCTTTCGGTCTGACATATCCGAATTCAGCATGGCTTTGGATCACAGACCCTATATGGGATAGGACAGCCAACTCCATCCCATAACCTCCTTAGTCGCCTTCTACGACATTCGTGTAAGGTAAACAGTGTTGCTATTCTTTGCTCCCTTTTCGGGTCCCGGCAACACACGGGCGATATCTATTATAGTTAGAATAATGAAGATTGCCTCTTTAAAGTTGCTATCAGTTTAACAAGTTTTTATCTGTATAATTTCAGACATCTAGATACAACAAGTTATTCTAGAACGTCACAAAGAGAATCATTGCTCAAAAATCGTTCCTAGGATTGTTGAATCCCGTATGCAATTTTCACTTGAATAACAGAAACATGTATTGGACAAGTATATACCAAGCCAAGTTAAATATGTCAAGTATATACCAAGCCAAGTTAAATATGTCAAGTATATACCACGCCAAGTTAAATATGTCAAGTATATACCACGACAAGTTAAATATGTCAAGTATATACCACGACAAGTTAAATATGTCAAGTATATACCACGACAAGTTAAATATGTCAAGTATATACCACGCCAAGTTAAATATGTCAAGTATATACCACGCCAAGTTAAATATGTCAAGTATATACCACGACAAGTTAAATATGTCAAGTATATACCACGACAAGTTAAATATGTCAAGTATATACCACGCCAAGTTAAATATGTCAAGTATATACCACGACAAGTTAAATATGTCAAGTATATACCACGCCAAGTTAAATATGTCAAGTATATACCACGACAAGTTAAATATGTCAAGTATATACCACGACAAGTTAAATATGTCAAGTATATACCACGCCAAGTTAAATATGTCAAGTATATACCACGACAAGTTAAATATGTCAAGTATACCACGCCAAGTTAAATATGTCAAGTATATACCACGACAAGTTAAATATGTCAAGTATATACCACGCCAAGTTAAATATGTCAAGTATATACCACGACAAGTTAAATATGTCAAGTATATACCACGACAAGTTAAATATGTCAAGTATATACCAAGCCAAGTTAAATATGTCAAGTATATACCACGCCAAGTTAAATATGTCAAGTATATACCAAGCCAAGTTAAATATGTCAAGTATATACCACGCCAAGTTAAATATGTCAAGTATATACCACGACAAGTTAAAAAGGTCACGCCCGATTGTTGCCTCTATAAATAAACTAGCATGCGGCAAGGCAACAGGAGCAGACAACATTCCTGCTGACATCCTAAAGGAAAACATAGATGTCCTCCTCCCCCACCTGAACCAACTACGTGTAACGTGATGGAGGAATGGCAAACTCCCTCAAGATATGCGGGACGCGAAGATAGTAACTCTCTACAAGAACAAAGGTGACTACAACAACTACAGATACATCTCCCTTCTCAACATCTCCCTTCTCAGCATCATTTCCGTTCTCAGCATCTCCCTTCTCAGCATCTCCCTTCTCAGCATCTCCCTTCTCAGCATCTCCCTTCTTAGCATATCCCTTCTCAGCATCTCCATTCTCAGCATCTCCCTTCTCAGCATCTCCATTCTCAGCATCTCCCTTCTCAGCATCTCCATTCTCAGCATCTCCTTTCTCAGCATCTCCCTTCTCAGCATCTCCCTTCTCAGCATCTCCCTTCTCAGCATCTCCCTTCTCAGCATCTCCCTTCTCAGCATCTCCATTCTCAGCATCTCCATTCTCAGCATCACCGGGAAGGTTTTTGAACGTGTCCTTCTAAAGTGACTACAACTGCTGGCCGAACGTTTCCTGCCAGAGTCACAGTGTGATTTCAGAGCCAAAATATCTCCACTACCGACATGGTCTTTACCCTTCGTCAACTACAGTAAAAGTGTCGTGAACAGGGGAAGCCACACTTTATGGTTTTGTGGATCTAACTACGGGTTTTGACACTGTTAGTATACCAGCTCAATAAAGGATTATAAAATGTACTGGTTGCCCTCCAAAACTACTGGACGTAGTTCTTTCCTTTGATGAAGACATGCGCTCAAATTTATCCTATTCCGTTTACGAGGGCAATACGTCTGATAGCTTCTACGTAAAGACTGTAGTAAAGTAAAGGTAACCCACCCTCATCTACACCCCACATTCATCTACACCCCACCTTCATCTACACCGCACCTTCATCTGAATCTTCTTTGTGGCAATTCTGATGCATGCTCATGCAGATTCAGCAGGTGACGTTTTTCATCCGTAAACGTTACGATGGATCACGCTTTAACTTGACCCGTCTCAGAGAGAAGACAAAACATCAGAAATACTCATCAGATAACTTCTCTTAGCCGATAACGCTGCGCTCGTGTCACACAGTGAGTCCACCTTGCAGAACTAAGAGAACCTTGCAGTTCCAAATTGACAAAATCGCAAAGGCTTACGAGCTGCCCTCTATGACAGAAAGCATTACTAAAACTGTGGCAATGTGTCAGGGATATACAGTACCAAAACACATCACCTTAAACAACACCCATGTAAAGCAAGTCAACAACTATTTCTACCTAGTATTCACAATTACATCCACCCTATTCTTGGAAAATGAAATAAATACACGCAGAAAAAAAGCGGCCACCATTTTTGGCAAACTTTCAAAGCAAGATTCGAAAAAAGTATCAGTGGAAATAAAGCATACACAAAAGCATTGAAGATGATTCTTAATCTCCATCTTTACATAGATCGATTGAACTGACTGATTGATTACATTCATAGATCTATTAAATTGACTGATTGATTACATTCATAGATCGATTAAACTGAATGATTGATTACATTCATATATCGATTAAACTGATTGATTAAATTCATAGATCGATTAAACTGACTGATTGATTACATTCATAGATCGATTTAACTGACTGATTGATTACATTCATAGATCGATTAAACTGACTGATTGATTACATCCATATATCGATTAAACTGACAGATTGATTACATTCATAGACCGATCAAATGAATTCATTGATAGCATTCACGGATTGTTTAAATTCACAGATTACGTCCACTTGTTCATTAAATGTTCATATCGATTACATTAACTAATCAATAACATTCACTAATCGATTATATTATATCATATTGAATATATTCATATATTTATTACATCCCTTTATCGATAATATTTGCTGATCAATTACATTCTGGTACCGATTATATTTACTGACAGATTACATTCCTATATCAATTACATTCTATTTTTACATTCTATGATTAATGGCATATATTATATTTAAGAAAAAAGAGCAAAAATCCAGCAATTCCGTTATCCCCCGACATCCCAATTGACTCAAACTCAATCATCATAACACTGAATTGAAGACCAAACCTTCAATTCTACACCACTCAAAGGCCACACCAAAACTTCCCAAAACCCAAGCGAGATTCTAACCAATGGATTCTACCCAAGCGAGATTCTACCCAAGCGAGATTCTACCCAAGCGAGATTCTACCCAAGCGAGATTCTACCCAAGCGAGATTCTACCCAAGCGAGAAACATATTTCAATTAATTTTTGAAGGTGTTTTCAACGTTAATCTCGCAGGTAAAATATGGTTCATATTATCCCCAGAGGATAACCATTGAAAAACATGTCATTTTTCCCCCCAGCTCTGGGCTCATTCAACCTATTGGAAGGTAGAGAATTCTAGGCATATGGTTGTTAACAATATAACTATGATTCGTAGTTTTCATTCTTTCCTTCACGCACTGGTTCTCCTCTCATAATTCTAACAATACTCACTGACGCACTCCAACGCGTGCATTCAGAGAATCACAATAAATGTTTGTTGATCAGGCTGAAGTGATAAGAACGACAGTATTGTCCATGAAATGACCGCTTCGACCAGTAGAGAATGAACCGAAAGCCCTCGGATTGATTCATCACCGCCTATAGTAATGAATCATTATTTTATTTACGCCGCCGTCATGTATACTGTTTCTATACGTGAATCGTGTGTGATGTTTAACATCCCAGGGGTAAGGCCCAGCGTACAGCATGTGGCAATACAGATGGTGTAAGTTTGCATGTAATTTTCGAAAAGATTATTAACTTCTTGAATGATTAAGACACATCTGAAGGATCTGGAATTGCAAAAGGTATGTCTTTCTGGCCAGGGCCGTAAATATGTCTTCCGTAAAGGATTTTTAGTTACCCCAAGGAATTTAATAGCTGTAGGGGGTGTGACATGTTAGCGATCTTACATTTCAGTAGTCTTACTTCTGTGGGGGCTATCCCTCTCGTAATCTATCTATCTATCTATCAATCTATCTATCTATCTATCTATCTATCTATCTATCTATCTATCTATCTATCTATCTATCTATCTGTTTCACCCTCCGTCCTTTTGTCTATCTGTCTGTCTATTTTTCTATCTTTCTATTTATGTGTCAGCTAACTTGCTGTCAGGTAACTGACTATCAGCATGTGATAACTGACTTCCTTCAGCATGTGGTAACTGACTGCTCCTTCAGCATGTGGTAACTGACTGCTCCTTCAGCAGGTGGTAACTGACTGCTCCTTCAGCATGTGGTAACTGACTGCTCCTTCAGCATGTGGTAACTGACTGCTCCTTCAGCATGTGGTAACTGACTGCTCCTTCAGCATGTGGTAACTGACTGCTCCTTCAACATGTGGTAACTGACTGCTCCTTCAGCATGTGGTAACTGACTGCTCCTTCAGCATGTGGTAACTGACTCTTCCTTCAACATGTGGTAACTGACTGCTCCTTCAGCATGTGGTAACTGACTGCTCCTTCAGCATGTGGTAACTGACTCTTCCTTCAGCATGTGGTAACTGACTGTTCCTTCAGCATGTGGTAACTGACTGCTCCTTCAGCATGTGGTAACTGACTGTTCCTTCAGCATGTGGTAACTGACTGCTCCTGTTCTGTGTAGGTTGATAACTCTTCTTCTGTTTCCTATATGCAACTCGTTTCTTAGAACACTACTATTCTTGGAACACCATCTTACTCCTGGAATACTCCTGGAATACTCCTGGAATACTCCTGGAATACTCATGGAATCTGTCAGAAAACAGACACATGTTCTACAACATACAAGCGATCATTTCATCTATGTATAACCTCTTTCCTTCATTATCATTCTTACTGTCTCTCTTTTTAACCCATCTTTTCACCCATATGTTACCGGGACCCGAAAGGGGAGCAAAGAATAGCAACACTGTTTACCTTCCATGCATGTCGTAAAAGGCGGCTACAGAGGTTATGGGATGGAGTTGGCTGCCCCATCCGATATAGGGTCAGTGACCCAAAGCCATACTGAAGTCGGATGTGTCCGTCCGAAAGGCGCAGATATCGCAGCAATGCTGTAAACCATGAAACAACGCATTCCGTTCTCCGGACTACGTCCTGCTAATCTCCGGACTACATCCTGCTAATCTGCAGGAGTTTGAGAACGAACGCAAAGAAGAAGAACCCATCATTTCTGTCTATTTCACCATTCTCGTTTACTCTTCCTATGTTACCTTGCTCTCTAAATATCTCTATAATTGTAAAACCTCTCTCTGTCTATCTCAAACTTCTGTCTCACCTTCCCCTAGAAAGCTCTTCACTAATAGATATGAAACTCTGCTTGTCCCGGCTGCCACAGCTTACAAAATAAACAACACTTCATTAAGCCAGAAGATTTAGAGACAATCTGGCCCGTTTTTAGATTGTCAGATATTCGCAAACAATTCAAGCCAACTATACTTCAAACTCTTTACTATCAATTGTCGGATTTATCAATTTAGACCACAATTAAGCACATACTCTCATCCAGATATGTTTTCAAATTAACAAATTTGACAAAAGAAAGCGATACTGGCGCCGCTGGAGTATGTCTTAAATTACAAATGTTGCTTCTAACTGTTTTACTTTCTAAAGAGTTCTTATATAATATAGCTGAATTCTTGTAACCCTACGAGGAGCGATCAATCTAAAAATAATTCACGAGAATTCGAGTTTCAAGAAGTAACCCTTCACTTCAGCTACTTGTTACTTCTGTTATTTATGCCTGTGTAGATGTTTCATTGCCAGAAAGCATTTACACTTTAATTTTTTTAAATATTTTATTTATGAATTTGGCCGTGTATTCTTTCGTTTCAATAAGTAATGTCTCAGAAACTATCTCAATGGAGAGATAAGACAATCATGAGGTTCTGACAAAACCTTGTACGAGAAATTTTTTTTATTAATAATCAAGTGTATAAAGTCAACCAAATAAAGCCTGCCGAAGGCGGATGTGTCGGGTCAATGGCGTAAATTAAACGGCGTAACGGCGTATTTCCATTCTCTAGACTACATCATGCCGGAAATCTAGTAGGATCGCGATCCTGCTACATGGGAGACCCAGCGGGAGTTTGAGAATGGAAGCTGAAGAAGAAGAAGAAACCAAATAAAGTATTTTAGTTACATTAAAAGATTTGACACCTTGTTGAAGATATTACTTGAGGGTAGAGTTGTGGGAAGCGAAAAAGAGGTAGGCTGAGATATAAGTAGAAGGGAGACATCACCAGATTTGCATGTTACAAGCTAGCTGAGTGTAGCTATAAACCCAGGAGACAGAAGAGATATTGGGAGCCATTGCAGCAACCCTTCGTTGCAGTTTTGTTGTAGCCAACCTTCGTTGTAGTTTCGTTGTAGCCAACATTCGTTGTAGTTTCGTTGTAGCCAACCTTCGTTGCTGAGACTGCACTGGATGATGATGTATCTCCCTGGAACAGAGCATTCGGAGCATCTCCTTCTTTTGTTATATTTGTTCTCAAACTCCTGCAAATTCAGGTCACCGCCATCAGATCCTGCACCACCGATGATAGATCTAGGTACGCTCTAGAAATTCGTCTCATTTTTGAATTGGGTACACTCAAGCCTTTTGGACTCAATTCCGACCACTCTTATGTCTAGTTCTGGGTTGGTGTGGTCTTTGTCTTTATTCTTTGTGTTCCGTCATTTACTCATCCTTTTGTTAGTTTCGTTTCCACATATATTTACATTTTTATGTACTTTCTGACCTTCCGGCATATCATTTCCGTATTTCCGTTGTGATAATTTTTTCATTCGTCGTCTTTTGATGTTTTGTTTGTGTCTTGATAAAGATCTTTTGGTTGAAACGTTGAATGTGATTTGTGTATTGTAATTTTTGTGATTTCTTGTGTGCTCATCATTGCCCATCATTACCCATTAGTTTTAGATATAGTCTGTGGTGTCCCATTGAAACGAAATATAAACCTGTGTTTTACGTAAGTCTTATTGTTGTTACGTTTCACGCAGTTACCTTGTATTGATTGCAAATTAGAAGGATGTTGCCAGTGTTATCATTGTCTACCGCTTAACCACGATATCTGCGCCTTTATGCATGACACATCCGAATTTATCATGGCTACTGGGTGAAGACCCTCTGTTTATAAGCATGACATTGACCGTCTGTCTAGATTCCCAGGAAACACATTGACTCTCTATGAAAAAGTACAGTCACCTCATCCCCAAACATTCGCAGTCGCTTCTTACGACTGATTCACTGAAATGCGTGTCAGGAAATAGTGTCGCTATTCTTTGATCTCGCTTAAGGTATCAGTAACCCACGGGCGTCAACCAACAAACTAAACCAACAAACTAAACCAACAATCTTAGGCAACTAACAAACTAAACCAATTAACAATCTCAGCCAACCATTAAAATCAACCAACCAGCAAACTCAACCAGCCAATAAAATTAGTCAACAAACAAACTCAACCGACCAAGATACTCAACCAACCAACAAGCTCAGACAACCAACAAACTCAGACAACCAACAAGCTCAGACAACCAACAAGCTCAGACAACCAACAAATTCAGTCAACCGAATAACTCAGTCAACCAAAAAACGCAAAACTCAGACACAAGACGGTTGACGAAAAAAAAACCAACAACCTCAGCCAAAAATAAACAAACTCAGCTAAAAATAAACAAACTCAGCCAAAACCAACAAAATCAACCAACCAACAATATCCCGTCAACCATCACACGAACTTACCAACTTTAGGTTACATGACTTTAAATGTTTGCGCCGGGGCCCGAAATTAGTGCAGACACTATCGATATTTTTACATGAGATGTATTTCTAGAACAGACTCATTATACTTTTACCTGAGATGTACTTCTAGAAAAACAGATACCAATAACACTGTTACTTGCCATGCATGTCGTAAGTAGCGACTAAAAAGGTTTAGGGAACAAATCCCATCTCATCTTATAGGTGGTCAATGTAAGTCAGAAGCCATGACGAAGTCGTATGTCAAACACCAAAGACGCATATATCGCAGCCAATCTGTAAACCATAACACAAAGCAATACATTCTCCGGACTACATCCTGATAAACTGCAGGAGTTTGAGAACGAAAGCAGAAGATGAATAAGAATTATGTGATAATCGTTTTGTTACCTGTTAGTGATAATTTCATAATCCAATCTAAAAATGATAGAAAAATTTGAGAAATTACATCCTTCTTGCGTCCAAATTCTTCTCAGAAAAATCCCCGTCAGAAGCTCTTCATGAAAAACTCCGCTTAGAAATTTAGCTGTTAATAAATAACATCAGTCTAAACTACAAGAAAACTACACGTAACATAAACAGCGTATCAGACATGTATATGTGTTTTATTTCCCTAATCAACAACGGTTTAAAATTTGAGACATCATTTCAAAAAGGCGCACTTCAGGTGAAACGACACAGCTAATTCTATTCTATATGGAGTACAGGCAAATGTGATACTTGATTCTATAAGTTTGACTTCTGAAATGTAATGACAGAACGTAATTAAGTAAACTTAGAAAATTGTTTAGTAATGAAAACCGAAGTAGAATTTTGAATTGTTTCGTGCAGGAGTCACCGACAAAAAGCCTGGCATTCATTGCTTCTGTAAGAACAAGCACTTGGTTCTGTCAAGAGATTGTATTTGCAGTTTGGTTTTTTGAAGTGTGATGTCTGTCTAGCAGATGTCGGACATGTCAGAGAATGCAACAAGTGATCGGAAGTTTGTCTATCTATCTATCTATCTATCTATCTATCTATCTATCTATCTATCTATCTATCTATCTATCTATCTATCTATCTATCTATCTATCTATCTATCTATATATCTATCTATCTATCTATCTATCTATCTATCTATCTATCTATCTATCTATCTATCTATCTATCTATCTATCTATCTATCTATCTATCTATCTATCTATCTATCTATCTATCTATCTATCTATCTATCTATCTATCTATCTATCTATCTATCTATCTATCTATCTATCTATCTATCTATCTATCTATCTATCTATCTATCTATCTATCTATCTATCTATCTATCTATCTATCTATCTATCTATCTATCTATCTATCTATCTATCTATCTATCTATCTATCTATCTATCTATCTATCTATCTATCTATCTATCTATCTATCTATCTATCTATCTATCTATCTATCTATCTATCTATCTATCTATCTATCTATCTATCTATCTATCTATCTATCTATCTATCTATCTATCTATCTATCTATCTATCTATCTATCTATCTATCTATCTATCTATCTATCTATCTATCTATCTATCTATCTATCTATCTATCTATCTATCTATCTATCTATCTATCTATCTATCTAATCTATCTATCTATCTATCTATCTATCTAATCTATCTATCTATCTATCTATCTATCTATCTATCTATCTATCTATCTATCTATCTATCTATCTATCTATCTATCTATCTATCTATCTATCTATCTATCTATCTATCTATCTATCTATCTATCTATCTATCTATCTATCTATCTATCTATCTATCTATCTATCTATCTATCTATCTATCTATCTATCTATCTATCTATCTATCTATCTATCTATCTATCTATCTATCTATCTATCTATCTATCTATCTATCTATCTATCTATCTATCTATCTATCTATCTATCTATCTATCTATCTATCTATCTATCTATCTATCTATCTATCTATCTATCTATCTATCTATCTATCTATCTATCTATCTATCTATCTATCTATCTATCTATCTATCTATCTATCTATCTATCTATCTATCTATCTATCTATCTATCTATCTATCTATCTATCTATCTATCTATCTATCTATCTATCTATCTATCTATCTATCTATCTATCTTATCTATCTATCTATCTATCTATCTATCTATCTATCTATCTATCTATCTATCTATCTATCTATCTATCTATCTATCTATCTATCTATCTATCTATCTATCTATCTATCTATCTAATCTATCTATCTATATCTATCTATCTATCTATCTATCTATCTATCTATCTATCTATCTATCTATCTATCTATCTATCTATCTATATATCTATCTATCTATCTATCTATCTATCTATTCTATCTAATATTTATGTCTGTCTGTCTGTCTGTCTGTCTGTCTGTCTGTCTTTCTGTCTGTCTGTCTGTCTGTCTATCTATCTATCTATCTATCTATTCTATCTAATATTTCTGTCTGTCTGTCGGTCGGTCGGTCGGTCTGTCTGTCTGTCTGTCTGTCTAACGATCTATCTGTGTATCTATATAGATGCAGATCTATAGGTATTGTCTATCTATCTATCTTTCTATATGTTTTTTATCTATGTATCTGTCTGTATTATATTCTTCTTCTGATTCCTTGTTAAACACCTGCAGAATAACAAGATGTAGTTAATAGATTTGGTAGAGCCTGTATTTCACAGATATTGTCGCCAATCTGTAAACTAGAGCACAACTCATTTCGTTCTCCAGACTAGATCTTGCTATTTTTACACCTAGTGTCACTTTCTCTGGGATGGGACATGCAACTTCACTCCCAAAGCATCCGTAGTCTTTTCTTCTGATGAACATTGTTGGAAACAGTATCACTGTTCTTTGTTCTCCTTTCAATATGGTTCACTAATACGTAGAAGAAAGCAAATATCTATTGAACGAGATATAACAGATATATGCCTGGATGGTTGATTTGCTTCTTGTGTGTGTGACTATTGGAGTCACCAGACTCAGACAAAATACGAAGTGAGAAGACAAGAATGATAATAGGTATCACATCATGCATCGAAGATATAGAGAACCAAGAGATAAAATAGCCTGGATATCTTATAAGGATGAACGATCAACTTCCCGTAAGAGCTTATAACAAGATGGAATCAGGATACAGAGCCAAGGGCTAAGCAACAATCCATTGGGAGCGATGGATAGACAACATTAAGACTATCATGACTAAACATGACTGCACCTGAACAACATACCTGGATCTGAAACGTAGACTACGTCTTCAGCACAAACCCCTACGCTTAATATTAAGTGTAGAAGCTACGGCAACACCATCTTGGGATAGAGAATATACAATAGTTTTGGTGGGTGAATTGGTTGATTTGGATGCTAGGCTAGTTGGTTGATGTGGATGCTAGGCTAGTTGGTTGATGTGGATGCGTGGATGCTAGGCTAGTTGGTTGATGTGGATGCTAGGCTAGTTGGTTGATGTGGATGCTAGGCTAGTTGGTTGATGTGGATGCTAGGCTAGTTGGTTGATGTGGATGCTAGGCTAGTTGGTTGATGTGGATGCTAGGCTAGTTGGTTGATGTGGATGCGTGGATGCTAGGCTAGTTGGTTGATGTGGATGCTAGGCTAGTTGGTTGATGTGGATGCTAGGCTAGTTGGTTGATGTGGATGCGTGGATGCTAGGCTAGTTGGTTGATGTGGATGCTAGGCTAGTTGGTTGATGTGGATGCTAGGCTAGTTGGTTGATGTGGATGCTAGGCTAGTTGGTTGATGTGGATGCTAGGCTAGTTGGTTGATGTGGATGCTAGGCTAGTTGGTTGATGTGGATGCGTGGATGCTAGGCTAGTTGGTTGATGTGGATGCTAGGCTAGTTGGTTGATGTGGATGCTAGGCTAGTTGGTTGATGTGGATGCGTGGATGCTAGGCTAGTTGGTTGATGTGGATGCTAGGCTAGTTGGTTGATGTGGATGCTAGGCTAGTTGGTTGATGTGGATGCTAGGCTAGTTGGTTGATGTGGATGCTAGGCTAGTTGGTTGATGTGGATGCTAGGCTAGTTGGTTGATGTGGATGCGTGGATGCTAGGCTAGTTGGTTGATGTGGATGCTAGGCTAGTTGGTTGATGTGGATGCGTGGATGCTAGGCTAGTTGGTTGATGTGGATGCTAGGCTAGTTGGTTGATGTGGATGCGTGGATGCTAGGCTAGTTGGTTGATGTGGATGCTAGGCTAGTTGGTTGATGTGGATGCTAGGCTAGTTGGTTGATGTGGATGCGTGGATGCTAGGCTAGTTGGTTGATGTGGATGCTAGGCTAGTTGGTTGATGTGGATGCGTGGATGCTAGGCTAGTTGGTTGATGTGGATGCTAGGCTAGTTGGTTGATGTGGATGCGTGGATGCTAGGCTAGTTGGTTGATGTGGATGCTAGGCTAGTTGGTTGATGTGGATGCTAGGCTAGTTGGTTGATGTGGATGCGTGGATGCTAGGCTAGTAGGTTGATGTGGATGCTAGGCTAGTTGGTTGATGTGGATGCGTGGATGCTAGGCTAGTTGGTTGATGATTCATGCCACATTCACTGTGACCAATTTTCTCTCTAAAATGTTTACATGTAAGAAATATATATCACAACATCAAAGACTGGACAAGACAAGATTGTTCATCGCTCGTCCACATTATTCAAGAAATAGATTGATTGAAGACTCCGTGTGCTTATGCATCCACTGTGGTACGCCTACGACCCTGGCGGTTGCTGATCCGGCAGTCCATGTGCTGATGCCATTTAACCCTCTGCGATTGTGTGAAATATGCATGTCCTGAGAGCTGTTGTTTTGCTCCGTATAATGTGTTCCATTTATCTGGCCCTGGAGGGAACGACCCTGACACAGTGTGCTGATGCATCCAATGTGGTACGACTACGACCTTGACATATTACGGGGTTATAGATAGATAGATAGATAGATAGATAGATAGATAGATAGATAGATAGTACGGAAAGCGCTGTCAAGGTTTACAGCTTGTCTGCAAATAAGCTCCTTTCGGACCAAACACATCTAACCGTAATGATAATGTATTATTTTCCTCATTTACGTAATGAAACTTCCGGCTCGGTAGTTGCGTGTACAGGGCTGGTCTGTGGCGGACAAGGTACCTGTTTCGAATCTCGCCACAAGCAATTGTGCATCCGAACCTTCAGAAAGCAATGGCAAACTACTGAAAGTATTTATATTGCACAAAAAATCACTACAGTCATAAAATGTTTAGTTGATGGCTTCTTCTTGAACAATATCAATACACTACCAGTACACTACCAGTACACTACCAGTACACTACCAATACACTACCAGTACACTACCAATACACTACCAGTACACTACCAATACACTACCAATGCATTACCAATACACTACCAGTACACTACCAGTACACTACCAGTACACTACCAATACACTACCAGTACACTACCAGTACACTACCAGTACACTACCAATACACTACCAATACACTACCAGTACACTACCAGTACACTACCAATACACTACCAGTACACTACCAGTACACTACCAGTACACTACCAATACACTACCAATACACTACCAGTACACTACCAGTACACTACCAATACACTACCAGTACACTACCAGTACACTACCAGTACACTACCAGTACACTACTATTACACTACCAGTACACTACCATTACACTACCATTACACTACCAGTACACTACCAGTACACTACCAATACACTACCAGTACACTACCAATACACTACCAATACACTACCAGTACACTACCAGTACACTACCAGTACACTACCAGTACACTACCAATACACTACCAGTACACTAAAAATTGTTGTATATAATGAAAAAACCTAAAATTTCCTCAGTTTTGCATAGCAGATCCACGTGTTGATATTTTTAAAGATCCCAGCAACACACATGAGAAATGCCAAATTATTAACAAGCAATTAGTAGATCTAGACCTAGAGAAACTCTACGAAGAACCATTAATAGAGAAGGCATATCAATGAACCTAAACAACACGCAACAATTGAAAGACCTGGCAACACAAAGACAGAAATGGAAAGCTATGGTTTCTGCCCAATGCGCCACCTATGGACCTGGAGGAACATAACATAACAAAAAATAACATAACATAAAAACATAACATAACATAACAGCATAACATAACAACATAACATAAAATAACATAACATAACATAACAACAAAACATAATATAACAACATAACATAACAACATAACATAACATAACAACATAACATAACAACATAACATAACATAACAACATAACATAACATAACAACATAACATAACATAACATAACATAACATAACATAACATAACAACATAACATAACAACATAACATAACATAACAACATAACATAACAACATAATATAACATAACATAACAACATAACATAACATAACAACGTAACATAACATAACACTCAGTAGATATGTATGTATATGAGAACAATAATAGCGCTAGACACAAACAAACCATAACGGTAGAAAGACATGAAATTGATACCATTTCGGCTTAGCTGTTTAGGGAGAAGAGGAGACCATTGTTTGAGATGAATGACCGTTCAGTCTGCCAATCAGACTAAGAGAAAAAGGTGTCAGTTTCACGTTCAGAGTTTACCTGTATCAATAGCGGAAGTGATTAGTTGGTAGATACCAGACAGGTAGAGACATGATCTTCTTCTTCAGCATTCATTCTCAAACTCCCACTGCATCTCTCTTACAGCATAACAATGGTCAATCTAGATTTCCAGCAGGATGAAGTCCAGAAAATTAAAATGCCTTATGTCGCCGTTTTTTTGCGCCAATGACCCGACACATCAGTCTTCGGTGGTATTCGAAAAAATCGGAAATATTGTAATCGAAGTACAAACTACATGTAAATGTACATTCAAGCGATTACGATACTGTATAAGAAGTAAAGATTTGAGTTAATTATACTCAGGTCCTATCCTCCATCCCACAAATGTACTCAGTCCTCTTAACACAGCAATAACATGACATACGAAAAAATATCGCTGTGATGAAGTAGATCTAGAGTTCAAGTTGCTTCGAATCAGCAACTTCCTGTGAATAAAACAAACGAATTTACCCGTGCCTACATCGTTTTTCGGCTTGGTCGTACCAGGTAACCTCTAGAACCACAATTTTATGTAACAATTTTCATATTTTTTTAGATTTCTTGATTTCATAAGTGTTGCCCGTGTGTTGTCTGTCTCATTCCATATAGGGTCAAAGTGACATACAGCCGTACTAAAGTTAGATGTGCCAGACCAAATGTACAGATATCGCTGCTAAGTTGTAAACTATTAGTTAGTTAGTTAGTCGTCGGATCATCATCACTGCAAACTGGACACATCCATAGTTGCTCCGATCTCTCCTTGAGTGTATCCGCCATCACACTTCTGCTGACAGTACCGGTCCTATGCTGGTTGACCATCATTCTTCTGCGCCCTCCAAAATGTTCACCTCTAGCAACACCGCATCTCAATCCCTGATCTTTAATCCTAGCCATTGAAAAGGAATCATCATCCACATTCGTCTCACTCTCGCGCGTTATATCTCTTAAGGAGTTCAAAACGTCAGCGCGATCTATTGCCCCATCGCCCTTTGCCACAATCGCACACGATGCCAGTTGATCCGCTCTTTCATTGCCTCGAACGCCCACATGTCCCGGCACGAAAATAAATGTAACCGCCTTCAAGCTCGCATTTCTCAAGGCCTCAATCCACTGTTCGCGAACGAGACCCACTTGTACCTTCTTAATCATACTCATAGAGTCACTCAAGATGCAGACCTGCGTTACTTTCTGTGTGCGTAGCCACTCAAATGCCTTGGTCACCGCCAGTTGTAAACTATGACACAGTGCATTCCGTTTGTTTGAAGAGCGAGGTAGTCTAGTTGATTGTGAGCTTGCTTACTGTCACTGGGTTACAGCGTGTCAATTTCGAAACCACGTCCGGACCAAACATTTCCGGGTCATGATTTCTTGCCTGACACGACCGTTCCTCCATTCGATCCAACTGTAAATGGGTACCTGACGCATAGAATAGGAAAGATAAATACAACCGTTAATCTAACTGGCCACTCCATTCAATAGTTTCTGCGGCTTAGTACACGAAGTGTTAGCTTCATCCCCGACGGCATGTTGCTGCCATGGGGCCTACTGACGAACTCAGAAGAGAAAAACTACGAGAACCGCCAAGCTTGGTTGTGGCTGCGTGGAAGGACACAGCTGAACGGGCAACAAATCAAATCACAGCTGTGAAGAAATGATAGTATTTATTTATTCAGTTCAAGGACAATCTCCGTCCCTTAAACAAATATATCCCACACAGTCAATCACACACACACTCATACCCACATACTCCAGTATATAAACCCTCCCTCTACATTTGTTCCATGACGCTTGTCACTATCCCAAGACTGGCAATGATGGAACGTGACACACCCTTACATGACAAACACCCCTGCTGCTTTCCTTATGTTATCCCACTGGTGGGATGAACCCGGTCTACTATGGCATTTTTCGTATTTCTATAGCCTGATCTAAAAGTACTATACTCCTATATATTCCTCAGGGCCCAAAGCTAAGAAAATACTACTTGAAATTAAAATGATTTTTAAAAAAGAAGCATTGGGGCCCCTAAACCACAAGAAAAAAAATTCAATCTCGCCAGTCGACCCAGAAAAGGTTGACGGCATGTGTTTCTCTAAATTGAAAAAAATAATTTTAGTAGCCCCGCAGATACCTTTTCGGTATATTTACAAACGCAAACATTATAAGACGGAAGGATGGGGTTTGAAACGTACAATCCCCAACCCCCCACTCCCGCTCATCCTTCGTATCCACAGATTTGATTTCAGGCCTTGTAGAAAAACCCTAGTAAAATACAGTAGATTCTCTATATTTATGAAACCTTTTATGAGCAATAAATGGTACTCACAGCATCTAAAATGCGTCCTCTTTTCCGGGCGTTTTTCCCCTTTAATTTCTTCACTCTTGTCATCCTGAGACTTTGTCTTGTCCTCTCTCATTGTCATTGAAGGAAAATTTACGTCAGTATAACTAGGCATTCATGATGTATTGCGCGTCCACATGGTTGACTGATCAGTTGCTGACCTGTGCCTCAGAGGGACGTAGGTCACAAAGTTTCTGTGATGAATTTTCTTATCTCCGCTGGACAGATAGAGAACGAGAGATATAAATATAGACAGATGTATAAATTACATAGTTATAGATACACAGAGAAAGAGAGATATAAATACATTTAGAGAAAGAGAGATATAAATACATTAAGAGAAAGAGAGTTATAGATACACAGAGAAAGAGAGATATAGATACACAGATAAGGAAAGTTATAGATACACAGAGAAAGAGAGTTATAGATACACAGAGAAAGAGAGTTATAGATACACAGAGAAAGAGAGTTATAGATACACAGACAAAGAGAGATATAGATACACAGAGAAAGAGAGTTATAGATACACAGAGAAAGAGAGATATAAATTACAGAGAAAGAGAGTTATAGATACACAGAGAAAGAGAGTTATAGATACACAGAGAAAGAGAGTTATAGATACACAGAGAAAGAGAGTTATAGATACACAGAGAAAGAGAGTTATAGATACACAGAGAAAGAGAGTTATAGATACACAGAGAAAGAGAGTTATAGATACACAGAGAAAGAGAGAGATACATTACAGAGAAAGAGAGTTATAGATACACAGAGAAAGAGAGATATAAATTACAGAGAAAGAGAGTTATAGATACACAGAGAAAGAGAGTTATAGATACACAGAGAAAGAGAGTTATAGATACACAGAGAAAGAGAGTTATAGATACACAGAGAAAGAGAGTTATAGATACACAGAGAAAGAGAGTTATAGATACACAGAGAAAGATAGATATAAATACATTCAGAGAAATAAAGAGCGACAGGCGCAGATATCACAGCTCCGTATAACAGCACAGCGTAGTCAGACTGTAAACTTGCTCACGTCACACTCTCTGGCTCAAGTTGCACTCTCTGGCTCAAGTCACACTCTCTGGCTCAAGTCACACTCTCTGGCTCAAGTCCCACTCTCTGGCTCAAGTCCCACTCTCTAGCTCAAGTCACACTCTCTGGCTCAAGTCACACTCTCTGGCTCAAGTCCCACTCTCTGGCTCAAGTCCCACTCTCTGGCTCAAGTCACACTCTCTGGCTCAAGTCACACAGATAATATTTCAATATTCAATAATAATAGCCACCAATGTCAAGGAAAGAAAGACACACAAAAAATAATCTAGTCTTAAAGAAAAAAAATATATGGATGACTGAATAGCAATAACAATAATACAGTTAAAGTTTCTGTGTTGCCGGAGCCCAATGGGGTCGCACAGAATAGTAACATTGCTTAACTTCCATGCATGTCATACGAGGCGAATGCGAAGTTTATGTAGTTTGTGCTCCCATTCGATATAATGTAAAGTGACCCAGAAGCCGGACTGAAGTCGGATGTATCAGGGACATATCATATCAACACTGTAAACCATGATGTTCTCTAGACTACATCCTGCTAATCTGCAGGAGTTTGTGAACAAACGAAGAAGTAACGCCTAGTCACTATCGGGATGTAATCTAGACCATTGTATACTGTAACCAGGTTCACGAACCCTAGACCATTGTGTGTTGTAAGCAGGAGCACTAGCCACATTTAAACGTCAAGTATTTTCTTCATAACCTGGTTCACTTTTATGAAGTCTATAGACTGGCTAAGTTTTATGACTTCTAAAATAGGTTTCGTTTTATGAAGTCTATAAACTGGTTCCGTTTTATGAAGTCTATAAACGAGTCCAGATTTATTCAGTCTATCATCATCAGGTACCATGCCGGGTGGCGTAGGCGGTCATGGCTCTCCACAGCTCTCTGTCCACAGTAATATGTATCAAAGTCGTTGTTGTTTCTTTGCCGTGCCAGGTTGTGAAACTGTCTAATATTTTCTCACGTTGTCGTCCTCTGTCTCTGGTGCCTTCAATCTTGCCTGTTGTGATTATGTTCTCTAAACCTGCCTGTCTCATGAAGTGGCCAAAAAAAGAAGATTGCCTTTTTCTTATATTGTTGATTAAGGTCCGTTTCGCATTTAACTCTTTTAACACCTCTACATTAGTTTTTCTGGCAGTCCATGGTATTCTCAGCATTCTTCTGTAGAACCACATCTCTGTTGCCTCCAATCTCCCACTTTCCAGTCTATAACAAGGTTAAAATTTATAAAGTAGTCTGTAAAAGAGTTCAGTTTTCTGATGTCTACAAACGTGTTCATTTTTATGAAGTCTGTAAACGAATTCTATTTTGTTCTAATCTTAATTTCTGTTTCACGTCACATCTACCAAAGTTTGTCATTAAGCGTCCGAGATATTGACAATATTTTTCTTCTATCATCTCTCAAAATATTTCTATGTTCAGCAACTGTTCTGATGTTTGATTAAGTCTGTATAAAGTATTTCTTTAACTGGTTGCTACGATGTCACTTGTTTTAATTCTGCGGCGGTACAAATGGTGATGTACTACGGTCATTTTAAATGAACAGGTGACAAAATTAACGAAACCCAACTCGAGAAAGGTGAAAGAGGATCTGACACAAGATTGACAGCCCATCAGTCAGACCACGACACCCTTCCCAGGTCCCAGAACATCGCTCTCTGACACATGACAAATCCTTCAGCTTTTGCCATCGTCTGTCGGATAAATCACATCTCGTACATAAAGGGGGTCAAGTACACAGCGGGAAGCCATGAAAAATCCCGTAATGATCCCCCCACGCTGTGCTAGCTAGAAATCTCACATAAGAATTAGTAATCTACTGCATATTGCCGCAAATCATCCTTAACTAAACATTCAGTACGCTATGCCAGATTTTCTTAACTGGACACGTCAGATAATTTAAATTGAACAGTACACAATAATAGCTACCTTACAGTTTTCATAGTGCCAATTTTGTCTCCCGCTAACTCCCCGGAACAATACTTAATTTGGTTCTATGAACTTCTCTAAGAGTCCGTCTCCAGGCTTTATTCTTAGTCGTGTGTCATTACAAATACATTCAAACCCCCTTGTAGCATTACCAGATGATTGTTTATTATGAATGGGCGAAATCAAATCAGACAGCAGTTAATGAATGATAGAAAGTCAGAAATAAGAAATCGACCCAGGACAATATCATTGCAAGAACATGTACCAGACTTGAACATATCCATACTGGATCCATTCTTAGTTGGGAAGGGGATGTTGAATATCTTAACCATTTTTGGTTTTCTCCTTTTTCTTTCCTCCGCCCCCCCCCCTCCCCAACTCCCATGTAACTGAGTAACGGACAGCATTAACAGATAAAACGAAAACTGATATACTTCTCTGGCTGCTATTCCAGCGGTCCATGGACTCATGCCCTTTGACCCAATGCCATTGTGTGATATATGACTCGATAAATGTTCCAGTGTTGGGTAACAACCCTAAACAGGAAGTAGGTGGCTGGAGTAACACAGCGTAAATGTCAATATAAACAAAAATAGGTAGATGTGTACCAAAATAAAACATAAAAGAACCTAACAACGAGATACATTTTATGTTTTATTTTGGTATCATTCTATATATTTTTGTTTATCTTGACATGTGTTTGTGAGCTGTTGTTTTGTTCCATTTATGTACATATATATCGTCACAAACTTCTTTGTGGTGATTTGCTTAAGGGAATACGATCTGAAAGTGTGCAGAAGAAGAGCTACAGGGACTCGTTACACATCTCACTGAAATTATTTGAATTAGACCAAGATATTGGGAAGAACGCACAAAATAGATCTACATGTCGACCTAATATTTTTATTTAAAAGGCTCAACGTCTTGTGAAAATAAACGTGCAGCAGCTCAACAGCGGAGAGTAGCTAGAAAGTTACGGAAAACCACAACATCAAAAACACAACACATTTACAGTTGTCATTCTAAACCCGAAATGTCAAATGACATTTTCGGCAAGAATATGGCTTCTTAGACATCTACGAACTCATAATCAAGTAAATAACGTGAACTAAATTTCAAAGGTGAATGCAACAAATAGTCATCATCACTTGTGATGGACAACAACAGATAACACATAGTCATCATTACTTGTGCTGGGCGAACAACAAAAACAACACCTGAAAGGAAATGGTTGCTACAGAGTAAAATTCTGCAAACCTATTCTTCAGCGTGTATTCGATCGTATGCTCTTGCAGGATGTAGTTCAAAGAACTGGATGCATGTGTCATAGTTTACAGCATTGCTGTGATATCTGCGCATTTTGGTCTGATACATCACTTGTTGGCTACTTTGTCACTTATGGGACGGAGTAGCCAACTCAGCCCCCAAACCCGTCTTAATCTTCTCATACAACACGCATGACAGGTAACAGTTGCCTGTGCAGGTAGCACTGTTACCTGTGCATGTATTCGTTGCTCTCCCTCCTCAGACTCCAGCAGCACACTCTTACATTTCTTTCCTCTGAAGTCCAACCATTGAAGCATCAGCATACAAGATGATTAGGACGAGGTAGATAATGAACAAATGAATTGTTTAGATTCAGTTTGTAGTTCTTATACTGGAGATTGTATAAGATTGTTTAGATTCAGTTAGTAGTTCTTATACAGGTGATTGTATAAGATTGTATAAGATTGTTTAGATTCAGTTTGTAGTTCTTATACTGGAGATTGTATAAGATTGTTTAGATTCAGTTGGTAGTTCTTATACAGGTGATTGTATAAGATTGTATAAGATTGTTTAGATTCAGTTTGTAGTTCTTATACTGGAGATTGTATAAGATTGTTTAGATTCAGTTTGTAGTTCTTATACTGGAGATTGTATAAGATTGTTTAGATTCAGTTTGTAGTTCTTATACTGGTGATTGTATAAGATTGTTTAGATTCAGTTTGTAGTTCTTATACTGGAGATTGTATAAGATTGTTTAGATTCAGTTTGTAGTTCTTATACAGGTGATTGTATAAGATTGTATAAGATTGTTTAGATTCAGTTTGTAGTTCTTATACTGGAGATTGTATAAGATTGTATAAGATTGTTTAGATTCAGTTTGTAGTTCTTATACTGGAGATTGTATAAGATTGTTTAGATTCAGTTTGTAGTTCTTATACTGGATATTGTATAAGATTGTTTAGATTCAGTTTGTAGTTCTTATACAGGTGATTGTATAAGATTGTATAAGATTGTTTAGATTCAGTTTGTAGTTCTTATACTGGTGATTGTATAAGATTGTTTAGATTCAGTTTGTAGTTCTTATACAGGTGATTGTATAAGATTGTATAAGATTGTTTAGATTCAGTTTGTAGTTCTTATACTGGTGATTGGTTGCGGTTTTATCGATTACATTAAACAAACTCTACGTTAAACAAATAACTCTACGTTAAATAAGTAACTCTACGTTAAACAAGTAACTTTACGTTAATCAAGTGACTCTACGTTAAACAAACAACGCTACGCTAAACAAGTAACTAACGGTATTTTAAACAAGTAACTCTGCATAAGACAAGAAACTCTGCGTTAATCAAGTAACTACGTTAGAAAAGTAACTTTACGTTAATGAAGTAACCCTACGTAAATCAAGTAACTACGTTAAACAAGTAACTCTACATTAAACAAGTAACTCTACGTTAAACAAATAACTCTTCGTTAAACAAGTACTTCTACGTTAATCAAGTAACTACGTTAAACAAATAACTGCGTTAAACAAGTAATTCTACGTTAAACAAACAACTCTACATTAAACAAGTAACTCTACATTAAACAAGTAACTTGAATTCCCTGAAAACCAACCTGTCTGATGCAGACAGAAGATGATAGCAATTATGCATGCTTAACGAGTGGATTGTGGAGTATTGCATAATTTAAAACAAATAGTTGGAGTTCCATCACTAACGCTAACAAACAAGAGTACTCGCAAGTGTATTTACGAGGTCTGAAAAAGGAGCAAAAAGAAAGCAACACTGTTTACCTCCCATGCCTGTCGTAAGATGCGATTAAGAATATTATTTGATGGAGTTGACTGACCCTTTCCATATAGGGTTAAATAAACCCAGAAGCCATGCTGATCACTGCGTTAGGTCATAATGCGCAGATATCGCAGCGAAGCTGTAAACCATGATACAAAGTATTCTGTTCTCCGTAATAAATTCTGCTAATGTGCAGGAATTTGAGAACGTGCGCAGCAGAATAAGAATAAATGAGTGCCTGCTTTACCTGACTACAACAAGGAAAACACCCAAAAGACGAGATTGTACCGTCACAACGAGGAGTGCACCCAAAGACGAGATTGTACCGTCACAACGAGGAGTGCACCCAAAGACGAGATTGTACCGTCACAACGAGGAGTGCACCCAAAGACGAGATTGTACCGTCACAATGAAGAGTGCACCCAAAGACGAGATTGTACCGTCACAATGAAGAGTGCACCCAAAGACGAGATTGCACAAAAAGGTGAATACATTAGCAATGGGTACAACACATCGACTAGTGCACTATAATATTTTATGAGTTAAGTACGCAACGACAGCAACGACAGCAACGACAGCAACTCGAGTTCCGACAGCCATCAGACCTTACACGAGATGACTTTATTAAAGATATATCCGTTATGTCCTACAGGACACCTGTGCTAGAGTTTATCATTAATATATACCTGGAATCAAACTCTGTGTGAACATGTCTTGACCAGGTAGACAAATATAACGTTTAGGTAGATAGAACGTTCAGGTAAAACGTTTAAGGTGTCACCTGGTCTACCAGGTAGAAAAGACAATAGAAGTGAGTAAATTATGAACCAGCATTTAGGACATGATACTTTCCTGACAGCTTTCTATGGATTGTTAGGGCGCTATATTTGGTGATTTCTGCGAGGGTCAATTAACACCTTTACTAAGAAATAAAGATATTACACTAGAAACAAAGAAAGCACTTTTCAACACCATTTTCTTACCAACATTGTGTTATCAGTGTCAAACTTGGACATTGGATTCTAGAACAATACATAAGATTAACACCACTGAAATGAAATGTGTGAGACGTATGATTGGAGTTAGCTTGAGAGACAAAATCAGGAATGAAGCACCAAGGAAACAATTAGGGATCAAGCCAACAATAGAATACATACAGAAACAACAAGTTAAATGGTACGGCCACATAACCAGACAGAAAGAGCAAAGTATTATCAAAAAAACACTTAACAAACGATACGAAAACAGGAGACCTATTGGGCGCCCTCGTAAAAGGTGGAAAGATAGTGTATTAGAGACACTCGGAAATATAACAGCAGAGGAGGCAATAGAAGGGCAAAAGACCGTACACTCAATCTCCCCTCAACACCGAAAGGTACATGAGGACAGAAAGAAGAAGAAGAAGAAGCTACGAGGGTAGAGCAGGGTGGCTCAGTTGATAGTTAATTGTCTTCCTAGTAGGGTGATTCAAGGTTCAAGATCCACTAATCTGTAATTAACACCTGGTCACACTACTTGACTAATCTGTAATTAACACCTGGTCACACTACTTGACTAAACTGTAATTAACACCTGGTCACACTACTTGACTAATTTGTAATTAATACATGGTAACACTACTTGACTAATCTGTAATTAACACATGGTCACACTACTTGACTAATCTGTAATTAACACCTGGTCACACTACTTGACTAATTTGTAATTAATACATGGTAACACTACTTGACTAATCTGTAATTAACGCATGGTCACACTACTTGACTAATCTGTAATTAACACCTGGTCACACTACTTGACTAATTTGTAATTAATACATGGTAACACTACTTGACTAATCTGTAATTAACACATGGTCACACTACTTGACTAATTTGTAATTAACACCTGGTCACACTACTTGACTAATCTGTAATTAACACATGGTCACACTACTTGACTAATCTGTAATTAACACCTGGTCACACTACTTGACTAATCTGTAATTAATACATGGTGACACTACTTGACTAATCTGTAATTAACGCATGGTCACACTACTTGACTAATCTGTAATTAACGCATGGTCACACTACTTGACTAATCTGTAATTAACACATGGTCACACTACTTGACTAATCTGTAATTAACGCATGGTCACACTACTTGACTAATCTGTAATTAACACATGGTCACACTACTTTACTAATTTGTAATTAACACCTGGTCATACTACTTGACTAATCTGTAATTAATACATGGTCACACTACTTGACTAATCTGTAATTAACACATGGTCACACTACTTGACTAATCTGTAATTAACACCTGGTCACACTACTTGACTAATCTGTAATTAACACTTAATCACAGTACTACGCTGATCTATAGATTAATATAAGATTAATTAAGATTTATTCATATTCTTTCCATCTTGATATGCTACATAGTGTGGAACGTACTCCAGAGAGTGGAACATACTCCAGAGAGTGGAACGTAATCCAGAGAGTGGAATGTAATCCAGAGAGTAGAATGTAATCCAAAGAATGGGATATAGTCCACAGAATGGAATGCACTCTAGGGAGTGGAGTGAAGTCCAGAGAGTGAAATATAATTTCAGAGAGTGGAATGCTTCGTTTCATGGTTTTCAACAACGAATAGCAACACTATCAACTTCCATGTATATCGCAAAACGCAACTAATGAAGTTTGAGAGTGAATTTGACTTTCTCAAGCCATAGATCAAAATGATTAATCATGATTAATTCATAGTGAAATCGAAGTAGAAATAGGAAGTGTCGCAGCCAAACTACTAACCCACAAATTCTTACAACGTTTTAGAATGAGCGCTTAAGATAAAATGAAGATCTCTACGAACTTGTGTTGTTGGGCCAGAAAAGGAAGCAAATAATAGCAAGATTGTTTACCTTCTAAGAATGTTATAAGAGGCGACTAGGTAGGTTATGGGGTGGAGGTGGTTGTTACTTTTCTATGTATCGTCAAAATAAAGACTGTGCCCGTGTGTTGTCGGGGTCCGAAAGGGGAGCAAAGAATAGCAACACTGTTTACTTTCCATGCATGTCGTACGAGGCGACTAAGGAGGTTATGGGATGGAGTTGCCAGCGCCATCCCATATAGGGCCAGTGACCCAAGCAATGCTGAAGTCGGATGTGTCAGGCCGAAAGACGCAGATATCACAGCAATGCTGTAAACCATGACACAACACATTCCGTTCTGCGGACTACATCCTGCTAATCTGCAGGAGTATGAGAACGAACGCAGAAGAAGAATTAGACTGTCAAATAGAAAGGCTGAGAACCATAATACAACACATGCCCTTCTCCGGACTACATCCTGTTAGTTAGCAGGAGTTTGAGAACGAATGCAGAAGAAGATCCCACATTTTAGAACAACCTAGATGTCAAGGTACAACTGTGCGGTAACCGTGAGGACCTCCTGCTGACGACTGAATTCGTGGAGGCGGCCCAACTTCCTGTATAGACTTATGAGCATAGGAAACCGATCGCAGAAGAAGAAGAATAAGAACACCCTAAGCTGTCAGACTGTGAGTTGTGAAATAGAATACACGCATCCCCCTACCGCATTATAAGCTCCGAGAACACATCTAACCCTGCCTCCAAACTCCACCAATATTGCCATTATTTCTCCGAGTTATTTGGTGCATATCATTTATTTACCTCGATACATTTCTGCCATTTGGTGTGTTCCATCTACTCAAATCTCCAAAAGAACAAATAAATAGTACTTTAGATATAAACAATTCTTGTATCAACATGTGAGGAATGAACGAATTAGTGGGTCTATTTTTAGAAACGCCGCCATTTGGTTCGGTGTTACGTTTGCGCGTCACCTCCTTGTATGTTGTTTTCCTTTCGGACTTGATATGCCAAATTAATAATTTTGTCATTTGGTTTGGGTTTTTCCCAATCTGGTATATCGTTAGATTGTCTGTATACGTTGAGCCA